>OY992895.1:43080980-43210980 GCA_963921405.1 Cepaea hortensis
AGTCTTTCTAACCGTAGAAAATGAGCTTGTAAGTGAAAGCAGCACCCTCTCGAGGTGGAACTACAAGAAAGCAGACTGGGCAATGTACAAGCATCGCACCAGCATACTGGTTAGAAACCTGAACACTGAGAAAGACATAAATAAAGCAGTTGAAGAGTTTGGGAAATGCATACTACAGGCAGCGCGAGAAACAGTACCAAGAGGAGCCCGTAAACAATATAAACCCTACTGGAGTAGTGAACTGGAACAGTTGCATAATGATGTTGAAGTGTGTAGAAAGCAAGCAGAGGCCACACCCAGCCAAGAGCACCACAATAAATTCCAGCATGCAAAAGCCAAATTTCAAAGGGCCAAGCTGCAGGCTAGACGGAAAAGCTGGCAGGAGAAAACGGAGTCTCTGAACTTTGAAAGAGACACAAGGAAATTGTGGAAGCTAATAAAACAGCTTAATGACGAGGGCACAGGGAGAAACTCAAAAATTGCACTACATAAAGATGGAAAAATCTTAACAAGAAAGCAAGCAGCTGACCATTTTGCGGACTCGTTCGCACAAGATAGCAATATCAAAATTAGTCCAGAGAATCAACAAGAGATTCGAGAGAAACGACAACATACAGGACAGAAGGAAATAGTACATGAGGTTCTGGAGGCACCCATCACAATCAGCGAACTGGAGCTAGCCATATCAAAACTGAAAATGAGAAAGTCACCAGGAGCTGATGGTATCTCCAATGAAATGATCAGGAACCTAGGAACAGAGGCCAAAACAAAGCTGTTGCAGATCTTCAATAACAGCTGGACCTTAGGCAGTGTTCCACAAGCCTGGAGAGAAGCAATCATGATACCCCTCCTAAAATCAGGGAAAGATGGTTCCATTGCCTCTAGCTACAGACCAATTAGCCTCACCAGCTGTCTCTGCAAAACACTGGAGCGCATCATCAATCACAGACTGCAGTGGTACATTGAAAGTAAAAACATCCTTGTGCCACAGCAGGCTGGCTTTAGGCAGTGCTACTCTACGGAAGATCAGACAACCTACCTCTCTCAAGAAATTGAGGATGCATTCCAAGAGAAGAAGCTGGTGCTTGCGGCATGGATAGATCTGAAGAAAGCCTTTGACAAAGTCTGGAAAGAAGGTCTGATGAAGAAACTGAGAAACTGCAAAGTCAATGGAAGAATGTACAAATGGGTGAAAGCATACTTGCACAACAGAAGAGCCCGAGTACAGATAGACGGACTCAAGAGCAAGAAAGTACTACTGCGTCACGGTGTCCCCCAGAGCGGAGTCTTGTCCCCCACACTTTTTCTAATCTTCATCAATGATCTTGTTGCTCACCTACCGCATGGAATTAAAGCGGCAATGTACGCCGATGACCTGGTTCTATGGAGCACAAATGAATATGCATCAGTGGCCACCAGATTGCTACAAAGAGCTGTAGATACATTTGCTGCATGGGCAAATAGATGGTGTGTCAGCATAAACACTGACAAGTGCAGCACCACCCTATTTACCCTCTCTCCAAAACAAAAGGCAGGGATCATCCAGATAAATGGAACACCCCTAAGAGAAGATAAAGAACCAACATACCTTGGAGTAACATTTGATGGCAAGCTGACATGGAGAAAGCACATCAACAAAGCAGTAGCAAAAGCCAGAAGGAAAATAGCCATCCTGAGAAAGCTAAGTGGAACCACATGGGGAGCCAGTACGAAAATACTTAGCAAAGTTTACCAACAGAGCATACGACCACACCTGGAATATGGGTCAACTGCGTGGTGTTCAGCATCAAATACCACACTACAAGAGCTGGACAAGGTGCAAAATCAAGCACTTAGAGTCACCACAGGAGGGATGAGATCAACCCCTATAGTGGAAATGGAGAAGATGGGGAGGACACAGGCACTGAGTGAGCGCAGAGATACGAAAACGCTAATACAAGCAGAAAAGTTCCTCAGCTTGCCAGGCCACCCTATGAAGAACAGATTTGAAAACCTAGCTATGGGGCGGTTGAAAAGAAGTAGTTTTATCCACCAGGCCAAACGACTCTGCAGAGAAACCACTGATCTGCCCACAGTTGGTATCCCCCTAACAACTATTCCAGAGCGAACTCCATGGAAAGATGAGCATAGACTATCATTACAAATCCAGACAAAAGTGAGAGGAATATTTGACAAGGAAGAACAGAACAGTGTGCAGCGCAGAACAGCCACTCTCAGCTTCCTTGATGAAGAATACCCACAGGACCTCTGGATCCGAGTCTACACAGATGGGTCAGCACAAAATGCTGTTCGAAATGGAGGAGCGGGAGTGTACATAGAATACCCAAATAATACTAGGGACACAGCCAGAGTACCGACAGGAAAGTACTGCCATAACTATGATGCCGAAATTGAGGCAATCAAGATAGCAACAGAGAAATTACTAAATAACAGCAATGGTACACAACCTGTGGTGCTACTAACAGATGCAAAATCAGTACTCGAGGCGCTCCTCTCCGGGAAATTGCCAGTACTAAGGACACTACTTTCTGAACTTAGCAGTCAGCATAAAGTCACCATACAGTGGATACCATCCCACTGTGGAGTACCCGGAAATGACAGAGCTGATCAATTGGCTAAGGAAGGAGCCAAAGAGGAACAGCCTGATGTGCCCGTTACATACCACCAAAAGAAAAGAATGATCAAATCAGTCAGAAAGCCACCAAAACCTGCTCAAGATGACTACCACATTATGGACAGACCAGAACAAGTCATTATTCTGCGCCTCAGAACAGGACACAATAGATTACGCAACCACATGTATACAAAATTCAAGATTGGTGAAACAGCCATGTGCACATGTGGATTGGCGTCGCAGACAGCAGAGCACATACTCCAAGACTGCCCAAAATATAACATATCTAGGCAAACCTTCTGGCCTAGAGAGACGACGGTGGAAGATAAACTCTATGGACCACTGTGTGAACTGAAAAAAACAGTTCAATTCATGCAAGAGACGACATTGCAGATATAGACATATTTCAAGCGAACGAAAGAAGAAGAAGAAAAACAGTGATTCTCAATCTTTTTTTGCCGGTGCACCCCTTCACCATATGTTCGTATTTCTTCCCTATAAATCCCCCCCCCCCCCCAAAAAAAAAAAAAAAAAAAAACTAATACATAAAACGTGATTTGCGGGTCTACTTACGTTATAAAACGAATTTTAGAAGGGCGAGAAGTACAGAACAGTAAAGTATGGAGGGAAAAACAATATAAAGTATACAAACTGCATAAAGTACTTTGAATCAACAAGAAAATCAACACGAAGTCAACATTTTAGACGTGACCCCATCTGGGTCAATGGCATATTGAGGTGCCGTGACCAATGCCCTTTCCCGCCCGCCATTTTATAGGACATTCCTAGACAATCGTGAAAATTCCAATTCCAATTTTTCAACAACAAAAATTCCAGATTCGGTCTCGTTAAACCTGCCTCCTCAACTTTGGTTATTTTTGAGATCCGTGGTTGTGTGGATTGTTAGTCCTAATTCATACTGGTTTTATTGGGTCCGCTCTGTTTGTCGGATAAGGTTATTTTTGTGCTACCTGGTAATTTCCTTTCTGTTTTATGTTGGTCCTGATAAAGACCGGTCCTTGGTCGGGCCTACTAGGTTCCGCAGTCTTTTGTTTGTTGGCTTCTTTCTCTATTAGCACTTCTGCTGGTTGTTTCTTGCGTTGTCCTCACCGGCGCTGGTCCTGGTCATGTCCAGTCCTCATAAGGACTCGATGTAGGCAAAGGCAGAGAATTCAAGTGCAGTCTCAGGTTGTCCCCCCGGTCAGCCGCCCGTACTCCTCTACGTTTGCTTTCTCGTTTTAATCATCGGTGTATGGGATGGTGCAACAACAAGACGACCCGATCTCCCTGTCAGCCCTGTTCAGGAGCCTTTCCGGAAGAGCCAACCCACCATCCTGCCACTCACCCCGCTACACTCAGTTGTCCCTCTAATGACAACCAGGACATCCATCCTCGGCGAGATGGATGGATTTTTTTTTCTTTTAATTTTTGGATACATATACTATTTTTTTTTAAATACATATACTATTTTCTTTTTTAATTATATATAAAAAAGAAGATAGAAATGTTATATGTTCTTCCCTGTTCTGCATATGAACTGTCTGACCAGCCGCAGTATTTCTGGGTTGCTGTTTATGTGCAGGCACTCGGTCATTGTCATTGGAGTCTTATTTTTTACGAAGTAGTCTCTTAGATCCCTTCGCTCACTATTGTACTTGTTGCATGTTAATAGGTATTGTTCAATGGTGTTGTCTGATAGGCATGCTCTGCAGAATTAGTTCTCTCTTGCGTCTTTCTAGTTTCCAAGTCTGATTTTCCACAGCTGTCTGTTTGCCGGTGCTTTCATGTTGGATTTGGCTTGTGGTTTGGAGCTGTGTTCGCCCAGTACCTGGTATGCATGTCGGCCTCTAGCACTGTCTCTCCACTATTTCCTCCATTCCTGGAGTATGTAGTTTTTGATGATACTCTTTCCTTCTACTTTGCCTAGGCCTGTACTGATTTCATTACTGCTGGTTAGTCCTCGTTTCGCCGCTCTGTCTGCTTGTTCGTTTCCCGGGATACCGCTGTGAGATGGTATCCATCCGATGGTGATTTGGCATCCCATGTACCTGATGTTGGTGGCTGTCGCTAATATCGCCTCTTTATGTCGGCTCTGTTTCCTCTAGTGAAGTTCCCGAGCGTTTTTACTGAGGACAGGGAGTCTGTCAATATACATAGTTTAAACAGTGGGTTTTCGGCTGCAATCTCCACGCCTTTCATTATGGCTACCAGTTCGGCCGTGCATACTGCTGTCTGGTCTGTTAGTTTGAACTGTCTCTTCATCTTCCAGTCTGGGACCAGTACTCCTGCTCCTATCTCTCCCTGTTCGTTCTTGGACCCGTCTGTGTATATTATGAGGTTGTCCTTGCAGATTTCTTCTATGTAGGCCTCGGCAGCGTCTTTTGCATCTGTATCCTCCGTGTCTTTGGTGATGGTCTTCGCTTGGCTCGTGTCTGTGAATGGGACTGTTAGTTCCCATAGTGGGATTGTTGGCTTGTACTGTCTTGTCTGTTTCAGGGTTTCTGCTAGCTAGTTCTCTTCCTTTATCTTCTCAGCTGCTTCCCAGTCTGCCGGTCTTTGCAGTTTTACTATCGGTGTCCCTCCCATTTGCTGCGGTTGTCACTGAATGTTTGGTATGCTGGGTGGTCTTCGTCTTGTGCTACTTTTACCCAGTGAAAATTATCCTGTAACGAGTTTATAAGGGAGCAACGATAGAGCAGTGAGTAGCGTGCTTACTTACTAGCCTGACACTCATGTGCTCGAATCTCTCTCGATGCGGAGATTTATTTGTTTATTGACCTGGGCGTCCAAGTCGAACCAGCCTAACATTGGTACCAAGGAATGTTCCGGGTAATAAAGGCGGCCGGTGAGATACTGACCACATCAACTATCGAGTGTCGGTTGGCCGACAATTACCATGCTAGCACCACATACCCAATACGTCTATATGAGACTGGGTTGAACACGATCGCATATAACCCGACTGACGTTTCGGCTACAAATTTTCATCAGGGAACAAAGACAAGTTAGGCTGTAGTAAGGTACACCAACACATAAATGCACGCTGTTCACACATCATGGAAGAAATATCCGGTGTACTGTTCCCGGCGTATGGGGTTCAACCCGTACACCGGATAATTGAACTAAAATGTTAAGTTTGCGTCCTTGATTTGGACACGTAAATTGAAGTTAAAGTGAAGAATACCTTTGAAGTCGGAGTCGGTTTGTCTAATGGCGAGGGACACTAGTAATATGGACAGCTAATACACACGCAAAATTCAGTCCCGTGCTACTGGAAGTAGTATGTATGAACTACGCTTGAGTTCAAAGCGAGAGAGCGGGAAAAAATACGAATAAAACACACATGGAATTGGAACGGGTTTAAATAATATTGTTGAATCATAAATGTCATGTAGCAATAAAATATGCCTCCTACCAAATGAAACCTATAATATAACACACACCGTTATCCACAACGACAATTAAAACAAAAATACGAGTTTCGGAGATTAGGGTGGCGGGATGAATTTTACAACCGGATATTATTTCTACTCAGGCGAGACTTTTATATTATCATAATCGATTTAAAGGGACAAAATCGATACTCAAGTGTTTAACTTTGGCATTGTATCCCTGACACGATTGCCTCGGAAATATATTGCCAATAGCTTGATGTGTATGAGAAATAGGTGTTTAATGAGCATATATTAGTTTGTTTTCTCAACAGCAGCTGTACAGTTTTATGATCGAAGTAGTGTTTGCATTGAACTCATAACCGGTGTACCCCTAGAAGGTTAACCCTCTCAACAAATGCCCGCAGAAGTCGGATGTGTCGGTCTAAAAGCGCAAGAAGGCACAAGGCAATCACGTCCGAAAAAAACTCTCCGTATGAACGCAGAAGAGGAAGATAACCGGTGAACGACAGAAATAGTTAACTGTATGTATGATAACCGGTGAACGACAGAAATAGTTAACTGTATGTATGATAACCGGTGAACGACAGAAATAGTTAACTGTATGTATGATAACCGGTGTACGACAGAAATAGTTAACTGTATGTAAGATAATCGGTGTACGACAGAAATAGTTAACTGTATGTATGATAACCGGTGAACGACAGAAATAGTTAACTGTATGTATGATAACCGGTGAACGACAGAAATAGTTAACTGTATGTATGATAACCGGTGAACGACAGAAATAGTTAACTGTATGTAAGATAATCGGTGTACGACAGAAATAGTTAACTGTATGTATGATAACCGGTGAACGACAGAAATAGTTAACTGTATGTATGATAATCGGTGTACGACAGAAATAGTTAACTGTATGTATGATAACCGGTGAACGACAGAAATAGTTAACCGTATGTATGATAACCGGTGAACGACAGAAATAGTTAACTGTATGTATGATAACCGGTGAACGACAGAAATAGTTAACTGTATGTATGATAACCGGTGAACGACAGAAATAGTTAACTGTATGTATGATAACCGGTGTACGACAGAAATATTTAACTGGGTGTAAGATAACCGGTGTACGACAGAAATAGTTAACTGAAAGTAAGATAACCGGTGTATGACAGAAATAGTTAACTGTGTGTAAGAACTGCCAGCAATATGGCGAAGGAGTTCGAAAGCAGTTCGTAATCCCACATACCACGTTCGAAACACAGCTGCGAGTGATTTGGAAGTAGCCCGCCATGCTCTGATTTTCATACAATGGTATGAGTGCTGGTTATTGCAGAAAGGAATGGCAATTTTTTTTTTTTTTTTTTTTGGGGGGGGGGCATATCCTAATTACAGGGCATCGCTGTCAACACCAGCATTTTACTGCTGTTGATGTCTTGGCAAGTTTACGTTCAGTAGTTTGCCATTGCTTTCTGAACGACCGGCTCCCATACCAACACGTTAAGACCTAGCGCGACGTGGTCTGCTGCCAAATTGGTCGCAGCTGTGTTTCCAACGCAGGTAAGCGGCTCACAAATCGCGTCCGCAAGCCCTTAGCCTCTGAGACGGCAATGTCAAACTACTAAATGTAAATACAATCGCAAATAGCCACACACAAAAATCACAGAGGGGGGAAATGCAGGAGTTAATTGCGACGTCCTGCAAAGGATATGCAAACGAACTTTTGAGGCTAAATAATTACAGCCGATCTCCGTGGCCAAAGGCTTGCGAATGCGGTTCGTGAGCCGCTTACCAGGCGTTCGAAACGCAGCCGCGACCGATTTGTGCAGTAGACTGTGCCGCGTTGTATTATAACGTGTTGGTATTGGAGCCGGTAGTTCAGAAAGAAATGGCAAACTACTGAACGTAAAATTTTCTTAGTACATCAACAACAGCTGAAAAATGCTGGTGTTGTCTGCAACATCCTGCAAGGGCTATGCACCATTTAAAAAATAAAATTTTAATTACAAATGCTGATTGCGACGTCCTGTAAAGGAAATGCAACTAACTCTTATTTTCTTTTGTGGAGAGACAGAGTTTAAAAGGGAATAAAAGTCGAGAGGATCGACTTCATTGCACCGGTTTGTACCCATTTGGCTCGGTCTCTTTCCGTAGGCCGATCTGCCGTAAACATCGCACAGAGCACGAACTCCGTGGCTCCAGTGTAGGTTATCTTTACACAATTGCAAACAATAGTGGACGTTTCGCCGACAAACCTTCATTAGCGTGCACAAGACAAAAAACCACAACAACAGAAATGACACTAATGTAACTAATTCAGACAGAAAGTTCTAGAACTATGTGAAATACAAGTAAGCAAGCAGCGTGTTATGAAATGTGTGGTACTTAACTCAGGGGCTCATATGCAAATAGTACGTATCCCGACGGAGGCCTCGATAGATAGTAGATGGCGGTGGCTTATGACTGGGCGGAAATTGTCACGTCTGAGAAGGAGAGAGACATAAACACAGTCTCGTCAACAGGGTAGGACATTCTAAGGGGAATAGGAACTGCCCTTTTTTTTAAACTGAGGGCAAGGCGAGGGCAAAGGAAAAGAAAAGGAGAGGCAGAGAAACATTTAGGGATTTAAGGGCGAGATCTGGAGGTCAGTATGGCCGAATGGATAAGAAGGCGCGGTCTTAAACATCCGATGTGCTGGTGCCGGAGTAAGTGGTTCAAATCCTACACCGAACAGATGGGCTAAAATGTTTACTTCTCGTCCTTGACTTACAAGTACCTATGAAGTCAGTGTGGGTTCGCCTGATGGCGGCGGATACTGTTAATAGTGAAAGCTAATCCACACACAACATTCAGTCCAGTGCTACTAGAAGTAGTGTGTATAGACTAGGCTTGAGTTCAAAGCGAGTGCAACAACAAAGGCGAGATCGACTTCATTGCATTGGGTTTTATCCCATAACGCTTTGGGTCTTTCCGCAGGAGTCCTCCGAAAAGCGTCTCACGAAGCACGACGTCCGTAGCTACAGCCACCACCCCCCAGGAGTCTCCGAGACAACTGCACTCGAGTGAACCGAATGGCTGAGTCCGGAATAAAATCCAGAACCTTCGCATCTCAAGGCAGACGGCTTAATTACTTGGCCACGGAGAACCCAAAAATATTATTCTGCCTCTGCTGATTGAACCTGGATCCCCATCGTGGTAATAGCCACTATGTCACGGCGGAACCTGTAGAAATACAGGGATATGTTAGAGAAAAGTTGGGAGTGTAGAAATATATGTTATGGAAAGGGGGAAGTATAGAAATATATGTTATGGAATGGGAGGTAGTGTAGAAATATATGTTATGGAAAGGGGGAAGTATAGAAATATATGTTATGGAATGGGAGGTAGTGTAGAAATATATGTTATGGAAAGGGAGGAAGTGTAGAAATATATGTTATGGAAAGGGGGAAGTATAGAAATATATGTTATGGAATGGGAGGTAGTGTAGAAATATATGTTATGGGAAGGGGTGAAGTGTAGAAATGTATGTTATGGACAGGGAGGAAGTGTAGAAATATATGTTATGGGAAGGGGTGAAGTGTAGAAATATATGTTATGGAATGGGAGGTAGTGTAGAAATATATGTTATGGAATGGGAGGTAGTGTAGAAATATATGTTATGGAAAGGGAGGAAATGTAGAAATATATGTTATGGAAAGGGAGGAAATGTAGAAAAATATGTTATGGGAAGGGGTGAAGTGTAGAAATATATGTTATGGAAAGGGAGGAAGTGTAGAAATATATGTTATGGGAAGGGAGGAAATGTAGAAATATATGTTGTGGGAAGGGATGAAGTGTAGAAATATATGTTATAGAAAGGGAGATAGTATAGAAATATATGTTATGGAAAGGGGGAAATGTAGAAATATATGTTATGGAAAGGGAGGAAGTGTAGAAATATATGTTATGGAAAGGGAGGAAGTGTAGAAATATATGTTATGGAAAGGGAGGAAGTGTAGAAATATATGTTATGGAAAGGGAGATAGTGTAGAAATATATGTTATTGAAAGGGAGAAAGTGTAGAAATATATGTTATGGAAAGGGAGGAAGTGTAGAAATATATGTTATGGGAAGGGGTGAAGTGTAGAAATATATGTTATGGAATGGGAGGAAGTGTAGAAATATATGTTATGGAATGGGAGGTAGTGTAGAAATATATGTTATGGAAAGGGAAGAAATGTAGAAATATATGTTATGGAAAGGGAGGAAATGTAGAAAAATATGTTATGGGAAGGGAGGAAGTGTAGAAATATATGTTATGGAAAGGGAGGAAGAAAAATATATTAAAGAAAAGGTGAAGTATAGAAATATATGTTATGGAATGGGAGGTAGTGTAGGAGTTTATACTGGGTGTATCCACAAACGTGTGTGTTTCTAAGTGTTAACAGGTCATGATAAGATAGATAATAATAATAATTATTATTATTATTTTTAATAATAGTTGTGTGTCGTTTGTTTGTTTTTTTTGCATTGAAAAATCGCATTTAAGAAATCCCTTTCCGGATATCATCTGCTGAATATTTTCTGTAAAGGGCGTTTGGGTTGGCTAAATGTAGAAACAACGCTAGTGTTAAACAGTTATCCGGCGAGGGCAGGTACAGTTAGTTAGTTGGTCGTGGGCATGGGCAACTTTTGATTATAAAGGGGAGGAACCGCTGCTTTACTGTAGACAGTCTTCTCCTTGGTTCGGCTATGTCCTTTACCCGTTTTCCATTAGCAACGCACCAAATGACATCCAGTTGTGTGGAGAACATATGTGAGCCATTCTACTAATTCGTTTGTAGCAAAAGAAAAAGATGCAGATTATATTGTGCGCCTTTACAGCCAAGCTGGGATATTTCCGTCATCCGAATAATTCATTGGCATTTTTCATGCATTCATTTATTGCAAAAGCGGATAACCTCTGGATCGCGGGACGAACTCGGCCCGCTAAATCATTTGCTCTGCGCACGTCAAGATAACAGTAGACAGGACTCGACGTTCATTTAATGTCGGAGCTTTTTTCCCCAAGCAGTATAATTGTATATTAAGTGAATCATAATGATAGAGTAAATGTTGAGGGACAAGCAGGACATTTCTGTCCAACATGAAGGTTTCGTTGGGCTGTTAAGACCACTGGAGTGTTTATGCTTTTGGCTGCGATTTGCTTACGCATTAAGTGCCTGGTTTCGTCGCCCTGCTACTGAGGTGAGTGCGTGGAGCGACACTGAGAGCTGTGGATTTCATGTGGAGTACTTTTACATCTGTCCGCGGTTGTTCGTGACGTGAACTATATGTTCGGAAAAATTGCGTTTACTAAACTAACTGGGTTTGCCTTATGCAGTAATGTGTGACTGCTAGTTTTCTAGTGACTGCCGCTTTCATCGATGATGAACTGCATTTTTCGTGGCGGACTTTTGTCTTGGCATTCTTGCAGCGGCATTGTGCATAGTATACATGTGAGGGTGGGTGGAGTGCTTTTATATCTGTACGCGGTTGTTTGTGTCGTGAACTGCATGTTCGGAAAAATGGCGGCCACCGATTGCTAAACTAACTGGGTTTGCCTTATGCAGTAATGTGTGGTTACTGGTTTTCTAGTGACTGCCGCTTCCATCGACGATGAACTGTATTTCTCCCCGGGGAGGGGGGGGGGGATAACTTTTGTGTTGGCATTCTGGCAGCAGCATTATGCAGAGTATACCTGTGCGGGCTGTTGGTTTGTCGAGACTCCTATCTGTTCCACATGGGTTAGTGAGGAGCATTTTGTGTCATAGTCACTAGCACAGGAATGGCGCATGAAGGGGAAACACGTTGCAGTAAAGTTGGAACCGCGATTAACTAACCGAGCAACAAGCAATGAATGTCAATAAGAGGTATACAGGACACATGCGAGTGCATAACGGGACCAAATGGAACAAATCTCCTTCAGAATCAGAGTTGCAGAAGAGTATTAACTAATTAAGTGCCATGGGATGATAAATCGTTTACTTGAAACTAACTAACTAACTAACTAACTAACTGACTGACTGACTGACTGACTGACTGACTGACTGACTGACTGACTGACTGACTGACTGACTGACTGACTGACTGACTGACTGACTGACTGACTGACTGACTGACTGACTGACTGACTGACTGACTGACTGACTGACTGACTGACTGACTGACTGACTGACTGACTGACTGACTGACTGACTGACTGACTGACTGACTGACTGACTGACTGACTGACTGACTGACTGACTGACTGACTGACTGACTGACTGACTGACTGACTGACTGACTGACTGACTGACTGACTGACTGACTGACTGACTGACTGACTGACTGACTGACTGACTGACTGACTGACTAACTAACTAACTAACTAACTAACTAACTAACTAACTAACTAACTTGAAACTTACCGTAAATGAAATAGGCTTATAAATCAAACTATGGTTGAAATATTACTACATTGGTTTTCCCTATGTAACCTCTTTTAATGTGATATTAATACGCCATGTCTGCTACCATACTAACAACTTTTATGTCATAACTGTGACACACCCCTTCTTCCAATTTTCCACCATCCCCATTTTCGGTTGGTCCAAACATACTTTTTCTTTGGCCATAAATCAGTTAAAAAGTCATTGTACGGAAAGGAGAACAAACAGATCGACCCACCAAGAACTCGGTGTTGACGAAGATTATCAAGATTAAGGCAAACAAATGAGAAACGTGATATATTTTAACATTTAACTGATTAAGTGCCATGTGATGATTAATCGTCTTACGCGACTTCATGTATCTGCCAATGGCTTATATATGGTAGTTTTCTTATGCAACCACCTTTAATTATATACACACACACACACACACACACACACACACATGTCTGTTACTGTTACCATATTAACAACTTTTAAGCCATAATTGTGACACACCCCTACTTCCCATTTTCTGTCATCCAATTTTAGTGAGAGTAAAACAGTGGACAGTTGCTATTTGTGGCTCTCTCAGTCGTTTCCACCATCACGCATCGTCTGACGTCTCACACGCTCGGTGTATGACCTATTAGCAGTCATTTTCTCATTTTTATTCCATTTCTGATCCTTGCCCTCCGTGCAACACGATCAGCGGCGATTTGCTCCCAATGTGCAATATCAATGCCAATATCAGTCATGTCCCGCTTACACACATCTTCGTACCGAAGTAGTGGCCGACCTCGAGATCCTAGATATGTGAAATGATCTACTATCTCCAGCTTTGCACGTCATAGACACAAACGCTCTTATGTAACCAGTCCTAGCCAGGACTCACTCGTAAGAGCGCCTCAAAAAAATGTTTTGCGTATCCTTTACAGGACATCGCTGTCAACATCAGCATCTTTCAGCTGTATGTTGATTTCTTGGCAAGATTACGCTCAGTAGTTTGCCATTGCTTTCTGAGCGGCCAGCTCAGTTATCCCGCAAGTCACCAGCGGGGGTCGAACCGCTTACAGCTCTCGCCCTGCTACGAGACTCTGCGTGATAAACAGGATTATGGAGAAAGTGTTGTAACCCCTCGGCCAGAGAGGAGGCCGTAAGAGCGCACAAAACAAAAACAGGGTAAAATATCACAAAAACCACGGATCTCAACTCTAACCATCCATCCATCCATTGGCACCTTGCCGTCTTGACAGACGATAGTTTGTGCTTTAAAAAGGCATAATAACTTTTAACTATGGCGGTAGCGAGTGTGACTGATAAGGCCAATTTGCGCTGTAAATGTCCGTTCACAGTGGGTGCATCTGAACACGTGGTCATTTCCACCATCATGCACCATCTTACGTCTCAAACGCTTGGTGTGTGACTTTTCTGCAATAATTTTCTCCTTTGACTTTATTCCATTTCTGATATTTGCCCTCCATGCAACACGTTCAGCGGCGACTTGCTCCCAATGTGCATTTTCAATGCCTGTATCAATCATGTCCCGCTTACACACATCTTTGTATCGGAGTAGAGGCCGACCCTGAGATCTCTTATCCATCTGTAATTCACCAAAAAAAGATATCCTTTGGTATTCTACCATCATCCATCCTCCTAAGATGTCCTATCCATCTAAGTCTACGAAGACTGAGCATGGAATAAACTGTCACACAACCTGATCTTTCCAATACTTCAGTATTTGTGATTTTGTCTTGCCACTTAATACCAAGAATTCTTCGCAGACACCGCATATGAAAGCTGTTTAAATTGTTCTCTTGGTGTGAGTAAGTTGTCCAGGTTTCACTGCCATAGAGAAGAGTATGAAATGGAAGATATGCCATAGAAAAGAGTACTAAGGACACAGGCTTGATAGACAAGGACTTTTGTTTTGGCAGTAAGCTTCCTGTTCTCCCAGACTCTTTTTCTTAACCTGTTCATTGTTGTTGCTGCCTTACCAATCCGGATGTTGATTTCCTGATCTAGGGATAATTTGCTATTTACCACTGATCCTAGATATGTAAAATGGTCTACTATCTCTAGTTCGGCGTCGTCAATAAAGATTGATGGTACCTCATGTGCACCTTGTGACATAATCTGTGTCTTCTTTTTGCTAATTGTTAAACCAAATTCAGAACAAGCATTGGAGAATGCAGATAGTAGACATTGCAATTCTTCCTCTAACCACGGTTGAAAGAAGCAGGTTGAACGAGACCGAATTTGGAATGTTATCTACGAATCAAGTCAAGTCAAGCTTTGCGTCGCCAATAAGGATTCAGCGTATACAGCTTACACCTTGTGTGCTGAACTTGTAGGCATCGGTGGTCTAGTGGTAGAATACTCGCCTGCCACGCGGGTGACCCGGGTTCGATTCCCGGTCGATGCAATATTATTTTTTACAAGGTTTCAAAAATGACACAGATTATGATCGGTTTTTTTTTCGTATCCCTTGCAGGACGTTGCAGTCAACACCAACATTTTTCAACTGCTGTTGCTGTACAAGGCAAGATTACGCTCAGTAGTGTGCCATTGCTTTCTGAGCGACCGGCTCACATACCCCCGTAAGTAACCAACGCGGCGCGAATCCGCTTCCGAATCTCGCGCAGTTGCGTTACTCACGAGAATATACGGGATTACGGAGAAAGTCGCTAACACCTTCGCCGGGGAGACCGGGACTGATTATTGCCTGTCTATGCACGGCTATGATTGATTAGATACCACAATATCAGGTTATAAATGTGGCTGAATTAGACAAGGACAGAAACAGATAAAAGATAAATAACAACAACGGAAATGAAATTCCAGAGAAAATCATAAATGATGAAATCAGGACTAAAGTGTGGGTAATTGCAGCGCTAGATTTCATTAGAAAACAGCAAGTGAAATGCTTCGGCCACATAACTACGCTACCAACTGACAATATACCACAACACGCAATGATGTACAGATCAAATGGAGCCAGACGAAGAGGCTGACAATGTAAACGATGGACAGAGATAATAACAGTCCATGGGAATCACGAGAAACAAAAAACGGGCACTTTCCCGCTGTTTATGCTTCACCTCGACACCGCAAGTTACAAGAGGAACAAGATGACTGGAACACGTTGTGACAACCGGAAAGATTCGAAGAAAGAGAGATTCAGGAAGACAGAGTGAGAAGATTCTTAACGGTCTTGTGTCATGGCACGGAAGGGAGTCAACACACGAGTTTATCTATGCCGTCGGAGATCGCAATTTGTGGAGAGGCATGATCGCCCACGCCAGCAGGCAAGGCATTGGATGATGATAATGATGATGAGTATCAGAGGTAAACAAATAATTTTCCCTAGATCAGGAAATCAACATCAAGATAGGTAAGGCAGCAACAAAAATGAACAGGTTAACAAAACACTTGGTATATTCTCATAAAATGGCAAGACAACATCAGAAATACTGAAGTATTGGAAAGATTGGGTTGTGTGACTGTGACAGTTTGTTCTATGCTCAGTCAGTCTTCGTAGACTCAGATGGATTGGACATCTAGATAACTATAGCTCGGTAACTACAGCTTTTAAATTTTATGTTATGTTATCTAGTGCATCCTCTAATCTCTACCTCCTTCTTCTCCTTCTATGAGAGCCAAACAATACTATGTGTGTTTATTTATGTACCGTCTCAGTGGCCTCAAAGGGTTCCCCAATTGATCACCTTGGTATATGTCAAATGGTCTACTCTACTATCTCCAGCTCTGTATCGCCAATAACAATTGTTAGTATCTTACTTACACATTGAAGCCTAAATTTGTAGGCATCGGTGGTCTAGTGGTAGAATACTCGCCTGCCACGCGGGTGACCCCGGTTCGATTCCCGGTCGATGCAATATTCTTTTTTTTTTTGTGTCTGCCATTCGTTGGCAAGGCCCCTGGTGCAGATAACATCACAACAGAAATGATTAAAGTTTTAGAAGAATTTGGACAAATGAAATGCTAATAGGACTAGGGACAAAGGCAAAAAAGAAACTACTAGTAGTCCTAAATTACAGCTGGAAGAGGGGAATAGTCCCACAGGCATGGAAGGAAGCTATACTAATACCAGTCCCAAAGAAAGGAAAAGACCTGGAAGAACCAAATGGCTATCGACCTATCAGTCTACTTAGCTGTGTAGGAAAATTAATGGAACGCATTATCAATGGCAGGCTAACATGGCATCTGGAAGAAAACAAACTCTTAACACCACACCAAGCAGGATTCAGAAAGTACAGATCCACTGAAGATCAAATAACCTATATTTTTTTTTTTTTTTTTTAGCATATCCTTTACAGGACTTAGCTGTCAACACCAGCATCTTTCAGCTGTATGTTGATCTCTTGGCAAGATTACGCTCAGTAGTTTGCCATTGCTTTCTGAGCGGCCGGCTCAGTATCCCGCAAGTCACGAGCGGGGGTCGAACCGCCTCAGCTCTCGCTCCGCTACGAGACTGCGTGATAAACGGGATTACAGAGAGAAAGTGCTGTAACCCCACAGCCAGAGAGACCGGCAAATAACCTATATAGCTCAGGAAATAGAGGATGCCTTCCAAGAGAAAACGCACACACTAGCGGCCTGGATAGATTTAGAAAAAGCTTTTGATAAAGTATGGAAGGAAGGACTGAAAGTAAAACTGCAAAACATGCATGTTTGTGGGAAAATGTACAAATGGATCAGCCACTACCTTGAGAACAGAACTGCCAGGACAAAAGTACAAGGACAAACCAGCAAAATGATGTTGTTGGAGCAAGGTGTCCCCCAAGGAGGAGTTCTTTCACCAACATTATTCCTAGCATATATAAACGACATCACGGAAAATTTTCCAGCCAGAGTACACACATCATCCTTTGCAGATGACCTAGCCATATGGACATCTGAAGAATATATTAGTACAGCTAACAGCAGAATACAGCAAGCCCTATTAGCACTAGAGGACTGGTCAAAATCATGGCTAGTGAAGATAAGTGAGGAGAAAACAACATGCACAGTGTTCTCCCTCTCAAATAAAACTCAGCAACCTAAGCTGGTATTGAATGGAAAAATATTGCGCCATGAAGAAAATCCAAACTATCTCGGGGTCACCTTTGATCGTCGCCTGACATGGAAAACACAGGTTGAGAAAAATCGAACAAGAGCAAGGCAAAGAATGGCAATCATGAAAAAGCTTGCTGGTACAACGTGGGGAGCAGATGAGAAAGTTCTCAAGAAGTTATATACTGGACGGGTGAGGCCAGTACTGGAATATGGCATTGCAGCTTGGGCAACAGCAGCTAAGTCAAACTTTAACAAAATAAGTAGAGTCCAAAATCAAGGAATGCGAATCATAACTGGATGCCTGAAGACAACGCCTATTAATGAACTCGAAAAGATCACTTGTTTACAACCAATGCAGGATAGAAGAGATAGCAGAGCCCAGCAACAAGCAGAAAAATTTAGAAGATTGACAGACCACCCTATGTATAAAAGGTTTAGTGGTTTTGGAAAGGGAAGACTGAAGCGTAGCAACTTTGTAGAAACTGCAAAACGAAAGATTAGGGCAGATCCCATACTTAACATATCAACAGTCAAACCCATTTACAATGCAGACAAGTTCCCAGCTTGGAGACAGCAGCAACTGCCTGAGATGATAGAAAACATTCCTGGTATTGAGAAAAAGAACACTCAGCATGAAACCGAAAGAAGAGAAATAACCCTAAACTACATAAAAGAACATTACCCAAGCAGCAATTGGACCCATGCATATACAGATGGATCAGCCAAAAATTCAATAGAGAATGGAGGAGGAGGAATTCTCCTAAATTTAAAAAATGGAGTGAAAAAAACACATTCAGTGGCAACTGGAAAGTTTTCAAGTAACTTCAAATCGGAGGTAGAGGCTCTGAAAACTGCAGCAGAAATGCTCTTGATGGAGGAAAATAAAGAGAAGCAAATAGCTATCTTCACAGATGCAAAGTCAGCTGTCTCAATACTGAAGAGCAATAACAGAACAGAAATAGCTGACCTAAGAGCAGCACTCCATGGTCTAAGCCAGAAATCCAAAAAAGTTGTAATACAGTGGATCCCATCACATTGCAGTATACCTGGAAATGAAGAGGCTGACAGACTGGCAAAAGAGGGCGGACGACTACCACAGCCTGGCATAGACATAACTTACAATGAGGCAAAGAGGTTGATAAAAAGCACCTATAAAACCAAATGGGAATCAGAGCATCCAGGCCACCAGAAGGATAATGCATATTACAAATTCGACCGAAGAGAACAAGTAGCAATCTTCAGACTCCGCACAGGACATAACAGGCTGAAATACCACTTGTTCAATAAACTAAAGATAGGAGATACCGATGAATGTAATTGTCGAACTGGAAAAATGACAGCAAAACATTTGCTGCAGGATTGCCCAATATATGCAGAACAGAGAAAGATATTTTGGCCCACACCTGCTTCATTTGAGGACAAGCTCTATGGAGATATCAACAAGCTCAAGTTGACCGCAGCTTACTTTCACTACATACAGGTTGACATTTAAAGGTGTATGAAGAAGTATTCAGACTGCCACACTTCATACCACAGGTATGTCGGTTACAAAAGCCTTCCAGAGGCATGAAATGGAATATTGCTTGGATAGCAAATCCATTACGTGGAAAGTCCGAATCAAAAGCTCACTGTGTGGGCTTCATAAAAGGTGGATAAAGTGTCCTAGTGGCACAAAATGGAATATTGCTCGGATAGCAAATCCATTGTGCGGAAAGTCCGAATCGAAAGCTCACTGTGTGGATGTCATCTGCACACTGCATTCTTCTGGTTCCCGGAAGAACAGCCTATGGTGAACGGAAGGCCCAATACGGAAGTGAGGCTAAGCAGCCATGTGCAGGACGTGACGATTCCTTGGGTGAGCCCAGTACCAGAGTGCTGTGTGTCGGCTCTGCAAGTATGGAAGCCTCCTTGGATGGCGGGGAATGCCCATGGTCTGCCCCTGCCTTCCCTTGAGGGCTGACCAGGATGTCTTTGGCTGTTCTATATGGACCAGCTGGGATGGGAGATAACACCACAACAGTGAGATTTAAACGTCCTAAGAAACCCCCGGGAAGGTTAACCCGGTCAACAAATGCCCGCAGAAGTCGGATGTGTCGGCCTAGCGGCGCAGGAACGCAGCTCTGCTGTAAACAGGCACAACGCAATCACATCCGGAAAAAAACTCCGGATGAACGAAGAAGAAGAAGAAGAAGAATTTGGACAAATCAAGTCACCAGGCTGCTGAAAACATATTATACTGGAGATATACCTCCTGAATTATGTAACTCTATATTTATTGCAATCCCAAAGAAATCAGGAACCTTGGAATGTGATCAACATAGAGCAATTAGTATAATGAGTCACATCACAAAGATTTTGTTACGAATTATCATGCAAAGAGTGAGGAAGAAGATACAGCCTGAAATAGGGGAAGAACAATGTGGGTTTGTAGAAGGAAAGGGTACAGTAAATGCTGTGTACATGCTGCGAACAGTTATTGAACGTGCTATAGAAGTAAACAAGGATATACTAATTATACACTTTTGCTTTATTGACTACACAAAGGCTTTCGTTAGAGTTAGACATGTCAACATGGTAGATATCCCCGGGAAGGTTAACCCGGTCAACAAATGCCCGCAGAAGTCGGATGTGTCGGCCTAACGGCGCAATAACGCAGCTCTGCTGTAAACAGGCACAACGCAATCACGTCCGAAAAAAAAACTCCGGATGAACGAAGAAGAAGAACATGGTAGATATGTTTGCAGATCTACAAATTGATGGGAAAGACATTAGACTTATAAAAAACATTTATTGGAAACAACAATCTGCCATCAGCATTGATAATGAAGTGGGACAATATCAACCTATATTAAGAGAGGTGTAAGCCAGGGATGAGTAATGTCTCCAGATCTTTTTTCCCTATACAGTGAAAATATTTTCAGGAATGTAGAAGATATAAATGGAATCAGCATTGGAGGACGAAACATCAATAACATTAGATATGTAGATGATACAGTATTGATTGCAGACAATGCACAAGATCTACAACAAATAGTAGACGCAGTTGTTGTACACAGTGAGCAGCTGGGGTTGGAATTAAATTGTAAGAAGACACAGGTTATGGTTGTCACTAGGAAGAACGAAGTACCACAATGTAATATACAAGTAAATGGGAATATTCTTCAACAAGTGAATCGGTACAATTAACTCGGAACAGTCATAACATCTGATGGGAGATGCCTTGTAGAGATTAGAACAAGAATCGCCATGGCGAAAGTAGCCTTTAGCAAGATGAAAAACATTCTGACCAATAAAAAGATGTCAATAGAAACGAGAAAAAGAGTGTTGAGGGGATACACAGAGCCTGTTCTTTTGTATGGATGTGAAACTTGAACAATGTGCAGTCAAGCTGAAAAACATCTGATGGCTGCAGAAATGTGGTTTCTGAGGAAAATGCAAAGAATACCATGGACAGACAGAAAAACCAATGACCAAGTACTACAGGAGACAAATGAAAATCGTAAATTGAATAGAGACATTAGACGTAGACAGTCAACATTTTTTGGACATGTTATGAGAAGAAATGGATTAGAGAACTTGGTGACAACTGGCAAGATCGAAGGGAACAGACCAAGAGGAAGATATCTGGATGGCTTGGCAACATGGCATGGTCGAGACAGGAACACTGAGCTGATCCACGACACTGGTGATCGAGTGACATGGCTTGACAACTTCCCAATTTAAAAAAAAAAATAATTCCCAAGCGGGGAATCGAACCCCGGCCGCCGCGGTGAGAGCGCGGAATCCTAGCCACTAGACCACTTGGGACTGTTGAATCTTTCTTAAGGTGAAGGTAATTGTACCGATAGAATTTATTAGAAAACAGTAAGTGAAATGGCTCGGCCACGTAACTACGCTACCAACTGACATTATACCACAATAAGTCAATAAGCAATTATATACACACCAAACAGAGCCAGAAAAAGACTCCGAACCATGTAAACAATGGACAGAGGGAATAAAAGAGTCCATTAGAATGATGATATATTATATGAAGGCAGGCAATAAACGTGCACTCTCCCGCTGTTTATTTATACTTCACCTCGACATCGCAAGGAATAAGATGAGATATGATATATATTTTTTGTTTTTAATGAACAGATTTTCTCATTTTGAAATATTGCCTGAGAAGCGGCTTATACAGCCTACTCCTTTCAATGTTCAACTGCCGAGGGATTTTTCACGTGCACAGCGGACAACGTGCACACGGTTTCCCTGAGTTCTTCATCTTTTCCCGAGAAGTTAGGCGTCCGATCCTCTACGACCTTAGAATCAACCCAAAGGGTACAGCAGCCATTTGTTTTTTCAAAACCAAATTAATAGTTGAGTGTCAACAAGGTGGTGATGTTATCTGGCTGTGAACTTTTTACAAATATTTTTTTAGTAATGCTCAAGGTTCCCCAGGAGCAAGGGCCGCCCCATTAAGTTCGAAGTCCCTGTGTCATTTGGATGGCCTCTCTGCTGGTGGCCTAAGACAAAGTTAAGCGCAGATACAACGGCTCCTACACTTTGATCTTATCCAAAAGACTGAGAAATGAACTTTATGAAAGTAGCAGCGAAACTTCACAAGAGAATCAATTGCTGTAGCATTGACCAGATATGTATTTTACATGAATCATGTGCCATGGCGGGCCGTTTGTGATCTCAAATTTTCGTCTATGGGAGACATTGATACACACTCTTCTATTACAGGACATCGCCGTCAACACCAGCATTTTACCGCTGTTGTTGATTTCTTGGCAAGATTTGTCATTGCTTTCTGAGCCGCCGGCTCATAGAAATAAAGATTTGTCATGAAGGTAAGCATGGCCGAATTGATAATAGCTCTCGTTCATGATGATGCTGAAGAAGCGGGTCCAGTCCCTACATCGGTCAGTTGGACTCAAATGTTGACTTCTCGTCTTTGACTTGGGCGAGTAAATTACAAGTACCTCTGAAGTCGGAGTGGGTTTTCTTGATGACGAGGGACACTGGTAATAAGGGAAAAGCTAATAATATAATCTACACTAGTCCTTACGAGGACTCCACGAAAATCAAACCAGTCCTATGAAGACTAAATGAATTCAACACCAGTCCTTGTGAGGACTACAAGAGTTCAAGGTCAGTTCTCCTAGAGCAGTAGTTCCCAACCTTTTCAAGCAGAGAGCCGTATCTACTATTCTCGGTACTTAAGCGAGCCACAACGAGCTACAACATCTGCTAAAATCAAATGCGCTATCTCTTAACACCAAGATCACAATATGCAAAACACTGATCAGACCAGTTGTGCTGTATGGCTCTGAAACCTGGAGTACAACTAAAGGAGACGAAGCCTTGTTACAAACCTTTGAGAACAAAGTCTTAAGTCGCATCTTTGGGCCCATTAGGGATACACAAAGTGGAGAGTGGAGAAGAAGGAGCAACAAAGACATTTATGATCTGTTTAAGTCCCCGCTAATCACTGGTATCATGAAGGCTAATAGACTGCAATGGCTGGGCATATAGAAAGAATGAAAGATAACAGGGAAACAAAAGTCGCTTACACTCAAGAAATAAATGACCGTAGACCCCGAGTTAGACCAAGAAGACGGTGGAGAGATAATATACATACAGACCTACAAGCACTTGGAATCAGCGACTGGCAAGAGAAGGTCAACTAGAGAGACGAATGGAGACGGCTTGTATCTGCAGCAAAGAACCTCAATTGCTCGGAATGCTGAAGAAGAAGAAGAAGAAGAAGAAGAAGAAGAAGAAGAAGAAGAAGAAGAAGAAGAAGAAGAAGAAGAAGAAGAAATATATTATATTAAATAACGAGGCCCCGCGTGCCACTTTCTGACAGCTGGCGAGCCACAAGTGGCCCGTGGTTTGGGAACCTCTGTCATAGAGGGGGCAACGAACAACTGGGAGGCTACTAAACCTGGCAGGTCTTCATCAGGACGAATTCAACACAATAATGAACATGCCAGTCAACGTAAGCCCCGTAAAACCCAAGAGAACCCGAAAAAAGAGGGGAAAATATAACCAGTCCTGATTAGGACTAACTCAAGAGAGAACAAAGAAAGGAAAGACTCAAAATCCTCAACAACAAATAACGGAACTCAATTATAACGGATGCTGCAGAAGCAGTTTGAACGAGGCGGAAATTTTTTTTTTCTTTGTAAATGCTGAACAGAACTGACTTGCTAGCAGGGCATGGCCTCTTGCTTGCTTATTATAATGAGTCGCCGGTTGCTTGATAACTATAACAGGGGTCTGTAAAGGGTATGTACAGTGAAATGTTTTTACTATCTGTCCGCGGTTGTTTGTGGCGTGATCTGAGAACTGCATGATCGGAAACAATGGCGTAGGTGGCTCAGGGTCACCACTTTTCTTTGACAGAAAACATCTAGAAATGGAACAAACAACATCTATAGTGTGTTTACTTTTGTCTGCCCCAATATAAAACTCCATATCTCAGTAACCAACTGAAGGAAAATGATGAGATGTAGCATATAACCTTATCATTATCTCCACCCAACAAGAAATTTGTTTGTTCTGGAGATTTTACAGCAGATTTCAAAGTTTTTTATATGCGGTATATAATTTACGAGTCTGAGATGAAATTCATAATTTTAAATGTATTACAGCGTAGCCAGACAACCAGCGTTCAATGTTGAATATTTTACGTGTTTCACGGGATTGGCCTTATGCCAAGAACCCTGCGTTGTTTAAACTGGGACTGTTCAGAGGTGTCTCAAAATGTGGGTTATTTCATGAAACCTGATAAATATGTTTTTTGTTTTTTTTTAAATTTTACCACTTATCGCTAACATTGAAATGTGTGAATATTTTTCAATGGGATTGAATGCGAAATTGTGTATACACTTCAAAGCATCGCTATAAAGTTGTACACATATTTTTGTCAAGAAGCTGATCGCAGGAAACTGTTTTATACTATTACAAATTCCTAAAAAAGAACAGTGCATGCATTGGGTTTGAGTAAACGATCATTTCGTCGATGGGTGCAAGAATCTGGAATTAAACCACCACGCAATAACCAAACGGTAGATAGAAAGGTTATTGTAGACAGCTTTGAAAAAGATGTCATAAGGCGAGCTATTATAAAAATTGCTTTAAAAAGTCGCTTAAAAGTCGACAGAATCGAGTTCATTGCGCCGGGTTCTATCCCATATGGCTCTGTCTCTTTCCGCAGAGCGGAAAGCATAGCACAAAGCACGAACTCCGCAGCTCTAGCGACGACCCACAGAAGTCTCCAAAAAATTTAACGCGTGAACCGAAGGATGCGCTCCGGAATCAAACCCATAACCTTTGGAGCCCGAGTCAAAAGGCTTGACCACTTCGCCACGGAGACTCCTAAAATAATAAAAATTTTGGATTTTGTATCCAGGATTATCCAGCATGATAAAAACGCTGGATGCCAAAGAAACAGTGACTGTAAGAAAACTTAGGGTTTGGTTGAGAAAGAACAATAACATAGAGCTATCCAAAACAACTTTATAGAAAATTATAAGGACATTATCTTCACTTTTAGAAAGTTCAAGGGCGGTAGAAATATTCTTTGCGAGCAGCCGCATTTAGGAGCCATGAGAAGCAGATATCTACGTGAAATAAGGGAAATGCGCAAAGAAAATTATGGCATATTGTGTTTGGATGAAATGGGATCAATGCGCACCACACAAGTGATAAGGAATGGCAATCAGTGGATGGACAGATAAAGCGATATGTGCCCAGTAGTATAGGACAGCTTTTGGTCATGGTCCATGCTGGTAATACGCATAATGGCTTACAACAGAATGCTGGGCTCGTGTTCGTATCAAAGCATACAGACAATAGGGATTATCATAATAAGATGAATGGTAATGTATTTAGAGATTGGCTCGAGAATACCGTGCTTCCATCCCTAGATAGACCGTCGTGTCCAATTACGGACAATGCATGATATCAATGTTGTTGCCCAAGAAGACAACATACCTACAGCATCAAGCACAAAGGGAGCAATAAAGATATGGCTCCGAATGGAAAATATACCATTTCCAGAAACTTATTTCTAGCTAGAATTGTTGTCCCTTGTAAAACAGACGCCAAAAAGCAAGAAATATCAAATCGACAAGTTGATAGAAGAGCATCGTCATGGGTGCTTGAGACTTCCGCCGCACCATTCTCATTTTAACCCTATAGAACTTGTGTGGGCTAAAATTAAAGGACAGGTGGCTGCTGACAATACTATATTCAAATTGTCTGACGTCAAGATACTAATCCAGTCCGCGCTATTAAATATTGATAAAAGTTACTGGAAAATGTGAGGATCATGTGTTGAAAGAGGAAGAGGATTATTGGAGAAAGGATGGATTTAATTTTATGCAACCGAGAGATGTCATCAACCTAGTGGAATCGTCCGACACAGATTAAGGTCTGAGCAGATCGCAGACCTTAATTCACGTGTACACTAACTGGGATATTTTGCTACAAATATTCAGAAGAATTGGAGGCCCTAAACCAGTGTTTCCCAACCTTTTTTGTGCCATGCCCCACTTAAGCCTTTCTAAAATTCATATTGCCCCCCCCTCCCCCGCCCCACGCCCCCCCCCCTCCCCTCAACATATACATTATTTTTAATATTCAAATATTGAAATGTTCACTAAAGAAACTTGAATGATAGGTTTTAGGAAGAAATCACTAGGTAATTATTGAGCAAACACAGTAAGTAAATTTTCAAAACATATAATGAAGAACTGAAATTCAAGTACAAAATAATTTTAATGAAAGATTTTTCTATATTATTTTAATTATTAGTAATTATTTATTATTTAAATTTAGTGAGATCCTTGCGCTTGATGCTTGCTGCAAAGAGATCTTATGTCAGGTTCCAATTTAGTTAACTTCAGTCTCAAGTCTCCCCGTTTTGTTATATTCAGCCGATTTCTTCCATTTTCGAATTGCCCCCCTTAACAGTCAAATTGCCCCCCTGTGGGGCATGGGCCCCACGTTGGGAAACACTGCCCTAAACATTACAGCATCGGCATAAACAATACCATTTGTTAATGGCAACAGTTTGTTTTCCACACTGATGAATTTTCAATTCCGTGAGCCCTCAACGGTGACAAACAACTGACAATGAAAAAACAAAAAGCTCTAGACGCATCGAATACCAACCGAAGAGTAATATTGCGGTGGGAACTGACATATTGTGGCATAACAAGAAACGTGAGAAGAAACACGTTGTCAAATGAGGAGACAACACACGAACATACGAATCATTCTATAAACTTCAATGATAAGAGGACCAACATCTTGACCGTTAAGAAGGAAGTCCGCTACAGAGACATTCACAGCTATATTCGTCGTGCAAAACAGATAATCATGTTCCGTCTCAGCAGAGTAGACATTGCACCCACTCCCATACGAATCTGGATACGCCTTGTGTTTGTCATCCGAACTGACGGGGGCATTGGCATTACTGTAAAACAAGTTTGTTAGCGAGAAATCGCTAGTTTTTCATCAAAACATCAAAGAAATGTCCCCGCTTTTCATGATTTAAGTTGCTTTTGGACCTATCAAAGACATATTCCTTAGGTGGGGGTAAATATAAGACGGCAGGAAAACTTTCATAACGATGCAACAGACAGTTTTCAAAATAATTGATCGTGAATGAAGGCATTCTTTTCGGGACATACTATAGTAAGGTACCTCAGAAGTCGGAGGGGGTTCGTCTAATGGCGAGGAACACTGGTCATAGGGAAAGTTAATACATACACAAAATTCAATCCAGTGCTACTAGAAGTAGCGTTTATGGACTACGGTCGAGTTCAAAGAGAGCGAGCAAAAAAAAAAAAAACTAGGAAAGTTTACGTCCAATATTTTGTACTGCGCGACTGTTATTATAAGGGTGACTGGGCTGGTTTTTAGCGTGTGGTTTAAGAAAACATTCATATCCTTTTATAGGATGTCGAATTTTTTGGCTGTTTGAAATTTCTTAGGTAGTTAACGTTGACTACTTTGCCATTGTTTTCTAAACTGACCTGCACACATACCTTTGTATGGTAAATCAACGCAAGGCGGCCTGCTTCTGAATCGCCCGCAGTTGTGTTTCGAACGCAGTATGCGGGATTATCAATTGCGTCCGTAACACCTTCGCCACAGAACGTGTGGATTAGCTTTCCCTAATACCAGTGTCCAATTGTCATGGCAGGGCAGACCAGGCCCTAAGCCTTGGTTGGCGACTGGTCTAGGATCGAAGCTCCGACAGGCGGACAGTTAGAGCATTGCTTTGCTGATCCGGCAGCTTCTGCAGCTTGTCTTGTTCCAGATGTAGGGGTGTTACCTTTCCTCTGGAGTGAACTAGGCAGGCCGAGAGAGGGATCATGCTGCATGGGCAACACATGATCTCTATATTTTAGCCCAGGCTTTGTGCTATGGAGAGGCAATAACTCCATCCCTGGTCTTAACTGGTCTCGGAATCAAAGCGAGAGGCAACTGTTACGGGTTATAAGTCCTTGTCAGTTGGCGTAGACATGGGGCGCCACGCGTTGCCTCTGACGGTGGGAGACACCTATAGGTGTCACTGATCAGCTACCGCCCGCCTCAAGCTGGGCAGCCCCCAGCCAATTGGGTGCTGATCCGCCACAGCCTGCCTGCTTCAATGGGTGCTTGGGGCTAGGACAAAATCTGAATCGCAGGCTGTAAAACCAATGCACCAGGTACAAACAAAAATAAAAATAGAAACCTCAAGCTACGGCTTGCAACCTGGAACGTGAGAACCATGTGTCCAGGATTTTCCACTGACTTGACCAATATTGACGATGTGAGAAAAACGGCTGTGATTGATGCCGAACTCAATCGTCTTAACATTGATATTGCTGGCCTGCAGGAGACTCGCCTCGCCGAGGAAGAGTCACTCAGGGAAAACAACTACGCCTTTTTCTGGAAGGGTAGAGGGCAGGCAGAAAAAAGGCAACACGGTGTGGGCTTTGCAGTGAAGAATTCGCTACTGGGAATGATTGAAATTCCAGCAGGAGGAAATGAAAGACTATTGTCCCTGCGCTTGGCAACCTCTTGTGGGTTTGCCACCATTATTACTGCATATGCACCGACACTCGATTCCTCTGATGATGTGAAGGATTTGTTCTATGAGGAGTTAGACTCCGTGATCAAGGCAGTTCCAAAATCTGACTACATTTATATGCTCGGTGATTTCAATGCTCGTGTGGGCAAGGACTCCAGTTCATGGCCAGTGTGCCTTGGAAAATACAACATCGGTCGCATGAATGAAAATGGGCAAAGGCTGCTGGAGCATTGCACCAGTAATGACCTATGTATTACAAACTCTTTTTTTAAAACAAAAGAGATGCATAAGGTCACATGGAAACATCCAAGATCCAGCCATTGGCACCAGCTGGACTTCATCATCACACGGAGACAACATCTGAACCATATATCATTGACTCGTAGTTACCACAGTGCTGACTGTGATACGGATCATTCTTTGGTTGTTGCAAGGGTTAGACTGAGACCAAAGAGAATCTACACAGCTAAACACAAATCTAGCCCCAGGATTAATATTATTAACACTCATGATCCTGAAAAGTGCTTTCAGTTTCAACAGCAACTTGAAGACGCTTTCACTGATACGCCAGAAAATTGTACAGTAAATGAAAAGTGGGGTCAAATTAAGGAAACTCTTTATAAAACTGCCGTAGGGGTTTACGGCACTGTGGATCATAAGAGGCAGGACTGGTTTGCGGCCAACAGCGAGACTCTGCAGCCCTTGATTGATAAGAAGAAGAAAGCTCTCTTAAGAAACAAGGAAAGACCAACGCGTAACACTTTGAGTGAGCTAAGGCAAGCTAGGAAGGATGTGCAAAAGGCTGCCAGGCAGTGTGCAAATGATTATTGGATCAAGTTATTTGAGTCCATTCAAATCGCAAGTGATAAGGGAGACATAAGAAGCATGTATGAAGGAATAAAGAAAGCTTGTGGTCCAGTGATCAAAAGAAGTGCACCATTGAAAACCTTGACTGGAGACATCATCACTGACAAGAAACGGCAGATGGACAGATGGGTAGAGCACTATTTGGAGCTTTACTCAAGTGAGACCAAACTAGCGGATGATGCCTTCAACGCCATAGAGGCTCTACCAACTCTTGACCACCTGGACACACTTCCCACCATAACAGAAGTTAAGTGTGCTATAAATGAACTTGCATCTGGCAAGGCTCCAGGTAAGGATGGGATTCCAATAGAGGTTATCAGGAGTGGGCAAGACACACTCACTATACAGATCCACCAGCTAATAGAGCTATGCTGGCGTGAAGGACAAGTCCCACAGGATTTCAAAGATTCAAGCATCATAACACTGTACAAGAACAAGGGCGATCGGAGCGACTGCAACAACTAAAGGGGTATCTCACTTCTGTGTATTGTTGGAAAAGTATTTGCCAGAATTGTTCTGCGCAGACTTCAAGTCCTAGGAGATCAAGTCTACCCCGAATCACAGTGTGGCTTTCGACAGAACCGGTCTACCACTGATATGATATTCTCATTGCGACAAATGCAAGAAAAATGCCGTGAACAGAATCAACCACTGTTTATTGCCTTCATCGACCTCACAAAGGCATTTGATTTGGTCAGTCGTGAGGGTCTGTTCAAGGCACTAAAGAAGATTGGCTGCCCACCAACTCTTCTGTCCATTGTGGAATCGTTCCATACAGGCATGAAGGGTATAATCAAGTTTGATGGTGCAACTTCTGAAGAATTTGAAATCAAGAGTGGAGTTAAGCAAGGTTGTGTACTAGCTCCCACCCTCTTTGGAATATACTTTTCACTTCTACTGAAATATGCATTTCGTGATCAGGATGGTGGTATATACATTCACTCACGCTCAGATGGCGGCCTCTACAATGCTCAGAGATTGAAGGCTAAGACCAAAATTAGGAGGGTACTGATCAGAGAGTTGCTTTTTGCAGATGATGCTGCAGTTACGACCCACTCTGAGGAAGAATTGCAATGTCTACTATCTGCATTCTCCAATGCTTGTTCTGAATTTGGTTTAACAATTAGCAAAAAGAAGACACAGATTATGTCACAAGGTGCACATGGAGTACCATCAATCTTTATTGACGACGCCGAACTAGAGATAGTAGACCATTTTACATATCTAGGATCAGTGGTAAATAGCAAATTATCCCTAGATCAGGAAATCAACATCCGGATTGGTAAGGCAGCAACAACAATGAACAGGTTAAGAAAAAGAGTCTGGGAGAACAGGAAGCTTACTGCCAAAACAAAAGTCCTTGTCTATCAAGCCTGTGTCCTTAGTACTCTTCTCTATGGCAGTGAAACCTGGACAACTTACTCACACCAAGAGAACAATTTAAACAGCTTTCATATGCGGTGTCTGCGAAGAATTCTTGGTATTAAGTGGCAAGACAAAATCACAAATACTGAAGTATTGAAAAGATCAGGTTGTGTGACAGTTTATTCCATGCTCAGTCTGCGTAGACTTAGATGGATAGGACATCTTAGGAGGATGGATGATGGTAGAATACCAAAGGATATCTTTTTTGGTGAATTACAGATGGGTAAGAGATCTCAGGGTCGGCCTCTACTACGATACAAAGATGTGTGTAAGCGGGACATGATTGATACAGGCATTGATAATGTACATTGGGAGCTGAACGTGTTGCATGGGGGGCAAATATCAGAAATGGAATAAAGTCAAAGGAGAAAATTATTGCAGAAAAGTCACACACCAAGCGTTTGAGACGTAAGATGGTGCATGATGGTGGAAATGACCACGTGTTCAGATGCACCCACTGTGAACGGACATTTACAGCGCAAATTGGCCTTATCAGTCACACTCGCTACCGCCATAGTTAAAAGTTATTATGCCTTTTTAAAGCACAAACTATCGTCTGTCAAGACGGCAAGGTGCCAATGGAATACCAGTGTCCCTAGCCATCAGGCGAATCCACTCCGACTTCTGAGGTACTTGTAATTTACGTCCCCGAGTCAAGGACAAAAAGTCAACATTTTAATCCTACTAACAGGTGTAGAGGTTGAACCGATTACCTCGGAATCAACACAACGGAAGTTTAAGAGCGAGAGCTCTTATCCATTTGCCTATGATAACTTTTAAAAGGGTGATTTAGCAATGAAATGTTAGAACCGCGTTCTGTAGTCCGTTTTTTTTCTTCTGCTTCTTCTTCAAGGTTTGAACAGCACCGTTGTGTGTTACAGGGAAAATGTAGAGCCCAGTTCGACGGTTGGTGGGCGTCGTTTCCTAAAGGTTACGTTTTACGCAAATCCTCAACAGCCTTAATATAACGCATGCGCAGATACATTTTTGCTTATTCCAAGTTCGGTGGCAAAACGGTCACATATTCTTCTTGATGCGTTGAGCTGTATCTCTAGGGTAGAAAAAGAGCGGATAGAAAAGAATGCGACTTAATTTGTCTACAGTTTACTTGTGGTGTGTTTCTTATCTTGGCCCAGATGGATAGAATCTGAGTGCCAAATGGAAAGAACCTGAGTGCCAAAATGGATAGAACCTGAGTGCTAAATGGATAGAAATTGAGTGCCAAATGGATAGAACTTGAGTGCCGAATCGATAGAACATGAGTGCCAAATGGATAGGATCTGGGTGTCACATGGGTATAACCTATAACCAGTGCGTTGTATCACTCAGAGAAGACCAGAAATCAGCACCGGATTACCATTAAGTAAGTTTTCATTAATAAATTAGTTGTACATATTCAAGTTTGTGTCGGGTCTTAGATATGATTGATCTACCGTATGACAGTAGACGGTACTACCTACCTTCTGTTAGCGCCAAATGTTGGGCGGCGCTTACCAAACTCGACACCACACATTGTGCCAACGGCTTCGAGCAGAGCAGTGCAATTTGGAGGGTACAAGCCTTACCTTAGTGCGAGGAAATGCAACCTAAAGACTAAATTTTATGGCAGGGTAGACCAGGCCCTAAGCCTTGGTGGACAACTGGTGTAGGATGGAAGCTTCGACAGACGGACAGTTTGAGTATTGCTTTGCTTTTTCTTTCGTTCGCTTGAGTTTAGTTTAGTTTAGTCGTTGGATCAACATCACGGCACACGGTTTAACCCATAAGTGCTCCGTTTTCCTCCTAACTCAAACCGGAGTCTGGAGAAACTCAGCTCAATGCACGAACTCCGTTGCATCGGCGAGGATCCTGAAATACTTTGGGTAGATTTTTAACTACGCGTTCGCTTGAAATATATCTATAACTGCAATGTTGTCTCTTGTATGAATTTAACTGTCTTTTTTTAGTTCACTCAGCGATCCATAAAGTTTATTATTGCTTTGCTGATCCGGCAGCTTCTGCTGCTTGTCATGTTCCAGGCGCATTGGTGTTATCTTTCCTCTAGATTAAACTAGACAGACCGAGAGAGGGATCATGCTGCTTGGGCAATACATGGTCTCTAAATTCAACCCAGGCTTTGTGTTATGAAGAGGCGTATCTCCATTATGGAGAGGTTTACCTATTATGCTGTATGAACTCCACAGAGGGCGAATACAAAAATTGGAATGGTAATATTTTCAAAAACTGCACACCTGATGGCGAGGGACACTGGTAATAGGAAAAGCTATTCCACTTGCAAAAATCAGTCAAGTTCACAAGAAGCAGTAGCGTGTGTATGGACTACGTTTGAGTTCAAAGCGAGGGAACGCAAAACTAAAAAAAAAAATAATAATAATTCCTAACATGCATATCTAGTCGAACGGATTATTGCCCCTAGCTGTATGAATCATAGCTTGTTTCTTTCTTCAGCTGGATTCTCGTGATGTTTACAGCGGGAGATTCGATTTTCAATTGCCGAAGAGGTCCTCTGATATCTATTTCTTTGTACTTGCTTATGAATACCGTCATTGTTAACCAGCGAATGAATACAAATCTAGGGTGCCAAGGGCCACGATTGGTTTGTGTGTGCGTGTGTGTGTGCGTGCGTGCGTGCGTGTGTACGTGTGTGTGTGTGTGTGTGTGTGCGCGCGCTAAGAATTTCAGTGCACACAGTCATCGACATAAATGCTCCAGCTTCCTTCAATTGATCATACAAAGAGAATCTCAGTGCAATGCAAGAATTCAGTAGCCCTGACAAGGATCGAAATGTGTGTATATCCGAATCATACATGCTATAAGCATTATTCCTGTTGTTAACGGCCAACCAGGCCACTGTATAGGCTATACCGGGACATGAGAAAATCCATGCACACAATATTTATAGCACGTGCGATCTGGTAACACACACTGGAACCTCGCTGGGGATACGAAATTCGTGCACTGTGTTGAAACTATCCGTGTGTGATCTGTGCGTTTGCGCGCGCGTGTGTGTGTGTGTATGTGTGTGTGGAAAGGGGGGGGGCGAACTGGAGCCCTAATTGGGGTGTCCATGCAGGGTGGTGCGGTAGATTTTCTCAGTATGATGCAAGTCTTCTAATTGCTGCCCCTGAAATGGTTTTTTCTTTAAAAATGCACCCCCCCCCCCCCCACTTACGGTGCCGCCTGATGCGGTCACCTCTCTGTATCATAGCATGGCACGGCCCTGTAGCCATGTTCATTGATGGTGCCCCTTAACCAAATACCGAACCAGTAAAACCTGGGTAAGTTATATATATATAGTTGTCATAATAAAGCGAGTGGCATTGCACCGTTTCGTGAAGCCTGAGGCTCAGTACACCCGACTTCCAAAGCAATTTTTTCGGATTTGTTTTGCCTACTCTACTTCCAAAGCAGCAGGTTTGTCCTCAATTCGCCCTGTCCCTATACTGAATTATAGAATCAACATCACCACCGGAGATTGCCCATAGCATCAGTCAGAAAGCCACAAAAACCTGCTCAAGACGACTACCACCTTATGGACAGATCAGAACAAACCATTACTCTGGCCTCAGAACAAGACACAATAGATTACGCAGCCGCTTGTATACATATTCAAGATTGGCAAACTGTGCACATGTGGATTGGCGGCGTAAACAGCAGATGATATACTCCAAGACGCCTAAAATACGACATATCTAGGCAAACCTTCTGGGCTGGAGAAGCAACAGTGGATGATAAACTCTATGGACCACTGAGTGAACTAAAAAAAAAAAAAAACAATTAAATTCATACAAGAGACCTTATTGCAGTTATAGACAAATTTAAAGCTTACGAAAGATGAAGAAGAATTGCCCATGGCGATTATTTCGGTAGCAGTTTGATTAAACGGCACCTGGCTTTTTATCTAATCTTTGAGTATCGTTGAGACCCTCTATTCACTCACTCCTGAGTCAGTCTTTCCAGATACGGATACCCCGATCTGTTCAGCAGCACTCTCCACCCAATTCCAGTGAGCCTTCATAATATTCAATTCATAAAAAATATTCTTCATAAAAACATTCTGACCAATAAAAAGATGTCAATTGAAACGAGAAAAAGAGTGTTGAGGGGATACATAGAGCCTGTTCTTTTGTATGGATGTGAAACTTGGACACTGTGCAGTCAAGCTGAAAAGCATCTGATGGCTGCAGAAATGTGGTTTCTGAGGAAAATGCAAAGAATACCATGGACAGACAGAAAAACCAATGACCAAGTACTACAGGAGACAAATGAACATCGTAAACTAATTAGAGAAATTAGACGTAGACAGTCAAAATTTTTTGGTCATGTTATGAGAAGAAATGGATTGGAGAACTTAGTGACAACTGGCAAGATCGAGGGGAACAGACCAAGAGGAAGACCGAGAGGAAAATACCTGGATGGCTTGGCCACATGGCATGGACGAGACAGGAACACTGAGCTGATCCACGACACTGGTGATCGAGTGAAATGGCGAGTCATGACCGCCCACGCTTTCCAGCATGGCACATGATTGATTGATTGATTCATAATATCACCTTTATCACAAAATAATTCTCAACCCAGAAGAGAAGCAACAGTTAACCTAGCAGCCTGTTCATTGTCCCGCACATCTGCATGTCTTTGTAGAAAATTCAAGATGTACTAGAAACCTCCGCCGCAATACAAACGATATTCTGCAAAAGACATGTTACATGAGCAATGACATGTTATGTAAACATTCAGTGTCTTGCCAGTTGGCGTAGGCGTCCAAGTCTTTCCTCAGATCTCGGTCCTTGGTGTTCTGGATCAACTCTGCTGATGATATTCCTCCGTGCCACCGCCTTAGTCCTTCCAGCATCAGTTCTCTTGGTGTGCCTCTTTTTACATTAACATTTCTAGTTGTCACGATATTTTCCTGTGCTTCTTCTGACATGACGAAAGAATGCCGTTTGTCTCTTTCTTAAAGTTCTAAATAATGTTCTAGTTTCATTAGCCACACCCAGACACCCAATGTTACTATGTTAGTAACTTTGGCAGTCTAAGGAATTCGCAACATTCGTCTCACGAACATTTCCGTGTTTCCAAGCTTTTCTTAGTTTATTCACTAAAGTTCCATGATTCGTACCATTTAGCAAATGTGTATTCTCTGTTTTCCCTTCATGTCTCCACATTATTTCTTGTCCATTTGCTCAATGTTTACATTTATCCTCATAGAGACAAAGCACACATGGGTGTGCCCCGCATGCAATTATGTCGCTTCTCTGAATAAATAAATGAGTGCACTCTAGTCTAGAGGGTTTGTTTTCTTTATGATTACCATTACGTCTGTTTTCGTGTCCTTGAAGTGGCGTCTTTGTTTGGATAAGATAATGTTGAAATTATATCTAAATATATCTATCGTCGCCTGCAACAGCGTTTCGCTTTCAACGTTTTAAGTTGTTAAGTAGAACAACTGCCTGGGGTATTTCTAGCAACCATACATAGGACAAATGCCAACACATCAGAAGAATATGCTGGATGAATATGTAGGTGTATTTAAAGCTGAGAGTTGTCCCCGGATCTGTATCTGTTGACCTTACGTGACGCCGATCAATACCGGTGTATTTATGTTTCATGTTATTTCAGCGGCCTCGCGAATTTCCCGACGACTGACACACGTTGCATGATTGGCGGAGCCATCAAATAATCTGGCGCTAATAATTAATAGCAATAAAATTAAAATTTTATCAGAATATTAACATTTATTCATACTTCTACTTTACTTTCTGCTAACTTTTAAAATTTTATAATAAAGTGTATGCTAAATTCACTTGCATATCTTGCAAAAACATGTGCACTATATTTTTTCGGCGCTTGAATACACACATGACCTCGTTTGCATAATTTCTGCCCTGTTTGAAACGATACAGGGAGTAGTTATTGATGGTGGCTAAAGGGACGCATACTTTTCGAGAATTTCTGCTTGTTCAGTTTCTTTAGCTTAATCTGTGCCATATTTACATGTATGAGACTTTTCTTCAACTTAAAGGACTGTATGGTGTGAGAAAAGTAAACAAAGTTGAAAGTATATTTCGGAACAATCAGAATAGCGGGAAGGGAAGTCGAAACTGCGCCATTTTGATGAATTCTGTAAATAATGAGTATCAAATATTGTTGTAGTGTTTGGCCGCCAGATTCGGATTTTATGTAGAAAATTCAAATATACATTTGTTATACAGGTACAGTATAGCATATACATTGCTTTTATACATATGATCATGCTGTATAATTTGAAATTAATTGAGAGACCGCACATTCATTAGTAATGGCTTCCTTCTCACGTCTGCAATCTGCTTCGTTCTCAGGACATTTTTGGCTTTCCTCAGTTTCCTGTTCTTACTGTTTTGATGGCAGTGAAATAACCTCGTATTTATGTCGTTTTGAAATGCTTGGTTATGTGTATGTCGTACCTTTGGCTTCTACAGTTTTATTAACATTAGGTTACAGTAAATATATATAAAGTGCAGTTAAATATTTATGTTTTTGACTTAAAACAATTAAAAATATTGCTTAACATCGCCGCGGCCCGCCGTTTTTCATTTGATTAACTTTGACTTTGGTGTTACGAAATTGTTTCTTCGTTGTTTAGTTTCCTAGATATAAATAATATTATTATTAACAACAACATTTGGTGTCGTGAACTTCTCTTTCAACTGTCATTTTGATCTTTAGAATAAAGTAAATGTGATGATGATTGCAGTGTTTGGTTGAACCATGTCCCCAATTAACAGAAAAAGAAGTATAACTACGGACTACAACTACAGTTACACGATAGAGCTTATCATTGTATTGGTATTGGTCAATGCAATTCATGAAATTAACAATACGTCATGTAAATGTTTGTAAATATTAAGTATTGTAATTATTAAGTAGAGATATTAACTGATTCACTGCCAAACAACAAAGTGGGCTTGGACCAAACAAAAGTTCATGGCACAAAATGGGAAGTAGGGGGTGTGTCACTATAATATTATAATGCTGTTAAAATTGCAGCATATATATTGTATTATATATCAAATCAAAGGAGATTGCACAAGGAACATGACAGTGTTAATATTAATTATGTGAGAGGTTAGAAATATAACAGTAATGATAGGTTTTGTAACAAAACTTTAAATTAAAGGGGTGACAATTATTAAACATTTCCATTTACCAAGGTGTTGATTCTCATCATTTGAAGATAATCTTGTTAAATTTACTGAATAATGGTAAATACACAAGTGTCATCACCAATATCACAAGAACTGCTTCATAACACCATTATATTTTGAAGCACATCATTTTCACACAAAATTAAAAATGTCAGGAACACACGAGGCAGATTTGTACTAAGAAACAATATATTATATACACTATTTTCTATTTAGTTATACTTATTATTGTTTTAAATTTAATTATTTAAATACTCCTCAGCTTATTTGTGATTCATTCATTCAGTAGCATGTCCTTTGCAGAACCTCGCTCCCATAACAACCTTCCGGAAAACTTCTCGATTACAAGCAAGATGTCCCGCGTCTGATACACCCATCTGGAGATCATCCGCCACATCCTGCACCCATCTTCTCTTTGGCCTTCCTCTTCCTCTCTTCCCAGGCATATACCCTTCCATTATTGTTCTCTCCAAGCTGTCGTGACGTTTCAAGTGACCAAAATACTTCAATTTTCTTTGTTTTATCGTCTTTAATAGCCATTCCTCTTCAATATTCAACTCTTGAAGTATGGATGCATTTGTTCTTTTCTTTACCCAAGATATTCTTAGAACTCGTCTATAACATTTATATTCAAAGGCATGTATGCGCTGTTCATCTTGTTTAGTAAGTGTCCATGTCTCACAGGCGTATGTTGCAATGGGAAAGGTGCATGCTCTTAAAAATCTAATTTTTGTAGTTCTGTCTGTCCCACTAATTTATTCATCTGTTTTAGTCTTTGAAGAGCAATGGATAGTCGCCGTTTAATTTCTTTATTTGTGTCACCATTATTGGTAATCAATGACCCAAGATATTCAAAATTTTCCACCACCTCCAATTTTCTCCCATTAATGTATATTTCTTTCTCCATAGTAGTTTTATCTGTATGCATTATCTTTGTTTTTGCTATGTTAAGATATAAGTTGTGATTTTCGCTATTCAATTGGGTTGAAGCTATTAGGTTTTCTATGCCATTCTGTGTTGTGGATAGTAATACTGTATCATCAGCATATCGAATCTCTGGTATGTCATGACCGCCAATATTTAGGGCATCATATGGCTCCCTGTTTATATCATCTCTTACATTTCTCATTATATTTTCGGCGTACAGTTTAAACAAATAGGGTGACAGCACGCAGCCCTGACGGACTCCTTGCTTGATGTCAAACCAATCTGATGTCTCGCCAGCTATTCTAACCGCTGCTTGTTGGTCTAGATAGAGCATTTTTATGAGTTGTACTATATATGATGGAAAGCCCATATTCCTCATGATTTTCCAAAGTTCTGCTAAAAATAATCTGCTATAGGCCTGTCGATGTGACAGGGCTAACACTTTTGTTTAGGCCTTAATGCATGGATGAATAGGTGGCCGATCTTTCCCTCACTCTGCAGACAAGAAGTCCAGAGGTAGCAAAACTAATTATAATTTAGGAGCCAGCATATTATTTTGCAAATATGGCTTAGAATAGGTACTACATTTTTCGTTACCGAACGTTGCCGGCGATGTTTCAAACGGCGATTTACGTTTTCTTGTTATTGTTCCCCGGTATTAAGGATATATATAGTACTCGTTATTATAGACATTGCCGCTTGATTTAGTATAAATAATTAAATTGAGCATCCATTTTTACGCGTACTGTGAAATTTTCAAATATTTTAGTCGGCGGGGTCATCCCAAACAGAAATTATTAAGATCGTATGCTAAGATGCATCAAGTTAAATTTCAATGGCGGGAATATAGCGGTTTTCCGTGTCATAATACAGCGATGATCATTTAATATTATTATGGATTATTCAGAGCGACGAGATTATAATGATGCACGTTTGCATTCACCACCCATTCTAGTATTTAGGAGTGGAGGAAGAGGGAGTTTGAGGTTTTCATTTCAATTTTGCGGTCAAAATAAAATCCTGAGTTACCCCCCTTAGCGCAAAAAAAACAACCAAGAGCAGTTATCTGCCCTTAGCTTAAGTGTTTTGTGGTCACACTTTCCAGAGTGGGTTACCAATGGTTACCAATATGCCAATGTTAAATATTAAACTGACATACAAAAATTAATATCTCAGCTTACAATTCACTTGCAGACTTGAATAAGGTATCGTTGGATTTGTTTTTTCAAGAGGTATCCAACTATGCAGTTATATAATTAAAAAAGCAATTTAGAAAATGTTACTAAAGTACCTACTTAGAAAATGACTGAAAATTCAGGTGCCAAGTAAAGAATTTCCAAGCCTCTGGATGTTTTGTACTCCTGGTTTAAGTTAACCAATCCTAACAAGTCATTTAGTTGTTGAATGTCAAAAAGAAAAGGCCAGACATTAAAACATATTTTTCTCCACGTAGGATGATATAAAATAAAGGTGATATTTTATTATACTTTTCCCACGTTTTGTAATATAGTATTCTGCTTTCAGAGTCCTGTTGAAGTCTACACTTAAACTATGTTCTACGCAAGTTTCGTGCTCAACAAGAAAGGGCCTTTGGCCCGAATCTGGTTGGCAGCTCACTGGGACAAAAAATTGACAAAAGCACATGTCTTTGAAACCAACATTGATAGCAGTGTGGAAGCAATCCTCAAGCCAAAGGTTAGTTTATATATTTTGTTATTGTTTACTATTGCTGTCGTATTCAGAACTACTTTTTATCAGATGACCAGATTGTTTATTGCTGTGTTGATTTAGTAATTTATCAGTATTGTTAGTTTCCTATTTGTTAGGAATAAATTTGTGGCTTGTAATTTATTTCTGAAGTAATAATGATTTATTATTTACCAAAAAGTATAGATAATTTAGTTGTAGAACATGAACAAATTGACCTCAGTTTGAGTAAGAGGAAGAAAGAAGTATGGTGTGTGTGTATATATATATATATATATATATATATATATATATATATATATATATATATATATATATATATATATACATATATATATATATATAGTATCATGAGTAAATGTACAGATAAAGTCCATAGTATTAATATGGGTACAAGTATCGAGGTAATGGATAGCAGACGGAAGAGTTATCATAGAGATAAAGAACAAAATAGAAAAGGCAAAGACAGCATTTTATTAAATGATCGTCATCTTGTGCAATAAATCCATCTTTGCAGGTTAGGAAAAGAAGTCTTGCATGTTATGTAGGACCAGTTTTAACATATGGCTTGGAGTCCTGGACAGTCAGTAATGAAGCACAAGAATTAATTTGGTTTTGCAGAGGATTGATGAAAATTTCTTGGACGCAGACAGATTGAGAAATCTTATCACAAACATCAAACAGGCAGAGTCAGTCTCTCTCTCTCTCTCTCTCTCTCTCTCTCTCTCTCTCTCTCTCTCTCTCTCTCTCTCTCTCTCTCTCTCTCTCTCTCTCTCTCTCTCTCTCTATATATATATATATATATATATATATATATATATATATATATATATATATATATATCTGTGTGTAACCACATTATGAGAAAAGAAAAATTGGACATTGTGAAAATTGGAAAATTTGTGGATAGAGCGATAGAGAAAGATACCAAGAGATTTCTGACAGCTCTTCGTTATGGCATGGAAAGGGACGAGCACATGAATTGATCATCATCTTCTTCTTCCACTTCTGCCGTCAAGCGTCATGTGGAGGAATAATTTGTATTCCAGCGCCCGGTGGGCGGCACTGGATAGTGTCATTCCGTGTGACTGTACAATGTCTTTAATGTCGTCAATCCCTTTTCTTCTTGGACGTCCTCTTGGTCTCGTCGCAGATGATCTTTGATGTAAGGCCAGTGATGGTAGCTAGTTGCTGCATGAATTGACACATGCTGTTAATCACAAGATGCAGCACAATCATCCATGCCAGTAGGCAAGGCACCTGATGATGATGATTTATATATTTTTTCTGAAATAAAAATCAATGTGTAATTACATAGAAGGTTAGAGGAAGCCTCACTATTCTCCTGAGTGCATGTTTATGGCTTGGTCAAAATTGAACTTCATACAAAAAAAAAAGGCTATTTTGGCTTGGTTACAGTATTAGTCATGGAAGTCTTATTGATAACACTGTTGAACACAATACAAGGCAATTGAAAAAAAGATGATATTCCAGGGAAAACTACATCTCAGGAGCATGCAAAGCCTTTGGAGCTGAAGAGTTGGTGAGAATAGGAGGCAGTGGAGAGACATGATTGATGTCTTCAACACCCATCTTTGGACTGACTGACTGAATATATAAAATTAACTTGTGATTTCTGGTTTGTTTCTGATGAATCTAATTTTATGGGTCGCATTGCTGGAATGTCACTTTGCGGGGCTGCTGCAGTTTGCTATTAACATGAAAGTCACAATTGCTGAATTTCCGCTCTGTACTTTCAGCTGCTGAATTATTGCACTATATATACCGTTACAGTTACTGAATTTACGCTATGTAACAAAGAAAACAACTACATATTATGATCATGGGGTAAACAGTTAATCCCAAAGCAGATGCTGACACATGGGTGTAAAGCTTTCATGCATGCTATGTCATGGTGGATGGTCAAACGACCAGTTCATTTCCTTCTCTTCTCTGAGAAAATTCTACGTGGATCAGGTTGATCCTGCCTCTGCATGAGATTGAGCCCAGTTCACCATCTTTGTATGCAGACAGTGGTTGTGAGCATGTAGCAAATTAAATGTTCACAATAAGATATCTATTTAGGGATTGTTCACAATAAGGTATGTATTTTGGGCACGTGAATGTCTTGTTTGAAGCTTCCTATGCTATTCTTTTGTTTGTTTAAAATAGATTGTCTCTACAAAGTTGTCTCTTGGATGAACTTCACTGTCTTCTTTAGTTCACTTATTGCCCTGCAAAGTTTGGCTACGACTTTTGTTTCTCTAGGCCAGGCTTGCTCAAATAAATATGTTATAATTAGGGCAGTCTTAGAGTATATGATCTGCTGTCTGGCACGCCAATCCACATGTGTACACTACTGATTTGCTGATTGAAAACATTTTATACATGTGGCTGTATAATCGACTGTGTCCTGTTCTGAGGTACAGAATAATTATTTGCTGTGGTCTGTCAATAATGTGGTCATCGCCTTGTGCTAGTGTTAGTGACTTTCTGCCACTCTCACTTCTCATAGCTTGGGAACCACTCTGAATACATTCTGGTTTGTTGAAATCATACCTTAAAGTGAGGTTAGCATGTCCAAATGGATAAGAGCGCTCAATCTTGCTGATGCCGAGGTAGTAGGTTCAAGCCCTACACCGATCAGTTGGACTAAAATGTTGACTTCTCACCCATGACTTGGGGACTTAAATTACAAGTATCATGAAGTCGGAGTGGGTTCGTCTGATAGCAAGGGACTCTAATAATAGGGACGTCTAACCCACAGGCACAAATCAGTCCAGTGCACTAGAAGTAGTAGCCCATATATGGACTCTGCTTGAGTTAAAGTGAGACAATAAAAATCACGTAAAGTGACCCTGTGATCCCTTTAAAAAAAAAAAAGTTGCATATCCGTTACAGGCTGTTGCAGTCAATGCCAGCATTTTTCAGCTGCTGTTGATGTTCTTGGCAAGATTATGCTCAGTAGTTTGCCATTGCTTTCTGAGCGACCGGCTCACATACCTCCGTAAGTAACCAACGCAACGCGATCCACGACCGAATCTTGCGCAGCTGTGTTCCCCACGTGGATATACAGGATTGATTGATTTAGGAACCGACATCACAGCATTCGAGACATTCCCATAAGCACTCTGTCCCCATCCTCAGCAGCCAGCGAAGAGTTCCAACACTAATAGTTCCAGTAGCAATCTGATTATATGTCCGTCTCACCTTTCCTCTGAGCGTCGATCGTCGGCCAGATCCCCTCGTCACTCCTCGCTGTCTCATCCTTACTAGACTATGGTGATCCATTTGCTCCTCCGAGGTGTACACGTGCTCCCACAAGGCTGCAACCACGTCATGCATCAATACTCCATCAAGTTTTGCAGAGCAGCCAATCTGTCCGCCTGTTCATTCCCCAGCACACCGGCATGCCCCGGAGAAAAGATCCGGGTGATGCTTGCTACCCGTGACCTCCGAAGCAAAGCAAGCCACTCTGCACGAAGCTTGCCTGTTCTCACCCTCCTCAGCATGCTTTCTGAGTCAGTTACAATCACAATGTGTGTATGTGTCGTGTTCTTTATCCAGCGGAAAGCTGCACTGACCGCCTCCACATCCATTCTTAAGCTAGATATACGGGATTACAGAGAAAGTTGTTAACACCTTTGCCGGGGAGACCGGCCCTGTGGTTCTACATTAAGTATTTCCATACTGTTATTAATGTTCATCTTTGTATGTTTTCTCTTCACTCAGGTAAAAATGGCTTTAAGGACATCTGGCCACTTGCTGCTTGGAGTAGTCCGCATCTACTCCAGGAAGGCTAAGTATCTGTTAGCTGATTGTAATGAGGCCTTTGTGAAAATCAAAATGGCGTTCAGACCCGGTGTCGTGGACTTGCCAGAAGAGAACAGGGAAGCAGCCGTTGCCGCTATTACTCTTCAGGAAAACTTCCATGATTTTGAGACAACACTTGCAGACTTGGAGTGAGTTTGATTTTACATTTCATTATTATCTTTTAAGTATGTGTGCCTGTGGGCCATATTCTAAATGATTTTGGCTTATTTGAATGTAATAATTATAGTGTAGATGTTAAATGATATTGGCAGTGCACAAGAGACAGAATGGAAACATCAGCTAATCCAGTATGGAATCTGGCAATTATGTCGACAGATAGCAATATCATATAAACATCAATATAAAATCTGGATAAACAAAATGTGGAGAGGGTTTCCTTGACAAGAATCAACATCATATATCAGGTCTTTTGCATTTTGCTCTCGTCATGGGCTGCCGAAAAGACTTGATCCATTGTCTCCTGCCTGATACATTTTCATGCCGAGGGTTCCTGTAATGTCCCGTGTCTATCTTCGTGTTGGTTGACACTCGTCTTCTTACAGGAACTACAACAAACAGGCACGACGCAATCACGTCCAGACAAAAAAAAACTGATGAACGCAGAAGAAGAAGAAGAAACCATTGTAATCCTCGGGAAGGTTAACCCAGTCAACAAATGCCCACAGAAGTCGGATTTTTCGGCCTAACGGCACAAGAACGCAGCTCTGCTGTAAACAGGCACAACGCAATCATGTCCGAAAAAAAAAACTCAGGATGAACGCAGAAGGAGAAGAAGAAACAATTGTAATCCCCGGGAAGGTTAACCCAGTCAACAAATGCCCACAGAAGTCGGATTTGTCGGCCTAACGGCACAAGAACGCAGCTCTGCTGTAAACAGGCACAACGCAATCATGTCCAAAAAAAATTCTCCGGATGAACGCAGAAGAAGAAACCATTGTAATGTTTAATTTGACCTAAGTATTTCAGTCTCTCTGCCATGATGCTGTTTATGACCCAGTTTTCTTCCAAGTTTAATATTGTAACATGTCAGTATTTTTGTTGTTCTTTGTCTAGTGTATTCTACAAACATCACCGTTCTCTTCAACCATTGTAATATTGAGTTAAGTTGAGCTTAGAACTGATATCACTGCACTCAGGACATTCCCATACAAGCTCCGCAACCTCGTTCAACAGCCAGCGAATAGTCATACTACTAATCGTTCCCACCGCTATCTGATTGAAAATTCTCCCTGTCTTCCCTCTCAGTTTTGAGATTCTTCCAGAACCCCTGCTGATCCCCCCGCTATCTCATTCTTTACACATACTGATTCTCAGTCTGTTCCCCGTCTTCTTCACATGGTCCCACAGGCGCTCGACCACCTCTTCCCGTCCATAGGTAATCTGCCATCAAGAGGTGCATTCCCTGCCAGCCCATCAGCCTGTTTGTTCCCCCACACGCCCACATGGCCAGGGCAAAATATCCATACAATTCTCACAATCTGCGACCTCTGAAGCAAGGACAGCCATTCCACATGAAACATTGCTGTCTCCACCTTACTAAGCATACTCCTTGAGTCCGTAATGAATGCAATGTGTGTTGCAGTGGCCTCTAACCAACAGAATGCAGCTGTGACTGCTTTCACCTCCATTCTCATGCTGCAGGTCGTAGCATCATATGCCAGACTCCTTTTTTCAAGCTGTAATGTTTAATAGCCGGCTTCGTGGCTTAGAGGTTATGACTTTTCTCCGTAATCTCGTATACTCTCGTCAGTAACGTGATGACAGTAAGAATCAGCAGTGGTTCGAATCGCATCGGTAACTTACGGGGTATGTGAGCCGGCCGCTCAGAAAGCAATGGCAAACTACTGAGCGTAATCTTGCCAAGAAATCAACATACAGCTGAAATATGCTGGTGTTGACAGCAATGTCCTGTAAAGGATATGCAAAAAAAAAAAAAAAATTTAATATGACCAAAATATTTCAGTTTCCCTGTCATGATGCAGTTTATGAGCCAGTTTCCTTCAAATTTTACAAGCATTTCTGTAACATTTAAGTTCAGAAGCCCCTTTTTTTCTTCCTTAGTGATTGTGAAATGGTCCATGGTTTACGTCCTTATGTTGCTTCAGGATAGATGCACATTCTAAAAAAAAGAATCTTAAAAGTCAAGCGGATCGATTTCATTGCACCAGATGGCTCTGTCTCTTTCCACATGGCGGTCTGCTTATAGTGTCACTCAAAGCACAAACTCCATAGCTCCAGTGACAGTCCCCAGGAGTCTCCGAGAAAAATGCACCTGTGAACCAAAAGACGTAGCCCGGAATCGAACCCTCAACCTTCGGAGCGCAAGGCAGACAGATTGACCGCTTCGCCATAGAGACTCCCGCACTTTCTCCAAAATGTGACTTTAATTGAAAGGGAATGTGGATGGGCCAGTACCTGAACTTCAATAGCTTTGTACCCGCACTATATAACTATGGCCTGTTACAGATCGAGCTAGGAAGATTTGCTCCAACGACAGACTAGCAGAAGAACTGGACACTCTTAAGGAATAATGTGAATGACTTAAAACAGCAGTAAACCAAACATTCTTTTTGCTGAACCAGTTATCAGATATAAAACCACCCTGATACCTACTCCATATGTGGAAGAATTATTGTTTTCATACACCAAATCAAGCTTTATCAATTCCAATGTGTGTCAAACAACTTCCATAGGTAGAGCGGAACAACAGTTAGTAAATCATATAACCGGACATATGCTTGTATGATTGGAAAAGAGTTAACAGCCTTCCGGAAACTGCATTCAGTCGATAGCCTATACAGTCCAACCTCGGACATTTCTCAACCTCTGCTAAATTGCGGCCATAAAGTGAACAAAGCACAAGCCTTTCATATACTGTATTTAATAAACAATTACTCAAATATGCAAGGGCATTAGCAGTTAGGTGTCTGAAACGTGCGCTCTGCAGATAGAAAGAATTTATATTGACTTTTGCTAATACCATAGGGGTAACAGATGATACACATTTGAAGAGCATCAGTGACTGTTATGTTTTTCAGCCAAGATGTGATAATCTATGATATATAACTGCAGTATACACCTGATGAGTTGCAACGAAATATGGATGTGAGTCATCAACCATTTCGCAATCACCGAAAAAGAAAATCAGGGCTTTTGGGCTTTAATATTACAGAAAAGTTCTTATAGTATTGTGGACTTAGAAGAAGAAATTTACCGAAATTCTACAAGATCTGAACAGGGAAGAAAACTGGCTCTTAAACAGTATCAGGTCTCAGAGACTAAAATAACGTGGCCATATTGAACATGACAGTGGCTTGGAGAGTACAGTGATGAAAGGCAATGTTCCTGGAAGAGGTTAGTAAAAATTAACACAAAGATGGATACCAGAAATTACAAACACTTTGGATGCAAGGATGCATGAGAAATGGCCAGAGACTATAGACTTTTCGGCTGGATGTGATGACAGTGTTCTGCAAGGGACCTGCTTCACGGTGGTGATTTGTGCAGACACCAATTAATAAATGTTTGTACTTTATTACTGATTATTTTAGTCGCTCTCCGTGAGTTTACTGGAAGTTTTGACAAATGTTATTTATAATTTATACATATTTTCACCTGTTCCTATATTTAATCTGTAATTTCCATCTCTTTTATTTAGAGACATTAGTGTACAGGCCCAGTTTTCAGTGAACCAAAGTCGTCCAGAGGAAATTACAATGAGGGAGGATATAGGATCTATTACCCTCATGGGTGATGATGGGTTCGGTAAGTTGTCGTGGCCTATGCTGGTTGATTGGTTGGTAATTCTCTGGAAGATTGAGTTTTAGCTGTTAAGTCCCATGCGTTGGCATTCAGGTTGTCTGATTCCTGAAAAGAGGCACAGGCTTATGTTGAGCTGAAGAGTTTCTGAGGATAGGAGGCAGTGGAGGGACATGATCAGATGACTTCGATACCCATCTTGGGACTGAATGTACAAAATTGACTTTGTTGCATATGTCAAAGTGTGATTGCTATAGATACTTTCTTCCCGCCCGGTATCATCTCCATGGGGGATGTTGCAGTGTTCTCCATCTCCTCTCCAACCTCGATAAATTATTAGTCAGCCGTGCAAGACTGATACTGGAATAGCATCTGCAGAGAAGCATATTAGTATGTCACCCAAACACTCAAATATTGCACAAACTTCCAGGTGGTATTGAGCGCCTCTCACTGTTTTTTTTGTTTGTTTTTTTTTGGTGGGGGAGCGGGGGTTGAGATTTTCGTCAGTCGAAAATAATTGCGTAACAAATAATGTTGTATGGGGTATGAAATGCTCAGGATTTTGTGCACTTGTTTGTGTGTTTGAGACACGCACATGTAAAGTCATTGTATTGTGAAATGAATGATCAGTTACCTCCTTTGTCGTTTTACTTGTCCAACTCCGGGCAAAGTCATATAAAAAGATGCTTTTTATAGAGGTGCTACAACAGGGATTCCTTAGTTTAACTCTTTTTTTTCACTTGCTCGCTTTGAACTCAAGCGTAGTCCATACACACTACTTCCAGTAGTCTTGGACTGAATTTTGCGTGTGGATTAGCTTTCCCTATTAACAGTGTCCCTTGCCATCAGGCAAACCCACTCCGACTTCAGAGGTACTTGTAATTTACGTCCTCAAGTCAAGGACAGCAGGTCAACATTTTAGTCCAACTGTCCGGTGTAGGGGTTGAACCCCTTACCTGGGCATCAGCACACCGGATGTTTAAGAACACGTGCTCTTATCCATTTGGCCATGCTGACCTTTTGACCCTGGGATCTAAGTAAATCAGTTAGCTAGTCTTTCCTCTTGAGCCTAAGGCGGCACATAGGGCAGAAGTCATGGCTCCCCATGTTTAGCGGTTCGCTGCTACCTGTTGTAGATCTTGGATGTTCACCTGGCCATTGAATGAGCCTTCTCTGATGATGGTTCTACGCAGGGTCTCTCTTGGTCTTCCCCGTTTTCTTATCCCTACTGGTGACCATATGAGGGCTTGGTAGGGTCTTGTCTTGTCCATTCTGAGTACATGGCCGATGTAGTTTCAATGGCATTTTCTTATAAAGTTGGGTACTTCTTCTTCTTCTGCGTTCATCCGGATTTTTTGTTGTTGATGTGATTACGTTGTGCCTGTTTACAGCAGAGCTGCGTTCTTGCGCCGTTAGGCAGACACATCCGACTTCTGCGGACATTTGTTGACCGGGTTAACCTTCCCAGGAAGTTGGATACAATATCTTGCTTAGTCTCTTGTCTTATTTGTGTATTGGTTCTGAAATCTGTCCAGTGGAGGTTTAGAATTCTTCTAAGACATTTGTTCTCAAAATTGTCTAATTTCTCATCTAAAGATACCGTTGATTTCCAACTCTCACACCCATACGTTAGCACTGGAATCACACAAAAGTTGAAGATTTTTAGTTTCATGTGTTTGCTGAGTATCTTTGACTTCCAGATGTTTGACAGTTTATTAAAGGCACCAGATGCCAGTGCAATGCTGTATTATTTTCTGGTGTTGTGTCCCCTGAAGATGTCATTTCATGTAAATCAGTCCCAGCAATTATTTCTTAACACAGCATAAGGCCAGTTCTGTGAGATATTTGGTAGTCAAACTAAAAGCAACAAATGTCAGCTATCAGCTAATTGGTTTTTCATAGAATGAAATTACGGCATACATGTCAACAGTGATGCCAGCATCCAGCAGCAAAATAAAATACTTTGAGCTGAATTTCTCTGTAGCAGAATGTGCAGTAGATGAGACAGCTAAAGAATGCTCCCATTTCTAGGCATTGGAGATCTTGTCTGTTTACTTTAGGGCTTTAGGCACTGAAAAATATCGACCATGTGAACGTTTTGATAAGAATGATTCATTTGAAGGATCAGATGACTGAAATGGTTACTTCAGGTGGTAAAATTATATGGAATGTGAGCATTTTCCTTCTATAGGGGCTGTTATTATGGTCTTTGCTGGGTATTTTAAAAGGTTAGTTGCATATCCTTTTCAGGACGCCACAGTCAACACTAGCATTTTTTTGCTGTTGTGATGCCTTGGCAAGTTTACTTTCAGTAGTTTGCCATTGCTTTCCAAATGACCAGCACCCATACCATTTTGTAAAAAACCAACTCAAAGCAGTCTGCTCTCACATTACCCGCGGCTGTGTTTCAAACGCAGGTATGCGTTCATATTGAGTGTCATATCGAGTGGGTGATTTAGGGTATTAGGAGCATGTTAATAATGACATGAGCGTGATGAGGCAATTGTTTGATGCCTGCACTTGCCGTCCAAATCCTGGCCACCTGTTCCTCAGTGCAATCAGAGCCACTAAATGTGATGGACCTGACAAATATGTGACCCATAGCAGCTTCCTGTGTCAGTACTTGTTTTGTATTTTATTTTATCGTTATTGTATACAATGGTCTGTGAAGGTCAAGAGAGACAGCGTTCAAAGGGTTAACTATCCAGACATTCTGTGACTTCATAGAAGTCAAAGATAAAGACGAGAGAGAAAAATTGTGGTTGTGTTAACTTCACGTTACCAGTTTGACCATAAATGTTAACTTTTTCAAATTATCAGGTCATTGGGACGATGACACTCTTGGAGATGTTATAACAAATGAACATTTCTGTCTGATTATTTATGGAGAGGCAACAAACTTTACAGTCCGCCCTCTGACTGAGGACTATCTTTGTGAACTGTTAGACAGGGCAGTGAGGTTAAAATCACCGTACCTCAGTTGTTTGGTGTGTAAAATGTCAGCACAAGTGACGTGTGTTTGCCCTGCCTATAAAACTTGTACAGATTTCGGCAGTAAAAGCTGTGATAGGAACATTCGCCTCGACAGTGGGGTCGAAGTGGACAGTGATATCTGTGATAAATTAAACCATTTAAAACCGTTGACTCACCCTTGTTATTCCACGCCTTTGAAACGAAGCAGCTGTACAGATCTATGCCACTTTGAGCAATCGCCTTGCTTCTTATCGCCATCTAGCTCAGGGATATCATGTCAGTCGTCTCCTCCAGCATTAAAGAGACGACTGAGCTTCATTTTGACCTCGCCTTCCTCAGGGACAGACAGCCTTCCATTAGACTATAACTGCTGTTTTAAGTTGCCGCCATGTGTTTGCCTAAATGTTCATCAAGAAGTGCCAGTAATAGAAAACGACAAGCCTCCTCCTGTAAACCACCACGACGGCGGCATGGGGTTAGAGTCCGATGCCGGATTTTACGACATGGAGTCTGATGATGAATGTGAGCACGATGCTGAAAAACATTGCCTCATGTGCCATAGACGTAGATCTGCATGTTGCCAGCATAAACACCATACCAGTGACAAGTGCAAAGGAATTTGCAATACAGCGACCGGAAGTAGCCCAAGCTACAGCAGTCTTGGGAACCTTCACGGTCGGCCCGTCCTTCTGGGCACAACTGGTGCCAAAGACACAATCACGCCGAAAGATTGCATCAATTGTAAAAGCGATAGCACTTCTGATAAAGGTGATGATGGAATTGCTTGTCTGGCAACGCCAACTACTGGAGATGTTTCATTATCTAAGGGTAAGAAATCAATTTTCTGTGGGGTCAAAGGTTTCACATTTTTTCTTAAAATTTCTCTTGCACGCAGCCAAGTTTTGGATTCAGTAGATATACTAGTTACAGATTCCAATTGGAGATTGACCAGTCCCACTGACACTTAAATTTAAAGAAACTTGGGGATTCCCCCACAAACTACATTTTATTGTAGCAAGACATACAAAAATCCCGTTGGTTAGTTTTGTTTTTAGAATATCTTTTCCACATTAAAATCTATTGTATTTTATCTACTTAGCCTTTGACCCAATAGAAAGTTGTCTTTCTTATTCTAAGACATTTATTTTTTATTTTTTTTATTTGGCTTGTGAATAGAAAAAGTTGTAAAGTTTTATTTTGTTTTGTCTTCATGTAGCGAGCGTGATGGTGTGGCTCCAATTGGAATCATGTTTCTGTGACCAGTTTATTGCATCATCTGTTCCAGTTTTTTGGAGTCACGTTATAAATGCCACGCCACCAGTTGCGACTATGGGTCACCTGTTTTTTCGGTAGCCGAGGCATGAGTATTTAAAATCGAGTGGGCAGTTTTGCAAAACATAGTGAACGGGGAGAGATGAGAGTTCAGGGTGGGTGCTGGAGGAATAAAGTGTATTGTTAATATTAAAGCCACACTAAGGAGGAGGAGGAGTATGTGAATGAGGGTATTGCCTCCACAATTTTTTTTTAGATTGAGGCCACTCATGGTAATTTTTGTCAGTCACTTGAATGAGGTTAGCTACTTATTTTCAATTTTGTTGGGCAAAGCATGGTCAGACTTCAAACCCAATTCCTTTGCCTCAGAGGGCTGCTGCTCTAACGTGAGATGTTCACATGTCAAGGAGGTTAAATAGTATGGCTCATAGGATGCAAGGTGTGTCTAAATAGTAATGAGACCAGGCTTGTAGCTTTTTTGTGTAAACTCAACCACAAATTAACATCCCAGTCAAAGCCGTTGGCCGGGAAAACCACATACCACCAGAGACGTAGATTTCACCCCTGGTTGACAGTCTGAAAGTGCCTTGAGCTGGTCTGATTTGACCCTATGAATATTGTCAACAATTCTAAAATTATGACCATTTATGTGGAATTTTGCTTCAGGAAATGAATGAATGAACAGATACATTCTAGCATCGATAGGGACTGACACCACTGGAATATTAAAGGAATTAGGCTTTTTTTTTTTTTTTTTGTAAAACGTGAGGTGTATATACACTAAGGGATCTCCATGTGAAGAGATTAGGGTGCCTACCTGGCACCCCAAAGGTCGTGGTTTCATTTTTAGACTGTCGTTCGGTTTGCAAGAGCAAACAGAGACTCCTGGAGCTAAAGAATTTGTGCTCAGTTCGATGTTTTTTCTAGACTTTTCTGTGGAAAAAAGACCGAGCCGTATGGGATAAAACCCAGTGAAGTGATGACCGGGATTTTTTCTCATGGACTTCTAGTAATAAAATTTCCCCTGGTCTCTGGGTAGTGAGATCGGACGCCCGTGTGTATTGTTGCGCACGTAAAAAAAATCCCTTGGCAGTTGGAAATCGAAAAAGAGTAGCCTAACGGCGCTGCTCGGGTAAAATTTCGAGTTAAAAATCTACCTAAAGTATTTCAGGATCCTCGCCGGTGCTACGGAGTTCATGCACTGAGCTGAGTTTCTCCAGACTCAGGTTTGAGTTAGGAGGAGAACGGAGCACTTATGGGTTACACCCATGTGCAGTGATGTTGATCATCAACTAAACTAAACCCAGTGAAGTGAATCTTGTTGCCTTAAATCCCTTTATGAGCATCTGCAGCACTCATCACCAGATGTATGAACGCTATCACATTGAAACTTGCAGTGGGCATCAATTACATGGTGGAGAGGGTGGTGCCACTGTCGAAGCTAGTTTTCATGCTCTGTCTCATTACAATTTACAGGCGCCTTGTGAGTTGCAAAAAACTGGTCTTAAAACAGTCGTGCCTTACAGCTTGTACTGAATGTTGCCTTGCCTGTGTTTGTATTGTTTGTTGAAAGGCTTTCAGTTTGTTTGTAAAAATATACGAGATCTGTTCAAAAAGCATCAGACCCTTGGCTTGGAAAAATTTCTCGCCTGGAGGTCTGAAATTGTATCCCCTTTAGAGTATTCTTCTCAGGACCTTACATACTTCTTCCATTAGTCCTGCCAATGTTGGAAGCATTTCATGAAGGCCTCTTTGCAGATTGAGTAGTGCGCAGCTGTTGTGTTACATATCATATCTTCCCTTGATTCAAATTGGGTCCCTTTCAGCAGCATTATTAGCTTGGAGGACAACCAAAAATTGCAAGGAGCTCTGTCGGGAGAGTAGGTAGACAAACCAGAGGAGTATTGTTTAGCTAAATATGTCCAAGGGTGTGTTTTTATAATGGAGCTGTCAAGCTTCTGTTACTCATAGGCCCTTTCGTTGGTGTTGCACAGCATCATAAAGGCGATGGATGTCTTCCAGGTAGTATTCTGTAGTAATGTTTTCTCCTTTGGTGCACCACTTCACTGGAGTCAAAAACAACAATTAACATTACTTTGTCATTGCTGAAAGGGGCAGAATTGGACTTATTTGAAAAAAACGTGGAGCACGACAGCCATGCCGTATTTTCCCTGGCCGAAGATTTGATTCTATTTTGAACAGACGTCGTACAAGCAAAAAAATAATTGAATTGTGTTGGTGCATTTGTGAAGTCCTTGTTTAGGTGCGCGTGTGAGTGTTTTCTTTTACCCAGAAAGGAACATTTTACAAATGTATTTCTGTTGGTTAAATTAAGCACAATTTTATATTGTGTGAAAAAATTCTTGTATGCTACTTTTACATGGTATGCAGTTTTGTCTTCAGATATGAACTATTTATCGTCTTGAAGACACAAGTTTTACCAACAAATCTTTTCCTAGTATCTAACCTGTGACATGTCTAGAACGAACGTAAATATTTCAATGATATTCTAGCATTTTACAGATGATCTTGTTATACATTTTAAAACATACACCTGTGACTGTTCAGCAGCGGACATTGTGTTTTTGTTTGATAGGGCAACAACAACACCTATATTCTTAACAGGAGCTGCTATGGCAGAGTGGTTGGTGCACTGGCCCATTAAGACAATAGTTCAGGTTCAATCCCCACTACAGGCAGGATTATTTTTTTTATTATTATGACTCAAGGTCGACAGCCTCATAAAAATAGGTAGGGGGAAGGGAACTAGTCACATCACCCCACCCCCTAAAGCCATTGCCTAGAATATGTGCAGGCCTAACACTTCATCCCCCAGCGGCTGTACCTGCAATGGAAGTCTTTTATTTATTTCTTATTGCTTTTAGGTTTCTTTTTTTTTTTTTTTTTAAATCTGGTTCATTGGCTGTATCAGCTTTTAGGACTGCTTTTGAAAGGTGTATGAGAGCTCTGTACAAGACTTCATGCTGTCTTAATGCCTCATTCTGTTACATAGTTTGTCATTGCTATAGGCCATCACTGTATTATTGCTTAGCATATCTTCTGTATATATGAGCTTTCAGAGTGTATATTTGTAGATTAAAGTGCAGCAACAGGTTTGTTTTATCTGTCCTATGTACATAGGCTTTACTTCTTTAATATGGGAATGTTAGCTAGGGACATCTTCACAAACAAGAAACTATATTGAGGGTTTTGTGTTTTAGACTTTCTTCCACTGATGCCATTCTTCTCTGGCATTGTTTGCATGTCTGCATTCTCAATATTGCTTGAGTTCTTTTACATCTTCTGTTAACAGGGCTTAAGCTTGGTGGATGTCCTAGACTAAATGTCTACATTTATCAGCTCACCTTAATCTTGTTCAGTCTTCATTGTATTTTCCTTGTCTTCTTCACTCTGAATATCACTGCTTTGTTCATTGTTTTTGTTCACTGCTTTGTTCTTTTGACCTTCCAGTGCCAGTTTTGCTGCTTGCATTGTATCAGATCTCTGCTTGAAATCCAGCTGAATGTGTCACTACTTGCGTGCATCTGATGTTGTTGACACTGCTTTGTGTCTGCAGATTGTGTGTATGTTTAGACTCAAAGAATGTGACAGTAGCTTCAGTAGCAGTGCCCTGAACATTATTATCTAACATAAAAGTCAGTAAATGTCTTGTGGCCCACATATATGATGCCAGCACTGTACCTATACACCAGTCTGTGGTCTGAGTGTTGAGGTCAGTATGATGCTGGCTGCCTGGACATTTTCTGGTCCCCATTTTAAGCTGGGTCAGCATGGGAGTCCAGGTATTTAAAAGAAAGCACCAGTTTTGAATGAGATTTGAAAATGTGTCTACTGAGTTGGCAAGCATGCTGCTCTGCCATAAATCTCACTATCTAACATTTGTCTGTTACCCTCTTCTGTCTGCAGCTCCCGCCGTGTCCTTCCTGTGTTATTCATCCATGTCTTTAAGTCTCTTGTCAGTGTGTTTTTGGTCTCCCTTTATTTCTTTTGTCGTGTGGGTTCCAAGGTAAGAACTTTCTAGCAAGACTATTAACAAGTTTTCTTCACTATCGGCCCTATCCAGTGCCACTGTCTTTTCCTCACTTCTTGATTTGCATTAGTGAATAAATTAATTTTATTCTGTGCAGGCACAAATTATTGAATGTTTGTAATTTATTAGTAATTATTACCATTCTATGCTTCCTTTAAGGGCCCCATGTGAATTATCAAACATCCCGTTATTTTGTGTTGCAGTGAATACAGAAACTTGGTTTTTTTTAAAAATTATCACAATTGTGTTTTAATATTTTACACTGAAGTGACTAAAACTGGATATGTTATTCTTTAAAATAACGGTTTTAAAAGTAGATTTTATTTTTTAAAATAGTAAATATTTATGCTGATACATGTTAGCATGTTTGGGGTTGTGTGTGTTTGGATAGATGGATATTAGCATATGCAGATATAGATGGAAGGTAAGGATACACAAATTTACAACCAGGAAGAAAGGGTCACATAGATTTATAGATAATATGTAGTCTGTACATAAGACACATTTTAGGTCATTGTTTAATAGCTTTTCATGTCTTGATATTTTGATTCATGATATTCCATTCTGGCATGTTTTTCTAATCAGGTGATGTTGGCTTTGATGAGCGGGAGATTCTTCATGGTGACGATGGCCATCTTGACGATGCACTCTACAAATCAACCGAGCTGGATGTCCCCAAAGATGATGAGCGACCCCATTCTCCCATCGACAAGGAAAAATCCATGGACATTGACCTGCCTCCACCAGTTGTTGGCGATAGTTTTGGTGATGGTTTTATGGGTATGCTGTTCATTTGTAATGTTTTTGATTTTGTTTTATGCATGTTTATTTGACTATTTTCTTTTGTATATTTATATTCTGCTATTGTTTATTATGAAACATTTTTTAACTATAGCATTGGAATAATAGAAGTAAAAATATACCATCATTTATACAATTCTAGAGCAGGTGTTTTCTTTACAAATTATGTGTTTTATTACATGACGTTTCTTCATAAATCTCCCAGAACATGACAGTTAATTTTAAGTATAAATGGATTTTAAGGATAAATAAGTAAAACAATTTTTAAGTATGAAAAACCATGTAATGTTTGTCAAATGTGAATGTTAGTGTTTTAAAAAGTTTATCTTTATCGTTCAGTACATTCAAGTTTGACAGGAATTTTGTGTTGATGCATTCAGTTTTGCCATTTGCCTTGGATGAAGTATTTTTTATTTGTGTCTGCATATCCTATTTGCAGGACATTGCAATCAACACCAGCATTTTTCAGCTGCTGTTGATGTCTTGGCTACGTCTGCCAGTTTCATACATAAATGGTGTTATCAGTTATCAGTTGGGGTATCTTCGTTGCACTCCGGACATGTCCATAGGTGCTCAGATCCTCCCCCCAGCATATTCATCAGCGTCCGGTGGCTAATAGTGCCATTTCTGTGTTGGTTGACGAGGCGCTTTGTTTTCCCGATGTACCTCTCGTGTCTGGCTGTGCCGATTCTTACTCCCAGGTCTTTCATCCTGGACAGCGATGTGGAATCACTGACGTCAAAGTCCTCTGTTCTCGCCATATCTTTAAGGACGTTAATGACATCGGCACGATCCATGGGCTGGCCATCTACAGGGGGTGCAGAGCCAGCCAGTTTGTCAGCTCGTTCATTTCCCTCGACTCCCGCATGTCCCGGGACGAAGATGAAGGTGACTTTACGAACAACAGACTTCCGCAGCGATTCAGTCCACTGTCTTTGTACAGATCCAGCTTCGACCTTCTGAATCATGCTCATTGAATCACTTAGTACACACACGTTGGTATAATACTGTGATTCCAGCCATATGAAAGCCTGTGTAACTACCATCACCTCCATCGTCATGCTGCTCGTGGTCATAGAGTGGGCACCACTGGATTCTTGAACGGTTCGGCCCGCTGAACGGGCTGTAAATGCCCACGCACTTCTCTGCTGCTTTACAACAGATCCATCTGTATAGATGAGCACTTCGGGGCTATCTGAGTGTTCATAGATGAGCGCGTTAACCTCTGCATTGACAGCGGCAGGGTTCTGCTCTCTGCACCGTCTGTCGAGTGTGATAATGCAGGAGAAAGTGCACTTAAAAGCTGGAGGCACCGGCACCCATTCCTTGCCGGGGTTGATACTGGTAAGACTGCAGACCTGTCTGACGACATCTTCCGCCCGACCCATCCATGATTTGCCCCTCTTTAGCCTGTCACCCTTTTCTCTGAATATAGCGTCATGCAGAGGGTGCTGCTCATCTGCACTTATTTTTAAGTATGCACGAGCTCTCCAGATCTTGATCCTGTGTTCCATTGTCGGGAAGTCAAGGAGGTATCTCATTGCTACACAGCTGGTGTCTCTCGTGCAGCCCAAAATGATGCGCATGGCTTCGTTTTGTACCTTTTCAAGTCTTCCAATCTGTGTAGGGCTGACAGTGAGGATGGCCAGGACATACTCGATGCGTGAAAGCACAAGTCCTTGGAACAGAAGTATTAGCAGTCTTTGCTCGATATTGGCAGTCGCCATGACTCTCATTGCTGACAAACCTTTTCGAGCCTTCGTTATGACATAATCGACATGATCTCTGAAGGACAGGCTACGATCAAGCCTCACGCCAAGATATGTCATTGACTGGGTTCTACTCAGAATGCTCCCATCCATTCTTACTGCCGGCAGGTCTGTTTTCACAATATGGTTGTTTAGTGAGAACCATGTAACCGTTGCCTTTGCAGGGTTGACAAGGGCATCGGCATCAGCACACCATGAGGAAATTCGATCTAGTTCGCCCTGCATATCATTGGCAACCGCCTGTCTATCTCGACCCTGTCGATACACGAGGATGTCGTCAACGAATGACAGAGTCCTACCCCTCCCGTCCAACTGTTGTTCAGTGATCGGCACCGTATACACGTTGAATAGTACTGGTGACAGTGGTGAACCCTGCGGCAATCCTGGACATATCGTTATCGGCTCAGAAGACCAACTCCCGCATCTTAGCACCACCTTCCTTTGGAGCAGAACTGCAGCTATCCATCGTACAAGGTGAGGGTGCACTTTCAGTCTGAGGAGGGTTTGCATCAAGTGCTCGAAAGATACTCTGTTATATGCGTCCTCTAAGTCTATGGCGGCCGCACATGTCTCTTCTCTGACCTGAAATCCTTCGTAAACATCTTGAGCAAAGACCGCCGCATTCAGCCATGACTCTTTGTTGCGTCTGTATCCTCCAAGTGTGGGCGGGAAGCAGCCGAGCTGTTCCAATCCACAAGCAAGTCTGTGTGCTACAATTTTCTCCAGTAGCTTGCCAACAGTATTCTGCATCGTAATGATTCTGTAGCAGCTTATCTTGGAATGGTCTTTGTTCGGTTTTGGCAGCGGCAGCAAGTAGCTGTGTAGCCTTTCCTCTTTGATCTGACCCTTCTGGATACTGGTGTTGAATTCTCTGGCCAGTTCTTCCATGTCATCATCTGATATCACCAGTAGGTCACCATATCGGATGACGCCTGGGGCGGTGTTAGGTGGTTTCTTGAGCATCGCACGCAATGTCTCAGCTGTGATTGTCCATTCTTCGTCTGTCCCGACCCCCTCGCACAACTGAGAGAGTGTCGTTGTGGTCCTCTGTCTGGCGGGCTCGTCTTTCTGGTCATTCTGTTCTATGTAGCGTGCAAGAAGGGCTTTACCTTTATCCGCATCCGACTTTTTCCATGCCAGGTCTGTGCCTTGAAAGTCTGGAATACCCCTACGTTGTGCAGCACCGTTCATGCTCTTGTGGAGGCGCCAGAATGTCGTAAGAGATCGCTCGGAGCATACCTTCCTGCAGAACTCGTCCCATTTCTCGGCCTTAACATGTTTGGCGCAGGATTTTAATAAAGTCGTCGTCCTATCGACCTCAGTCTTCAGGTTCGCCATCTCAACCTGTGGCATGTTAGCCTTTCTGGCCTTTTGCCAGTCTTTGACAGCCTGCCTCTTTCTCAGCCATGCCTTCTCGACCTCTCCATTCCACCATGGTGGCTGCAACCATCTTTCTTGTCTCCTGCGGGAGGAAGTTAGTTTTCTTCTTCTGATCTTGCTTATGGCGTATTGACCAGTGTTGTCGTACGGGAAGGCATTTGTCTTGTTTCTTTGACTCATGGCCCCGTCTTTCTTGATCAGGATGACACAAAGGTAGTGGTCACTATCGTGGTATCCCAGTGTGCCCCACCGGCACCTTGGTGCGATGGTGGGCGACACCAGAGCCAAGTCAATGACGCTGTCAGAGTCACCTGGTCGAGTGGCTATTCTAGTGACCTTCCCATCATTCAGACAGATTAGGGCAGCAGATGCCAGGGCGTCCTCCAGATCTTCTCCCTGCCTATTGGTGATGCAATTCCCCCATTGACTGCCTCTGGCATTGAAGTCCCCACAGTAGATGATATGCCTTTCATCCATATCGAACAAACTCTGCCATTGTCGCACGTCGACCTTCCCATTTTGCGCATAAACGTTGACGATTACAAGCTGCACTGGTGTCATTATTCTTAATGCCTGCACTTGCAGGGCATCACTGTTCCAGGAAGACATATCGATCTCAGACACTAGTATGTTGTCGCGGACCAGAATGGCCTGTCCGAGGTGCCGACTGTTAAAGAATCCCTGAAATCCCGCGACATTGGCTGTTCCGTCGCCGAGCTGTGTTTCTTGTAAGACCACAATATCGTTTCCGTACAGTAGTCTTTCAAGAATGGGTCGGCGTTGACTAAATGATGCACAGTTCCAGTACAGTACTCGAACGTGTCCGATGCCCAATCTGTCACATTTTAACCGCCTTCTGCGTGTGCCCGCCCTCTTGCCACGCCGTGTTCTTGTCGGTCGTCTGGTCGTCATGTTAGGCTTAACTATCGCCACCTGGCGCCGATGAAACGCCAAAGGGAGTCCGGGCGCGCGTGCACGAACTCCGTTGCACGGTCCGAACTCCATTTCACCACGAAAAACACACTTAATCCATACACATTTCGGAAAAAACACGTTCCATTTTACGGGACGAAAAAATGTCCCGCCATCTTGCTCAAGGGAACTCACTCCCAACAAATGGTGTCATACATATATCTAGTGTCATGCATATATAGTGTCATACATATATGACTGGCACCTTGCCGTCTTGAAAGACGACAGTTTGTCAAATGGAGTTATACCTCTCCATGACACAAAGCCTGGGCTGAGTTTAGAGACCATGTGTTGCCCATGCAGCATGATCCCTCTCTCAGCCTGCCTAGTTTACTTCAGAGGAAAGGTAACACCATATCGTCTGGAACAAGACAAGCTGTCAGGAACAAGACAAGCTGCTGAAGCTGCCGGATCAGCAAAGCAATACTCCTAACTGCCTGCCTGTCAGAGCTTCCATCCTAGACCAGATGCTGACCAAGGCTTATGACCTGGTCTGCCCAGCCATGATATTAAGTCTTTAGGTTGCATTTCCTCACACTAGAGTAAGGCTTATACCCTCCCAATTGCACTCCTTTGCCCGAAGATGCTGGCACAATGTGGGATGTCGGGTTTGGTGAGCGCCGACCAACATTTGGCACTAACAGAAAGCAGGTAGTACCGCCCACTGTCATGCAGTAGCTCAGTCGTATCTGACTAAGACCTGACACATCATACATATATAGTGTCATACATATATAGCCCGGGAAGGTTAACCCAGTCAACAAATTCCCGCAGAAGTCGATATGTCTGCCTAACGGTGCAAGAACGCAGCTCTGCTGTAAACAGGCACAACGCAATCATGTACAAAAAAATCTCTGGATGAACGCAGAAGAAGAAGAAGATACATATATAGTGTCATGCATAAAGTAGTGTCATACATATATAGGTGCATTCGTAAATAGTGTCATAAATTAATAATATCATATATAAACCATGTACTGTTTGTCAAACATGAATGTTAGTATTTTCAAAGTTTATCATTATTCTTATATCATTCAAGTTTGGCCTTTTTCCTGTTTGAAGTTTGTTACTTGCCTTGCAGGCATTTTGTGTTGATGCATTCAGTTTTGCTATTTGCATTTTGTTTTGTCTAACCTTAGATGCTGATGATGTTTGTGACGAGGATAATGATGATAACTTTGGGGACATTGATCAGGACTTCTTTGGTAAGGCTCACTGAATAGTTTATCAGAGAGACACAGTTTGTAAATACTGCAGGTCTTTGGTGAGATTTATGGAATAATTTATCGGAAATACTGCTTGTAAATTATATCTCTCTTGAGCTAGATTTATCGGATAGTTTATCAAAGATAATGATTGTAAATTTTGCAATTTGCACTATTTGGTTTAGTGTTTCTGAGTAGTCGTTTCACAATGGATAAATTGCTGAAAGAGCAAGAGATAAATCTTAAGTATTTATTTTCGTTTTGTAGGATATTTCATTAGAACTATTTAAGCACCCTGATAACAGCCACATGAGTCATGGGGAATCAGCAGATTAGTGAAAAATTGTTTGTAGGCTGCATGGATGTGGTTCTGTAGCATTATGAGAACACATGGGCAAACCAAAAGAGTGGAGAATTCCTGACCAGAAACTAATGGGAATAACTGATTTCTCTAATCAGTAGACAATTCAGCAATCCTTGGATATGTCAGTAGATTGGTAAAGCTTCTTGCAATATGTTGTTGTAAAATAGTAGTTAAAGTGGAAGAGAGGGGAAAGCCTAGAGAAGATGCCAAACTATTGTGGCACTGCAGTATGGAGGAACAGATGTATCTTAATGATTGACATTATGTGAGAAAGGAGGCATTACGAACATACATACAACGTGAACTGTAAGAACTTCTTTCCTTTGTTTTAGTTCAGTCTTTAAGTCCTTGCATGTTTGTTTCAATTAGAGAAAACTATACACATCAGTAGCAGTTCTTGATGACTTTTGGGTTGAATGGTCCAGTAGGTTTATGAACAACTGAACAGAAAAAGACAGTATAATCTACAAAGTATATTTAATTAATCTTTTCCAGAATAACTGTAACTATTTACAGTTCCAGCTTTTGTTTATTTTCTGGTTTGACATGTTTCACAGTGATTCATCTTTACCATCATATGCATTACCCTTCAAGTGCCAATTTATCAACTTGAAAAAAAAATGGCGACAGCACCATATATCTCATATTCCCCCAAAGTGTGAAAAGTGGTTTGCTTTCTGACAGCTACCATGCAAATCTCAGTTAGGGGAGGTCACCGCCTTCAAGAGCTTGTAACACAGAGTGCATCAGGAATAATGACTGCCTGACAGCCAAGTTGGTGTGGTAAATTACATTTGCAGCTTGTTCTATAGCTTGAACCACAGCTGTATAGTTAGTATATCATTTGCCATTAAGGATGTGTGTTGTTTCACATTGGCTGACTGAGAAATAGATGCTTGCACTTCCATTCTGAACAGCATCTGGGGCTGAGCCACTTTATGTTGCCATGTATCCATGGCCATTCAAGGTAGCTTTCTTGGATTATGCCCAATGTGGTTCAGTTTTGAAGTTTGTTAATGCACATGTAAAACAATAAGCAAGCCATTACAGTGTAATGAAGAGTAGTAATAATACACATATTTAGGTGGCAATGTATGTAAAGATGAGGGTATAGATAGAGAGAAATTGGAATAAGAATACAAAAGGCAAGAGGAGCCTTCATAGCAATAGGAAATTTGTGGAAGTCACAAGAAATTAAACTTAGCACCAGATTTAGAATATTTAACTCTAATGTTAAGTCAATACTTCTGTATGGATCAGAAACTGATAGAGCAACCTAAACAATTGCTAGTAAACCATAACCATTCATGAGCTAGTGCCTGTACAAATAAGGACTAATATGCTATGACATAATCACTAATTAGCAATTTATGGAGAGAAAGAACTACACAGTTAGTTAGTCGTGGTTCCAACTTCATGTATGACACAAAATGCTCCTCGCTGCCCAATGGGAAAAAGTGGAACAGACAGGAGTCTAGACAAGCCAACAGCCCACACAGGTACACCGTGCATAATGCCGCTGCCAGAATGCCAACACAAAAGTCCTCCACGAAAAATACAGTTCATCATCGATGGAATCGGCAGTCACCAGGAAGACTTCATTGACCTGGGTTGTATCCCACAATGCCTGGTCTCTTTCCGCAGGGTGACCCGCCAAAAGCGCCGCACAAAGCACGAGCTCCGTAGATCCAGCGACGACTCCCAGGAGCCTCCTGAGAAATGCACTCATGAACCGAAAAGGCAAACCAGTCAATTTAATGACAGCTGCCATTGTTCTGAGCATGCAGTTCACTATGCAAACAACAGTGGACAGATGTAAAAGCATTTCACACGAATCTCACAGCTTACAGTGTTGCGCCACACACTCACTCAGTAGCAGGGCAATGGAACCATGTACTACCAATCCAACATGAGGAAAATGCGAATGCAAACCATAGTCACAAGCATAAACACGTCAGAGGACTTAACGGTTCAATGCCTAACCGCCATGTTGGGGACCGGAAGTCCAGAAAGAACTACACAGATTCCAGAGAATCAAGAGGTGTGGACAGGATGCTGGCTTGGATATAACACACATTGAGAATACCTGATAATGGTATAACTAGAACGCAGGTCAGCATGGCCGAATGGTTAAGAACGCATGTTCTTAAACATACATTGTGCTGATGTGAAGGTTAGAGGTTCAACCCCTACACCGGACAGCTGGACTAAAATGTTGACCTGTCATCCTTGACTTTGGGACGTAAATTACAAGTACTTCTGAAGTCGGAGTGGGTTCACCTGTTGACGAGGGACACTGTTAATAGGGAAAGCTACCCCACAAGCAAAATTCAGTCCATCACTACTATAAATAGTGTGTATGGACTACGCTTGAATTCAAAGCGAGTGAGCACCAAAAAAAAAATAGCTGGAAAGTCCTGTCTCTGGACAAGGTAGGTGGCATAGAGGGAGACATGAAAACATATGGATAAGATAGAGATAGCGAAGAATAATATGGGGAGGACATGAAGGGAGCTGCAGGAGATGGACAAACATAGGACATCTTGGCGTGGACAAATATAGGACATCTTGGCATGGACAAATATAGGGCATCTTGGCATGGACAAATATAGGACATCTTGGCATGGACAAATAGGACATCTTGGCGTGACTTGGTTGAGATCCTATACTCCAGTAAGAGGAGTTCAGGACAGAAGAAGTGGATGTTGAGGATATGGTAGTATCCCCCACATATTCATGGCACACAGAAGGCAATGTTTACATCAGTTGTATTTGATTTTCTAGGTAAATATCTTGTAACCATTTAAAAGACCATATCAATCCCAATTCTGTCATCATCATCAAGTGCTCTGCCAGCTGGCGTGGGCATTCATGGCTCTCCACAGATCTCTGTCTTTGGTGTTCTGGATCAACTCTGCTGATGATATTCCTCCTTGGCACCGTCTCAACCCATTCAGCATCATTTCTCTTGATCTGCCTCTGCCTCTCTTCCCCTCAATCTTTCCAGTTGTCACGATGTTCTCCAGTGTCTCTCTTCTCATCACATGATCAAAGAGAGCTGTTTATCTTTCTATATTGCCTAGAAATGTATGTTATTTTGTTACATTTTAGTTATATTCCTTTATGGGTGACAAAGTTAAATTGTGTCGTGAGTTGGTTGTAAATTATCCCAGTATTTCTCAGTTATCCATATTGATATTATGCTTTTGTATCATTTCTCATAGGTCAGAATTTTATGGGAACTGGTGGGCTGTTTGAAGATCCCCCAGCAGTGTCTGGAATAGCAGCACCTCAGGATGCATCAGAAGCCGCTGCAGCATCCCCAAAACAAGGTATGAATATTGTATGTTCATAGTGTGATATAGTGGAGGAAACTGAGACATAGGAACTAGGTATCCATGCATGTACACCCGCTCACAACCACAAACACAAAATCTCTCTCTCTCTCTCTCTCTCTCTCTCTCTCTCTCTCTCTCTCTCTCTCTCTCTCTCTCTCTCTCTCTCTCTCTCTCTCTCTCTCTCTCTCTCTCTCTCTCTCTCTCTCTCTCTCACATGCCCATATATATATATATATATATATATATATATATATATATATATATAAAACCACACACATATACACACATTTCTTCACAATCGCTCGAACTAATATACACAAACTCCCATACTTTCAGAAACATACATTGACAACTGTCACGAGCATCCACACAAAAATGGAAAAATATATTATACATATACATTGTGTAACATAAAGAATGCTAATGCAGTTCAGTAAGATATTACCTAAAATTGATCTAAACATGGTGAAGTAGGCAGTGCAAAAGTTTTCCTATTGTATATGTGAAAGTCAAGAGGAAGGGGGTGACCAAGAGAGAAGATGCTAGACAGTTTGGCATCATGGCTTGGAGAAACATCAGTGCTAATGCTTGCTTGTATTCGTTGGCTTGAGCTCCAACGCGAAGTCCTGTATGTCGGATGAAGGCATCCTGTTGTCCAACATCAGTGTGATGTCATACAGGACCTGAGGTTTGCGTGAGTATCTGTTGTCCCATGTCTGGCTTATTGGTGTGCAGACTGGTGGTTCCTTGCCGTACAGGCAGACACTCTCCGACTTCGGAGGAATCGGCGATCCTACTGACTTTAGCCAGCACCCCGAAGGGACCTGTTGCCCAGGACGCTCGACGAGGACGCATAAATAGGTCTTGGCCAGTATATAACCCGGCCCTGGTGCCTTGGAAACACCTCTGCATCCCATCAGTGCTAATGAACAGAACAGAAGGCTGAGGATAGACATATGATGGCCAAGTCACACAGTATGGACTTTAAGAAGTAGCACAACTTCCTTCCATCCTTTTCAACTGCTGTTCTATTTCAACTGATGTGCTATTTCAACTGATGTGCTAATCCACTTGCTTAACTCTGTCTTATTCATAGTTGTATTGTTCAAACTGCTTTTTAGTTCCAAACATTGCTTTACAATACAACTTTCTGAGATATCAACTGCTTGGGACAAGAAAACTAAAAGTGAAAGACAAAGGAAAAAAAGAAACAGTTGTGCCAGCAGAGATGAAATACTGCTGCTTGTAACAGGATAGGTTACATAAGAAAACAAACTGATGTAATACCATTGTTTTAATGTAAATCATGACTGCTGTATGGATCAGAAACATGGATAACAAGTAAAACATGTTGTGATGAAATTACTAAACATTCACTAACTGGTGGCCATGCAGAACAAGAGAGCTAACATGTAACAGAATCACTAATGCCGAGATTAGAGAGCACCAGACGGATTCCACAAATTAAGAGATGAAGAAAAGTTGTTAGCCTCTGAATAGGGAACTATTTAGAAAACCTGATAGTAGTTATTTTGTCATTTACTGCCAATATAGTACCTTGTGGTGTGTGGCAGGGGGGGGGGGGGGGTCTTGAGCCTGAGGAATTAAGGCCACCTAGCTAGTGCAGTTGCCGCACACTGTACAGGTTAGACTTTTCTTTTTACCCCCGAAAGAAAAAAAACTCCACACCTTACTAAGGATTCAAACCCTGGATAGTATAGCTAGAAAATACTGCTATGGAACCTACAGGGTAAATTAAATAGAGAAATGCCTGAAACACACGGAGAAGAGAATTTGAGACAGAGGTCAATAACTTTGGGAGTGCCATGACTCTGTATATGCTGTCATGAGTATAGAATATTTTGCTGAACAGATTTGATATTAGTATGACTAAGATTGACTGACTGGTTATCACATTATATTTTAACTCTCTTCAACTTCCTCCATCTATAATTAGGAATCACAAATAACACACTTCGCACATAATTATTGCAAATGAACACTGATGCTGTTTTAAACGGTATATTGTAATTCTGACTCACTATTGTAACTATGAAATTATAAATAAAATATATACAGATGGCGGCAATATAAATTTTGCCATTGTCCACGAGTCTGAGCCAGTCTGTCTCTGATCATGGTCTCCTGGGACGGTTGAAAGCGTGCTTCTCGCACAAGGCAATCTGCACTTTTAACCGTGATGAGAGTGTGAGTATTAGTCACACTCTCCATCATGACTAGGGATGTGGTGGGAGGTGCAGGATATAGCAAAAGATAGTTTGGCTTGGCATCAGTTCTTCGAGAACCTGTTTCAATTGGGATAAAGGGCAGCAGAAGAGTTGCTGGGCATGTAAAGAGTTAAGCTTCTAGAAATATGTCATTGGACAAAGAATGTAATTAAACTAGATACACTGTGCATGTAGATTGACAACAAGACTAATAAAATCGTGAGTAGTTTTAAGTAGAATGTATCTGTACATGATTGGATTTTCCTGATTTCAAGGAGAGCCAGAAAAGGCGCCTGGCGTTGAGGTTGATAATGAGGACACTATGCCCCTCCCGGCAGCCACAGCTGGGATCTCTGCTGTGTCCAGCACCATTGGTGAACAGACGACCCTGGTGCACAATGAGGAGGAAGCCTTTGCCCTAGAACCTCTAGACATCACTACTGTTCCTGGTAAGTCAACTTACTGCAAGACTCAATCCCTTTCTCTTTGATATTGATAATGTTGTATCAGGTAGGTCATCAAGAAACTGGTATAAGTATTCTTTATCTTGTCACTTCACCATAAAAGTTAGTTTTATGACTGTCCATAAACTTATTATTGGGAAGTTGAAGGGTCGGTTTCTCCTTGTTTTCCACAAATTATGGGTATGCTGGTTATTTCTAGTACCATCTCCCTTGACTGGAGATTAAAATCAAACTACAGTATAACACTTTTACAGTCCTGTCTTCCATGTAGAAGAATTTCCAAGCGGAACTGGTATTCAGAAACCTGAACAAGCCCGCTAGGAGCGACAAACTTAACAAAGACCTGAAGCTTATGGGGTTCCCACATTAACAGGGTGGTGATGGACTTTATCCAAGTACCAGGCTAATAGATATATAGCTTAACCAATGAATGCTAAGTAGTGCAGAAGTGTGTCCACTACTCATGCTACCACTATTGTTTGGTAGGGAATTGATGTCTGAAATTCACTCATAGCCTGCATCATAGATCATCTACCTCCTAATGTAATCTTCTGTGATGGAAAATAAGTTGCAGTACACACAGGAAAACAGGAGAAACAATTAGGCATAAAAGGAAATATTTTACAAGGGCAATATGATTGTTGCAGGTGAATAGCGTTGACAATTTAAAAAAAATACTGATATTAGTAAACGTAGTAGTAAGTAGTGCTGATTGCATTATTTTCTCTTTTCCATAGTTATGCTTATTTCATTTTATACATTGTGTGTCACGGGATTCTCCGCGGTGAAGTGGTCAAGCCGGCTGACTCGGGCTCCGAAGGTTGCGGGTTCGATTCTGGGCTGCATCTTTCGGTTCATGAGTGACATTTTTCGGAGACTCCTGTGGGTCATCGCTGGAGCAATGGAGTTTGTGCTTTATGCGATGCTTTCCCCGCTGTGGAAAGAGACCGAGCCATATGGGATAAAATCCTGTGCAATGAAATCAACCCTGTCGACTTGTTTTTTTCTATATATTTTTTGTGTAGTGTGTAATGCACCGTTTTATTTTGATGCATTGGTTTCTTTAAAAATATATTGTAAGTTATTTTTATGATTGTTTGCTATATCAGTGTAAATTTGTCTGTTTCATTGTACAGTGTAAGTAAATCAAGGCATACAAAGATGTTTCCTCTGCTTTTCATCTTCCAATGCAGCTTAGGTTCACAACCAATGCCAACCTCTTTGTAGACTTGTTTATGATTGGTTGAACTTTACAGCCAACCCTCCTTATTTGTCTCTTATGACATGCATGGTAGGTTATTCTTACTGTTCTTTACTTCCCTTATGGCAACAAAATGTTAGTAGAAGCTTTATTTTCAAGTTGTTGCTTTTTTGCATATTCCAGGCACAGAGAGGAAAGGCAAAAGGAAGAGAAAACTCATTGTGGATGAGCAGAAAGGCATACCCAGTGAAACCATGAAGCTGCAGCTGTCGGACACCTCTGACATTGTGACCTCGCTGGACCTGGCTCCCCCGACCAAGAAACTGATGCTGTGGAAAGAGACGGGAGGGGTGGAGAAGATATTTGTGCTACCAGGAAGGCCAATTATCTCCAAGGTTACAGCCAAGGTATGTTGTCGTCCCCAATGTTTCTGCCTGTTGGTTTACTTTTGGTTCTTTAAACATACACATTGGAATTATAGTGGTTTTGGATAGTGCGCTTGAATTAATACATGTTTAAGTGCAAGAGACAGACAGTGTTGGAGATCCATTGCAGCCAATCTTCATTGCGGAGATGGCACCTGATTGATTGATGATTTGTTTACAGTGAGGTAGATATAATATTTGGAAGGATATGGATAGCAGAAGATAACAGATTCGGTATACAGGATTTAAAAGACACTTTAAAAGAAGAACCCTGTTAATGTAACTAAAAGTGAAGAGAGAAAGTCACCACTTTTGTTATAGGAAGTATGATCAACCGTACAAAGTCTGAACAAAAGGAAATCACTGGGCTCTTACACACCAACAGATATGATCTAGGCAAGAGGAAAAGCCATTGTCTGTGTATATTTTGCACTGGGTGTGAAGATCTGGAACATCGCTGTTTTGGTCCAAAAGGAACAGTCTACATTCCTAGCCAAAAACAGGAAATTTAACTTTATGCCCCAGCTGGTATGTTCATTGCAGTAAGTCATGCCAGCAAAGTCCTCTTGTAAACCATTATACATGTAGAAAAGAAGTTAGAATATGAAGTACAAGCCGTACAGGAAAGTTTCAAAGAAGGTAGAGGAACCAGGAACTATTATCTTCAACATGAGAACCATCTTTCAGAAATGCAGAGAGTGCAGTTTAGATCTTCATACTCCATACAGCAGTAAGGCTCTAGACCAGGGATGGCCAACCATTTCAGCCGGCGGGCCAAATTTCAGAAATAATATTTCCTGCCGGGCCACGCACCTATTTTTTATTTTCTTAATTAAAGTAAACAAGCAAGCGTGCTACAGCTTCGACCACATCGTCACTTCCCACTCCGCGGGCCGCAACATGACTGCAGGCGGGCCGCATACGGCCAGCGAGCCTCTTGTTGGCCACCCCTGCTCTAGACTATTCATTGTCAGAAATTGTGGAACATCACTGGAGCTATGAGTTTTCTGGCACATTTGGGTACATCTGGACAGAGAGTCAGAGATGGACTGAGAAAACAATGGATAGAAATCATCAGGGGTACCCTGAACAGTTTTTAAAACAATCCACTCTTGATGGGGATTGGAACACATGACCACGAGACAAGTGTGCTAGCCACTGTGACAACAGGGCTCCCTAGGGACTGGACAGTGTGCTTTGAAATGACAATACCAGCATGCTGAAGAGACAAGGATGCTTTGACCAGATACAAGCCTTTAAAAGAGGATCACTTTCTAGCTGTATCATCCCTCAATACCAACTTGAATGGGACATAATTTTCATCTCATCATTAAAAAGTGTTGTTTTGTTGATTACCTGGAGGATAGCCACAGTGCCCTACATTTTCTTGTGTATTTTGATGGTTGCAGGAATCACTCATCACTTTGAGAGCCTTTTCTTTTCCTTCTTTGTCGTCATTCTTTCTTCATTTCCAGTTTTGATTATAGATTTGTATGTTTGGGCGCTTTGAGATCTTCATAGTTTGATGTTTCCTTTTACGTGGGTTGTGAGTCTTTGATTTCAAACAGTAGAAAGTTAGCTCAGTAAAACACAAAGTAACAGACTGACTGCTGAATAGCAATTTATAGTTATGTTTTGTATCTAATTTTTTATTACTTGCTTATTTTCTTGGTATTTTCTTTCAGTTTTTCTCAAGAAATCTGACATGCAAGCCAGTGTCAGATGATTACGAGCCTGGCACTTCTAGGATAGATCTGGACATGGCACCCGAGGCAGCGAGAGAAAACGAACGCAACAGCACTTTGATGGATGCAACACGACAATCAGAAATGAGCACAATTATAGAAGAGCCATCTAATGTGGCCGAAACATCCAGGCGATCAAATGTCTCTAAAATTGACAAGGATTTGGCAGATGCCACATTGAGGTGAGTTAGACTGCCATTGAGTTGCTGTTTTGAGTTTCATTTTAGGCTGGTTTAGATTCTATTTTAGCTGTTTTAGATTCTAATGTGCGTTTTTAGGTTGCAGTTTTAGATTCCATTTCAGGCCTCTTTTTTTTTGGTTACAATTGGAAGGGAAAATGTATATGTGCATGTGTGTGTATGAAAGGTAACAAGAAAGAGTGAAAAAGACCTCATTACAAGAATGTGAAATTTTTAACTTAAAGTTTCCCAGTATGTAAACTTTGTGGATTTCATTTTGTAACAAGGCTCCATTGTGGGCTGTTGGTACACAGGTAAGAACACTCCCAGAGGGAATAGGGATGATTAATTCACTGAAGTGTGCAAGACAGAACCACAAAGTAAGGCAAGAACACTCCGGGAGGGAATGGGGACGATTAATTCACTGAAATGTGCAAGACATAACCACAAATTCAGGCAAGAACACTACCGGAGGGAATGGGGACAATTAATTCACCGAAGTGTGCAAGACAACCACAAAGTCACGCAAGAACACTCCCGGAGGGAATGGGGATGATTAACTCACTGAAGTGTGCAAGACATAACCACAAAGTCAGACAAGAACACTCCCGGAGGGAATGGGGATGATTAACTCACTGAAGTGTGCAAGACATAACCACAAAGTCTAGGAGCTCTCAAAGTCTAGATCGCCTCTGTTGAGTTTTGTTCACTCTTTGAATAAGATAGACACCAGTTCTGACTGCAAAGAGCCACATTGGAAACTACATTAAGGCACATAGCAGGATGTGCAACAGTCAGCAGAATTTATCCAAAGCCCAGATCGGGGGTTCTCAACCTTTTTTGGCTCGTTGCGCGCCCCCCTCCCCCCCCTTTCCACCATATTTTCAGAACGTCATTCCCCCACTTTCATATTTCCTACCTAAAAATCCCCCCCCCCCCCTCTCTTTTTTTTTACACAGTATACGTAATACTGGAAGCTAAATTTAATAGCAAATACTAAAACAAGTCTAGACGTCCACATAAAACTTGATTTGTGGGTCTACTTACTTTATAAAATGAATTTTAGAAGGGTGAGACGTACAGAACCGTAAAGTATGAAGGGAAAAACAATATAAAGTAATCAGTTCTTGTATTAACGCGATCTTGAAATAATCTTAAATCTCACCCCTGGAAACCCTAAAATTCCCCCCTGGGGGGGGGGGGGGGGGGAAATTCCCCACCGGTTGAGAACCACTGGCCTAGATGTTTGGGTCTGAAGCTACAAGCTGTGAATTGAGGAAGAAGTACCGAGATGTGGTGAAGGATGCATCTGCTGATGACGTTAGTCATGGAAATGTGACAACTGCAGAATCTATATAACTGGCTCCTTGCCATCTTGATAGACAGTAGTTTGTAAAAATGGAGTTATACCTTTCCACAGCACCAAGTCTGGGCTGAATTTAGAAACCATGTATTGCCCATGCAGCATAATCTTTCTCTGTCTGCCTGGTTTACTCCAGAGGAAAGATAACGCCAATACGTCTGGAACAAGACAAGCTGCAGAAGCTACTGGATCAGCAAAGCAATGCTCTAACTGTCCGCCTGTCGGAGCTTCCATCCTACACCAGTTACTGACCTTGTCTGGTCTGCCCTGCCATGACATTCAGTCTTTAGGTTGCGTTTTCTCGCATTAGGGTAAGGCTTGTACCCTCCTAATGGCACTCCTCCACCTGATGCCGATGGCACAATGTGGGTTGTTGAGTTTGGTGAGAATTTATAAGCACACTAGAAAACCAGTGGTTTGGGAATGACTCAATTGCCTATGTGACCGCAGACAGTGGATGGTTTCTATTTGGAAAGGAAAATTAATAGCATGTTTGATTCTGGTATACAGCCATTTTGATCCTGGCATATGCTATAGAGTTCATGCCCTGTGCTTACGGGAATATCTGGGTAAAGTGATACTTTACATTCATTAATTGGTGCCTGCACTGAATATGAGGACTAAAATGATTTGACAGATTCACATATAAAGACATGGAGAGAGAGCACTAGATGGATTCTGTGGATTCAAGAGGTAAGGAACGGACGACAGCACTGGATAGGACACACATTGAGAAAACCTGAGAATAGTATAACTAGATAGTTCTGAATCTGGAATCCACAAGACAAACAAAACAGAGAGAGAGACGTGCGAACACACAAAGAAGAGATTTGGAGACCAATGAATAGTATTGAGGGTGCAGCAGGAGATAGCAAAAGATAGGGTGGCTTGACAATAAGTCTGCTCCAATGGAGGAATATTAACTGCTATGTGTGCTGGTTGGACATTGTAAAATATTGATTGAATAAATTGTCCTGGCCAGACTAAACATAAATCAGGAGCCAGCCCAGTTTTCTCAGAAGCCAGCATGTTTATTTTGCAAATACGGGCTAAGGAGGTGATTTAAATGTTAGGCGTCGTATAAACATTTTCAGATGTCATGGTGATTGGGCTCCCTGTATTCTAAAAGTGAAAACCAACCCACTGGCAAGTGTTAAGAAATATGCATTTATATGTTTTTGCTTTAAACTTCTGTTTCTGTTACATATAAAACAGTGCAGTGAATTCAATGCTTGTATTATCTGCAGGTCTGAGCAAATTTCCTTGCTGGAGCCATCAATACCAAACAATCAGACGCTGTGGGACCAGTTAACAGACAATGTTGACCGAATTCCGGACAATATAACCATGCAACCAGCAGAGGTGCCTCCTGAACCCGTGGACATTGTCCCTGCCATGAACCCTCTGCTGGATGATGGCCCCGCATCAGTTGCTCCTTTCTCCGTGCCACCAGCATCCGTGGCACCTCCATCTGTGCCTCCTGCCATGGTAAAATCTACAACCATTATTATTTTAATCGCTAACATACATCTTTTCATCCTCCGCCTTACCTCCCAGAAAAAGATCCTGTTCTTATTATTGAGGCTGGATCTACCCCAGAGCCATGTAATCCAGGGCCACGTACGAACGAAAGAACAATCTTTTTCAAAGGGTAACAAATTGGGCACGCAGGTCCGTCTTACATTCGGCCTTTTCGATCATTCATCTGTCATTCATAAATTATGCATGTTACATTCACATAGAAAAAAAAACATTGTCAAATGGATTTTGTAAACATAATGCATATTATCTTGTTATGAGATGGGCAGACACATGTACACAAGCACATTCATAAACACACGCACTCATACATACCTGCATACATACTTACATCATTTGCACAATCTCTCAGTTATGCACACACTCAATAACATACAAATACACACTCTCTTGCATACACTGCATGCATGCACACATACCCACACAAACATACACGCAAACACACATATACACACATGTATATACACATGCATATGTACGCTCTCATGCACACACATATATACACATACAAGAACAAACAAAACCACCAAACAATCTGAGTCTTGTATTACGTCCCAATGTCAGACGGGCTTGTGTGTCCACATACCCACACAAACACATACATGTATACACATAGATACCACACACATACATGTATACACATACATAAACACAAACATATGTATGCTCTCAGTGGCAACTACTACTAGTAGTAGCATGCATATGGACTGCGCTTGAGTTGAAAATCCGGGAAGGTTAACCCGGTCAACAAATGCTCGCAGAAGTCGGATGTGTCGGCCTAATGGCGCAAGAACGCAGCTCTGCTGTAAACAGGCACAACGCAATCACATCCGGGAAAAAAAAAACTCCGGATGTACGCAGAAGAAGAAGAAGAGTTGAAAATGAGCAAACAAAGCAAAATTAAACAATCTGAGTCTTGTTCGTACCAGTAGGCAAGTGCATTATCCACCAAGCTGCTGCAGCCTTGTGCAACCTGATTTACGCACCATGTTAATTAATTGTTGGCGTATCATCCTTGCACTGCAGACAAGCCTATAGGTGCTCAGTTCCTCCCTCCCAACATATACATCAGCTTCCAGTGGCTAAAAGTGCCAGTTCTGTTGGTTGACGAGGCCCCCTCGTTCTCCTCTTGTGACTCATGTCTGGCCTGGCTAATTCTTACTTCTAAAATCTCTTTCTGAACAACAGTGGATTCATTGGTGTCCTACGCTTTTGACTTTTCTCTAAGTGCATTTAATAACATTGGCATCATCCATGGAATGGCCATCTGCAGGGGATGCAGAGCCAGCAAGTTTATCCATGTTGGTATTAAATTTTCAGTGTGCTGATGATGAGATAGCGGGTTCAACCCCTACACTGGTCAGCTGGACTAAAATGTTGACTTCTCGCCCTTGACTTGGGGGCGAATGAACAAACTTTACTTTCAAAGGGTTAAGAATTGGGCACACAGGCCTTTCTGACATTGCGACGTAAATTATGAGTACCTTAGAAGTCGGAGTGGGTTCGCCTGATGACGAGTGACACTGGTAATAGGGAAAGCTAATCCACACGCAAAAATCAGTCCAGTGCACGCCTCGGTAGTGGCAACTACTACTAGTATTAGCATGCATTTGGACTGCTCTTGAGTTGAAAATGAGCAAACAAAACAAAATTAAACATTCTGAGTCTTGTGTGAACAAAGGTTTATTGAACAATCTGAATGAATGGTAAAGGTTAGAGAAGTCCTGTAGTCCACAGAGCACATGATACAAAGGGGACCTAAAGACACATAGAGAAAACTATGGATGGATAAATAACTTTGGAGGACATGGAGCAAGCCACAGAAAGATAGCACAAGATAAGACAATTTGGTGCGAGTTGGTTGGGAACCTCTGCTCCAGTAAGGAATAAAGGACAGAAGAGATGTCACATGACAGACACTGTTCTAGGGGCATGATAGGATTGTGCATATACTAGGTAGTGTATTTGTTGTGGGATATTCAGCACCCTTTCTCAAAAGTTTTCTCTCTCCAGAGAAACTTCTGGCGCCCATTTTACTTAGCTGGGTCTGACCCTTCAGCCACGTACAGCAGGGGATGGAACTCTGGCCAGTGTGATTGCAGGCTGTTGTATCACTCATTGCACTATTGTGGCCGCAAGTTGACAGTTCTGAAACATCTGATGTGCTTTGTGTACTCACATATTACATGTTTTATTTTTCTTCACGTGTGTGTTGTATGGCACAGGTGTTGGCAGTTATGACCCTCTAGTCTTCCCTGTTTTCTGATATTCAATTCGGATTGATGGCCCTTATACTATTATTATTTGTTGCCCACTTGTAGGATCATTCTACATACATCTTCCTGCCTGCTTCTTTGTGTTGTCTCATATTAGACAAATATTTATATTCCTCACGTTCTGTTCACACATCCCATGCACGGAGATCAATATGGCTGATTGGATAAGAGCACTCGCTCTTAAACTTCCAGTGTGCTGATTCAGAGGTAGCAGGTTCAACCCCTTCATTGGTCAGATGGACTAAAATATTGAATTCTCATCCTTGACTTTGGGACGTAAATTACAAGTACCTCTGAAGTCGGAGTGGGTTCACCTGATAGCGAGGGACGCTGGTTATAGGGAAAGCTAATCCACACGCTACCATCAGTCTAGTAGAAACAGTAGCACGTGTATGGACCGCTTGAGTTAAGAGAGTGGTTCTTTCCTAATAACCATGCTGCTAATACCATGGGATATATGGTCTTCTCAGTCCAGGATGTTCTCATCATTCTTTAAAAAACCTTATCTCCAATTCCTCCAGTTTTAGGAACACAATCTAAGTTATATTATTGATTTTCAGACATTCGATGACCTGGAACAAGAGCTGGAAGCTGAACAGATGCCAGAGAATGCAGAGCAGGAAGAGAAACGATGGAGCAAGCGCACACAGCAGATGCAACACATTTTTGAACAGGCATTCACGTTCTCGGAGACACTCAGCTTCAAGGACATGGCTCGCAACCACAATCGCAAGCAGGCAGCATCCAGGTTCTACACTCTGCTGGTGTTGAAGAAGCACCAGGCAGTCTGTACAGAACAGAACGAGCCTTATGGGGATATTCTCATCACAAAAGGGCCCAACTTTGGTATTGCTTGTTGATTGATTGGTAGTTCTGTTACGTATGTTTCGTCATGTGTGTTTTAATAATTTGTGTGTCTGGACTTTACTTAGACATTGAATGGTGTGTGTGTGCATTGATAGTTACAACCGGACAGTGAGTTATTTTAAACTGCCGAGAGAATTTGTACAGCCAGGTGTCACATTCTAGTAATGTTAACACCAGAGAGGGTGGGGAAGGAGTATGATACCAGTTTTCCCACATCATGGGACATAGGGTCTTGTTCTAAGTAGGGCAAAGGATATATATCTGCCTGGGGTGAAGTAACAATCCCAGCCTGGTGACTGTGGAGAAGTGACCTTTACACCTCAGCCAGGAGTTGACATCTCCAGGCTGGCATCTAAACATACTGAAATGACCGTGTTATTTTGTTTTTGTGCTTTTATGTTTAAACTCTGTCAATATCAATACTGGCATGTTAAATGATATGTTTTCCTGCAGGCCATGTAAAAATATGTGTACAGTGATAACAGATTTGGAGCCATCTTAAGAAAAGATTAGTCTTCTTTTGGTGGTGGTTCAAGGAAGACAGTGATTAATGGGGATATGTTGTTTGGTTTGTGACTCTGGCAACCTTTTTTTTTTTTCATTAGAAGAAACTTGAGGCATTTAGCTTGTGAATAATTAGCTTGTGTTCTTGCATGTTTTTATTTTGCAGGAGTTTGCAATCAACCCCAACTCCAGGTTATTAACTAGGTAATTTTACATTCAGTAGTTTGCCATTACTTTCTGAAAGGGAAGCCAATGTTTAAGGTCAGCTAACAGGTGTAGTTAGATATTTGAAAGCCAGCAAGCATGCTTATACTGCTGTTGAGGTATTTCACTTAGGGGTCAGTCATAAATGTGTACAGATGTGTTAGTAAATAAGTGGAAAGTAGACATGGTAGAGTAAGATGAACAGATGATGGAATGAATGCAAAACTAACCAAAATATTGAATATATACAAGATTAGCAGAAGGGTGGATAAGTGCAATACTAATAGAATGGTAAAGGGTATGAACATATAACAGTTGGTTGCATACCTTTGTCCTTTACCTGACATAGCAATAAATTCCAGCATTTTATTGGCTCTTCGTGAATCCTGGGCAATTTTACATTCAGTAGTTTGCCATTGCTTTCTGAATGACCGCCACTCAAATCATTGTGCGGAAACCAATGCAAGGCAGTCTACTTCCAAATCCCCCACAGGCAAGGTTGAAAATATAATGTATGTGAGAGTAACAGACTATGTAGAAACTAGAATATACACAGGACTAATGGACAAAGTAAATGTGCATTTAGGGCTAACTGAATGGAAAGCTGAGGACATCGGAGATTAGAAATCTGACAGAAATCAACATAATTTGATGGTTGAATTCTGTGTGTTAAATGTTTCAAGTGGCAGATTGAAATCACTCTTTCCTGTGCCCATGGCATTTTTTGTTTTTGTTTGTTGCTGTCTGGTGTCCTATATACTTCTTTCTCATTCTATAAATACTTGTATCTATTACTGGCATGGCTTTGGGCGTTTTCTTGTCAGTCCTGGCTGCCTTGTAAAAATCAATCTCATTGGCACTTACAGGAAACCTGCTCATTCAGTTTGTCTCTAGGTATCAGCTTCTTGTATATAAGTGATGTCCGGTTATTCAGTCACAAAATGAATATGAAAGTTTTCGACTACATTCTTCATTAATCTAGCTTTGTGGCTACCCATGAACATAATATTCAGAAAGTGTTATTTTTTTCCCTCCTGCCTTCCACATAAATATTCTGTTATGTATAGTATTTCCAGTTTGAAACTACTGAGGGATCTGCGGTGTATAGTGGGATTTGCGTAAAAGTGACATGGTTCACTTCAGCGTCACGGCTGCTCAGGGCCAGTCAATGCATACTGATAAGTGTCCTGACCAATCTGTTAAAAGAAAATCAATAAAGCTGGTTTTGAAAACCTCAGACTTGTCAGAATGTAGTTTGCTTCTTCATATCTCTACCGCAGTATATCTCCCAGGATATCTCTGACTGTTACCTCCAACTATAACAGTAGATTTCTGAGGTTTTGTTTGCAGCTGACAAATTGTGCTATCAAATATTGCATGGTGCAGCTCTTTAAAATGATTTAGTGTTTGTACTGTTTGTTTATTTTTAAATAACTTATTTAAACTTTCTTAAATCATGTTAATTTTTATAATATAAATCAAATTAATTAAAATGTCATGTTATATTAAGTTAAATCTGTCTTCTTGTTCATTTTTAACATTGGGCCTTGCATTCGAATTTACCAGTGTATGTAATGTACAGGTTTTAATATCTGCGCTCTAGAGTATTTTACATTTTTCTTCGTGGTCTAGATTGCAGGATAGGAAACTCCTCGTGTGTAATAACATTAGTGTTTGAGAGAATCTGGCGGCTTCGCTAGAACAGATAGAATTAGAAATTATGACGTTAGAAATATCATAGGTACCTCTCGCTGTAGTTGATTGAGAGGTAACAAATTAAGTGGTTTGGACATCTTGTGAGGAAAAAACCCAATCTGTTGTCCCTACAACCAACGAAGCTGTGGCTGGCTGTACGCTTGAGAGGAAAGCCAAGAATCGGATGGATAGATTCTATCATGGGTATACTAGATAAACTCTGTTCTATGTGACACCCTGCTAGTGCTATTGTAGTCTGCAAGTCAAAGTCCATATGGGGTAGATAATAGATATAAATCTTCAAGTACATCTTTGGTTTAAATAAGTTATTGCTTGTGAGTTTGGACATAGCTCTAGTGTTTGTGAACTTTGGAATGAGAGAGTACTGAAATATTATATTGAACCTGTTCTGCTGTGTTTTGGGAAATAGACAAATTAGAACGTGTATGGAGGCAGCTGAGATGTGGTATCTGAAAGACATTTGAGAATACCTTGGACTGGCAAAGTTCGAGGGGGCTTTAGTTGTAAACCTTGAATGTTTTTGTTTGTTTGAGTGAATATATTCTGAAAAAGTAAAAAACAAATGTATCATTTTTCGATGTAGTCACCACTGTTCAATGCAAGTCCTCCAGTGCAGATAAAGTGCCTGGATTCCTGTAGAAAAAAAATTATCTTGATCACGTAACCACTCTAGGGTCACTACTTGGTGTACCTGACATGGTCTGAACAGTCTGTCACAGAAGTCAAGCCGTTTTGAAATTTCCTACTCCACTCATAGACTTGCTGGACTGACAGGCATACATCGCCATACTGAATCTTCATTCACAGATGAATTTATATAGGTTTCATCCCTATTTAAAAAAAAAACATAACAGAACGCTGCTCCTCTTTGGCGCATATCAAAAGTGGGTCGGCCATCTTTAAACTGACCTTATAACGTCGTGATGTCATGTGCTTAACTTCCTTAACAACAACATTGACAGGTTACAAGACAATGACATGGTTATGGTAATTTCTATCACACTTTTAAGGTTTTCATTTGAAGCCCCCTCGTAACTAACAATAATTACCAGGAAGAGGCTAATGAAAGCAGAATATTATACGCTACTATTTGAAAGAGACTGTGTTCTTTGGTCATATAATGAGAAGAGAGGCATTGGAATACATTGTGGCGAGGGGAAAGATCGGTAGTAGTAGAAGCACAAGAGAAATAAGACAGTGGCATGGAGTATCATCAACAGAAATGATTTAGAACACCAAGGGCCAAATTCAGTGGAGATACATGAACACACACACACAATTTGGCAATGCATATAATGATGATCACAAAATCTACAAGATCTACAAAATCACAAATACTGAAGTATTGGAAAGATCAGGTTGTGTGACAGTTTATTCCATGCTCAGTCTTCGTAGACTTAGATGGATAGGACATCTTAGGCGGATGGATGATGGTAGAATACCAAAGGATATCTTTTTTGGTGAATTACAGATGGGTAAGAGATCTCAGGGTCGGCCTCTACTACGATACAAAGATGTGTGTAAGCGGGACATGATTGATACAGGCATTGATAATGCACATTGGGAGCAAGTCGCCGCTGAACGTGTTGCATGGAGGGCAAATATCAGAAATGGAATAAAGTCAAAGGAGAAAATTATTGCAGAAAAGTCACACACCAAGCGTTTGAGACGTAAGATGGTGCATGATGGTGGAAATGACCACGTGTTCACATGCACCCACTGTGAACGGACATTTACAGCGCAAATTGGCCTTATCAGTCACACTCGCTACCGCCATAGTTAAAAGTTATTATGCCTTTTTAAAGCACAAACTATCGTCTGTCAAGACGGCAAGGTGCCAATGTGGATAATGATGATGAACTTTGAGTTGAGATATACAGTTGGGACATCATGGTCAGATGAGATTTATTTACATGACCAGCCAGGCCAAAGGTACATGGAAGATATTATAAATGTATGTTGTTTTATTACTGTTTTGTCATTGACTTTCAGAACTATCATTTCTCTAGGCAGCAGACACTTGCGAGTGCTTGTACCTGACTTGGCTGGTGTTGTGTTTTGATGTCTAAGTGAAGTTATTGTTTTGTTTTTGGTGAGGTATGACTGGTATCAAATTAAAAGTTATTTTATTTGAATCTTGATTTGCATACTCGTTTTTGATGTAGTGAGATTGCTTTTAACTGAGGGACCTGTCAGGGCACCTCCTTTTGTTATCCCTTCTTGATGCATTAAGGCCCTCAACCAACTGATGCTGAGCCTCCTATCTTTTGCTGCAGTTCCTACCATGTCTTCTTCATATTGCGCTGTCTTTAGTTTTCTTCTTGTGTTTTTAGGTCTCCCTCTTTTGCTGGTTTGTGGGTTCTAGTTAAAGGAGTTTCTAGTTTGACTATTAGCAGGCCTTCTAGTGTGTGCCAGCCTGTTTCCTCACCTCTTGATTCCTTGGAATCTGTTTAGTTCTGTCCCTCAGCTCGGAAAGTCCAAATCAAAAACTCATTGTGTGGGCGTCATCAAAGGTGGCAAAAGCGTCTCAGTGGCAAGAAATGGAATATTAGTTGGATAGCAAATCCATTACGTGGAAAGTCAAAATCGAAAGCTCATTGTGTGGGCGTCATCAAAGATGGAAAAAGTGCCCTAGTGGCACGAAATGGAATATTGCTGGGATAGCAAATCCATTACGTGGAAAGTCCGAAAGGAAAGCTCATTGTGTGGATGTCATCTGCAGACTGCATTCTTCTGGTTTCTGGAAGAACAGCCTGTGGTGAACGGAAGGCCCAATATACGGAAGTGAGGCTAAGCAGCCATGTGCAGGACGTGACAATTCCTTGGATGAGCCCAGTATCAGAGCATTATGTGTCGGCTCTGTAATTATGGAAACCTTGGACGGTGGGGAATGCCGATGGTCTGCCCCTGCCGTCCTTTGAGGGCTGAACGGGATGTCTTCGGCTGTTCTAAATGGGCCAGCTGGGATGGGGGAATAACACAACAGTGAGAGTCAAAAGGTTAACCCTGTCAACAAATGCCCGCAGAAGTCGGTCTTATGGCGCAAGAATGCAACTCTGCTGTAAACAGGCACAATGCAATTATGTCCGAAAAAACTCTGGATGAATGCAGACGAAAAAGAAGTCCCTCAGTTTCACATTAGTGGTTCTGTCCTGTTAGTCCTACTCCGCACATGCACCAGTTACTGCCATGGCTGAATGGATGCAAGCTCTCGCTCTGAAACTTTAGTTTGCTGGTGGCGAGGTAGTGGCTTCAACTTCTTTACCAGTCAATTGGACTAAAATGGTGACTTCTCTTTGACTTGGGGATGTAAATTACAAGTATCTCCGAAGTCAGAGTGAGTGCATCTGATGGCAAGGGTGATGGGGAAAGCTAATCTATTCGCAAAAATCAATCCAATGAACCAGAAGTAGTTGCAGTGTATGGACAATACTTGAATTCGAAGCGAGCAAATCACAAATTAAGTAATGGACATTTTAGAACAAACATTACTGTAAGGTGGGCATGGCTGTAAAAGGTGATTGGCTGTTTCTACACATTCACAAATCTGACGCACCACGCCATACAGTGCAGGTTGTGTCATCATGTGCAGTGTCGAGCAGAATAGGCAATCATGTTACTTCACAAACATCTGTGTTCTTGATAAGTTCATGTCTTGAGCCATTGGAATCCATCCAGTTGTGTTCCAGAACTGCACATTAATGGTTGTCATATGTTACACTGTAGTACTACTCCACACAGGCACCTGTGACTGGTGATCGTGTAAGATGGCAAAATATGACCGCTCACGCTTATCGGCATGGCACATGGTAATGATGTTAGGATGATACCCGTGAACATGAATTGTTATTTGAGTATTACCGCATGCTTAAATAATTTACTGTATGGGCAAGGGAGGGGTGGTCAGGCACCTGTGGGACCAGGTAGAGAAGCTGGTGGAACAGACTGAGCACCCAAAGTGGAGAGAATGATATGGCAGGGGCTCTGGACAAATCTCAAAACTGAGGGAAGACCAGGAGAACTTTCAATCAAATGGCAGTTGGAATCGTTAGTAGTATGACTTCGCTGGCTGTTGAACGAAGGGACGGAGCACGTGTGGGAATGTCCTGAGGGCAGTGATGTTGTTACTTATCTGTACAGTGATAATGCTGGTAGATGCACCTGGTGCCTTATGTTTGCCCACCTCTGAGGGTGGAATGGCTTCTGGGCAGACACACAGACGATGTCGACACGGGGTAAGTACGATAAACCTTCATTCACTGATCAAAAACCGCTGCTCCTTTTTTTTTTTTTTTTTGGTGCATGTCAAAAGTGGGTCAGCTATCTTTAAGCTGTCCTCACCGTGTTCATTTGTGCTGTGATGTCACATGCTGAACACTCTTGACATCCTGAACAATATTGACAAAGGCATGGTTATTAAGAGTTCAAGCACATAGTAATGCATTTACAACGTACAATATAATGTTCTTCACTACAGAAATTCGCCGCATCCGAGATCGCCTTAAGCGGTTTGCAATTAAACACTGCAACACTGTTTCTCACTACCAATGACAGCTGATTGTCCAAGAACATGTTTTTCTTCTTCTAATAAAGTTAAATCTGCATTTCAATTCTCACTCACCTTTAAAAAGCATCTTCCAACATCATCTTTTTCTAATCTTGCTTCAAGCCTCATGAAGAGAAATAATTGACGTTCATGCAGCTGATAGTTGGTACTGGATAGTGCTATTCCGTATGGTTGTACAATGTCTTTGATGTCGTAAATCTACTTTCTTTTCGGACGTCCTCTTGCTCTTGTATCAGATCTTCTTTGATGTAGTGCCAGTGCTGGTTACTGATGATATTGCATTCTAACGAGATGGCCAAACTATTTAATCTTCTCTTTCCATATTTGTGGTTAAAGGTGTTGATCCCACCGTCTGTCTGATAACATCATTTCTTATTCGGTCTCAGATAGTTAATTTGACAGTTTTCCTCAACAACATATCTCATAGGTGGTGATTTTATGTAAGTATGATTTGGAACAAATTAATCCATATGACAAGAACTGAATACTGAAGAAGGTTGGCTACTAAAGGCGCTAAAACACAGAAAATTGAAATAGTTTGGTTACTTCAAATGTCATAAAAGTTTGGAGAGAACAATCATGGAGGAGTATATGCCCAGGAAGATTTGAAGTGGAAGGCCAAAGAGAAGATTGGTGCAGGATGTGGCGGATGATCTCCAGATGGGTGTAAAGGACGCGGGGCATCTTGCTTATGACCGAGAATTTTTCGGGACAGTTGTTATAGGACTTATGAGAGTATGGAGCCGGTCACTCAGAAAGTCGTGGCGTGCTGATGAGCGTAATCTAGCCTAGGAATCAACATACAGCTGAAAGATGCTGGTGTTGACCGCAATATTCTGAAACAGGATGGAAACGCGGGAAAAATAAAAAAGGTTGTTATAGGAGCGAAGTTATGTAAAGGACATGATACTGAATGAATGAAAGGTTTGGATAATGTCCAAGTTTGACATTGGTAGCATAGGGTTGGTGTGAATATACTATTTATTATCTGTCGGTCTGTGTAAATAGGTATATTTTCCACCAAAAGAATATAAGAAATATTCGGGAGTTCCCAAAGTCCATATCAATGCCACCCTTATCTGTACAACTAGTTGTATTTTCCGCAAGCCCCCTCCAACAGTGCAAAGTAGGACGTAAGTTCGAGAGTTAAAGATAATGTGGGCTAAATTTGATATCACCGTTATCGTACTACTGCTGGCCGATAAGATAAATCTTGACCTACATATTATACGAGTTGTTCATAAAAGTCGTGTGTAGTTTCCAACTGTAATATGACAGTTAAACATGTGTCGTAGGCATATCTTTCATATGCAGAATAAAAATAATTATTTTGCCTTGGACATTCTCCAAAATATGCAACAACTGTGACACTTGCATCATCATCTTCGTGGCATCAAGCCACACCCCTAGAAAGGTAATCCAATAAATATAAAACAAAAATAACTCTGATTGATCAATCGGCAAATAATCCATTGAATACACAAAGAAAAGTGCTTGTGATAGTATTGCTAAATACCATTACCCCCTGTGGACAACAATCACCTTCAAATTAATAAGCTTGTGAGGGTAAAACCGTGTGCAGCTGCTATTTGCGGCTGACTCGGTCACAGAATTATTAATCTGAGACAGGGATGGACCCTAATATAACTTGGACCCTAATGTAACTGAGGTTGAACAGGGTAGGGGTAATAATGGTAGAATCAAAATCAATAGTATTTAAGATTTTCCGGGCTATGTCGTTCAGTTCACGAGTGCAATGTTCTCGGATGCTCCTGGGGGTTGCCGCTGGAGCTAAGGATTTTGTGCATGGAAGGGCATGGACAGAGCTGCATGGGCTAGCTAGAGATGGGGGGGGGGGGGGTGCATGCAGGGGGTAGGTGAAAGGCCTGTGCCCCAATGAGGGATATAAAGTGCAAACGAAGACAAAGAAAAAAAGAAAAAAGTTTGCATATCACAATATATGAAGATCATTTTTTAAAAACTTGCATGTCCTTTTCAGGACATTTCGATGAATTCCAGCCCCAGGGTGATTTTTCTAGAGAATTTAACGTTCAGTAGTTTGCCATTGCTTTCTGAAATCAACATTGAAGTCCAACTGACTGTTGCAGGAGTTGATCCTGCTAGAAGTCTGGAGTCCTTTCGGCTACCTTGACTGCTTAAACATTATAAACAGTAGATACAATGTTAGCACTTATCATTACCCACAACAGAAAATGTAAGAACTGTTGTTAATTAACATTTACACATATAGGGGTCTTTGCTGGTGACACTGAATTCACCCACTGAGCTGAGATGATCCTAATGTCACCTGATATAGCACACATGGATAATTGTATAGCGCAAGTTATGGCTGGGAAGGTCCTTGAATTCAATGAAATCAGTCATGTGAAAGACAGACCTGGCCTCTGATGTGACAACTTGTTTGGGGCATGCAGCTGCAGCCAAACAGCCAATGAATGATGGGGTTGACTGCAAAGTCTGGTAAAGGACAAGAAACTAACTCTAAACTCCAAGGAGGGGCCAAGTGGACATATAATCAGACTTAGATTAGTACCATTAGTAATGGGACTCTTCGCTGGCTGTTGTAGATGAGGACAGAGCATGTGTGAAAGTGTCCTGAGTGTTGTGATGACAGATCTTGACTCATAACTACCAGGGGGCTCCAATGAAAACCTGAAAAGTGTGATAGAAATGACAATAACCATGCCATTGTCTTGTAACATGTCAATATTTTTGTTAAGGATGTCAAGAGTGTTAAACACGTGACTTCATGGGGCAGATAAACATGGTGATGACATAAGGACAGTTTATTGGTGGCCACCCCACTTTTGACATGCACCAAAGAGGAACAGCATTGTATTATCCATTTTTTGATCATTGAAGGGGTGAAACCTATAGAAAGTCATCGGCGAATGAAGGTCCAGTATGGTGATACATGCCTGTCAGTCCATCAAGTGTATGAATGGAGTAGAAAGCTTCAAAACGGCGTGACTTCTATGACAGACTGTTCACGAACTGGTCAGGCACACCGAGTAGTGACCCCAGAGTTGATTTTTCCTACAGGAATCCATGCACTTTTCTGAAACTGGAGGACCTGCATTGAACGCAGTGGTGACTACGTCGAAAAATGATACATTTGTTCTTTACCTTTTCAGAATATATTCTCCCCTCCCCCAAAAATTTAAACAATTTAAGGTTTTCATTTGAAGATCCGCTCGTATAATATTAGTTACATTTACACAGTTAATTTGACTTGTTTTGTTAAATTTGTGTTACAATTTCAGAACTCAATTTGCTGCCTGATCTTGTATGCACCCTGGATGTCTGGTCTCCTTTTCTTGTCTAAGTTGTTAATTTCCAATGTCTTTGTTGATATTTCTTTTCTTGTCTAAGTTGTTAATTTTCAATGTCTTTGTTGATATTTATTTTCTTGTCTAAGTTGTTAATTTTCAAGGTCTTTGTTGATATTTCTTTTCTTGTCTAAGTTGTTAATTTCCAATGTCTTTGTTGATATTTCTTTTCTTGTCTAAGTTGTTAATTTTCAATGTCTTTGTTGATATTTCTTTTCTTGTCTAAGTTGTTAATTTTCAAGGTCTTTGTTGATATTTCTTTTCTTGTCTAAGTTGTTAATTTTCAATGTCTTTGTTGATATTTCTTTTCTTGTCTAAGTTGTTAATTTTCAATGTCTTTGTTGATATTTCTTTTCTTGTCTAAGTTGTTAATTTTCAATGTCTTTGTTGATATTTCTTTTCTTGCTGTCATTTCTGTTTAATTAAACAGCAAGAGGATAAAATAAAATATTGAAAACAGCAGCATGACAGAGATAGTAAGCAAAAGTATTAAAAATATACAAACAAAAAACAAACTAGGCCCATACAAAAAACAACTGTATTAATTCTTGGCCGGTTACAAAGCTGGATAGGAAGATAATTTTTGTGACACAGTAATGTTGTCCATTTTACTACATATTATTATAAAACACAGCTATCTTTTTTTTTATGCCTTCACGTTCAAATGTGTCATCTTTCATTTCATATCAGAACCAATACGCAAATAAGACAAGAGACTAAGCAAGACATTGTATCCAATTTTATAAGAAAACACCGTTGGAACTCCTTCGGCCATGTACTCAGAATTGACAAGACTAGACTCCCCAACCAAGCCCTCTTATGATCACCAGTAGGGAAAAGAAAACGGGGAAGACCAAGAGAGACCCTGAGTAGAACCATCATCAGAGAAGGCTCATTCAACGGCCAAGTGAACATGCAGGATCTACAACAGGTAGCAGCAAGCCGCATGACTTCTGCCATATGCGCCGCCTTAGGTTCAAGAGGAAAGACTAACTAACTAACTAACTGTCTATCATGTACATCATTCAGCATGGAAGCCATGATAGTGCAGTGACTAGCATGCTTGACTGGTGGTCATGAGTTTGAATCCACATTGAGGTGGGTTTAAAAAAAAAAATAACTGACCTGTGCTCCCAGGTCGACCCAAACTAAAATGGGTATGGAGGTTAGCATGGCTGAATGGATAAGAACAAGGGTTCTTAAACTACCGGTGTGCTGATGCCAGGGTAAGGGGTTCAACCCGTATACCGGCAGTTGGACTAAAATGTTGACCTGTCGTCCTTGATTTGGGGGACGTAAATTACAAGTACCTCTGAAGTTAGGGTGGGTTCACCTGATGGCAAGCAACACAGGTAATAAGGAAAGCTAATTCACACACAAAATTCAGTCCAGTGCTACTAGAAGTTGTGTGTGGACTACGCCTGAGCTCAAAGCGAGCGAGCAAAAAAAGGCTACCGGGAAATATTCTGAAAAGTAAAAGTGGCAGACGTGATACTGACCACATGACTCACCGAATGCTGATTGGTCTATAAAATGATTGGGTGAGCATCATGTACTCAGTGTGCCTCAAGAAATGGACAGGGTCCTTCTTCTCTTCTTCTTTCGTTCGCTAGAAATTTGTTGTCTATATTTGAAATGTTGCGTCTGGTACCAACTTCACTGTCTTGTTTAGTTCATTCAGTGGGCCATAGAGTTTTATCTTCCACTGTTGTTTCTCTAGGCCAGAAGGTTTGCTTAGATATACCGTATTTCGGGCAGTCATAGAGTATGTGATCGGCTGCATTACTTTTATCTTACATCATGCAGAATTTTATAAAATTAACTTATATTCACTAACGGAAGGAGAAGAAAACAAAACATTCAAATATTACCATCAACAAATAAATCACCTGAGAAAACAGTTCTCTGAATAAATAACAAAAAATTATGTGCTGTCTTCACAACAAAGGTTGGCTGCAATGCAACTCCAACACTCTGGACAAATATAATATACAGTATATGTAATTTGATGTATAAACTGAACGTAATCCCATGGCAGAATCTGGTATAGGGTGTCTAGTTATTCTGCATGGAAGCACACTTGTTCCTTCAGTTCTGCCATCATTTGAAGCCATCATCACCATGTGCCCTGCTTAAAACATACATGTTCATTACCTCCACAGATCTTGGTGTTCGGATCAGTTGTGATGTTGATATTCCTCCATCTTATACCATCCAGAATCATTTCTCTCATGTCTTCCTTCGCTTCTTCTACTGTTGATCTTACCAGTTGTCACGATATTTCCCAAAGCTTCTCTTCTCAGAACACAACTAAAGAACATTGTCTCTATCTTACAATTGTTTATAATGTTCTACTTTCAATTGCCTTCTTCAGGCATTTATTGTTAGTTACTCTGGCAGTCCAAGGTTTTTACAACAATCATCTCAGAAATTTAACCTCCAAGCTCTTCTTAATTTGTTCGTTAACATTCCAGATTTATCTTTTGAAATGCAGATTTTACTTGGCCTGTTCTGCTCTTATTTTCTGTCAGACATCTTCCATGTGATGTTAAGAAGAAATCAGCAAGTTCAAATCCTGATGTGCCTATAGCTTTACATTATTATATTATCTGGTGTATCCTATGTTCCCAACTTCTTTCCTGTACTTTTATGAGTCCCAAGCAGTATTTGTCAATATATGTATCATGCTATTTCAAGGATTTCCCAGCATCTGATACTGCAGTAAGGATGTGAAACGCTGGGTCTTCACTTATATTGAGCTAGAATAACAAACTCTGTTTTGCTGCTTTCATCATCAGATAATTCTATAAATCACCTAGGATCTATTTTTCACGGCTGCGTTGACCTTAGAGACCTAATCAATCAATCAATCATGTGCCATGCCGGAAAGTGTGGGCGGTCATGACTCGTTATTTCACTCGATCACCAGAGTCGTGGATCAGCTCAGTGTTCCTGTCTCGAAGAGACCTAATGGTTTGGAGAAAGTCCAGATCTTGCAACCATTTGAAACTGAACAGATAGCCAGTGTGAAACTAACCCTATCCCGCTTTTATGTGCTGCTTCAGCATCATCATTATCACGTGTCATGCTTAGCAGCACAAGCAATTATATTCATTCATAAATTCCTGTCAAAGCTGACGTAATGTAGTGGCTAGATCTATGCGTGTTGGCCATGGGTTCAAATCTACACTGAAGTGGATTTTTTAAAATTGACCTGGGCTCCCAGGTCGACCCAGCCTTAATTTTCTCCATCTGTCAACCTCTGTCTTGAACACTCTTAATCATCCCAGATGCCACAACATTCTTCAGACCTCCTCATTTCATAGCTTGGCCAAATTGGATATTGGTCTACTTAGTCATCTAAGGAAGTCTTAGAATACTATGAATATACCAAATTTCTGTGCCAGTTGCCATAACTGTGGGCCTAATACCATATCCTGAATATAACTGGATTTTGTTGTTATTGGCATTTCACATTTACATCATCATCCGCCTACAATACTGGGGCCTGTATCTAATCCCAAAATTTCATTAATAAATTACGTAGCAGATAACCTCAGATTAGCCAATCTGAGGGAAAATACATTAAAAAGTATGTAGTAAGTAACAGATTAGCCAGCCTGAGAGAAAGAAATAAAATACATTAAAAATTATGTAGCAAATGCCAGACTAACTAATCTGATGGAAATTAAATTAAATGCATTAAAAATTAGGTAGCTAATAACATAAGATTAGCCAATCTGAGGGAAATGAAGTGAAAGGAAGCTTACAACTGTACAAAACAATAAGAGAAATATAGTTTTCCTTGACAATGCAACAGAAACAAAACAAAGTCAACAGCTATGAAATTAAAAGGTGTGAATAAAAATGAGAAAAACTAAACAGGCAACTCTTGGAATGATACTAGATTGGTTTATAACAATCAGTTCCAAAATGGGAACATTCTGTCACGTTACTCTCTTGAAGAATTAGTAACAAAGGCATTGTGCTTGGAACAACTTTGTAAACAACAATACTTCATGGACACTCAGCTACTGGATCCCAACTCTTTGGCTCGAAGTGTAGCAACTTCCACTGCGTCAATCAATGCTCCACGGAAGCCATTCTTCTCCAGAGCATGCACTGCTGCAATTGTAGTTCCCCCTGGAGAACACACCTCATCTTTCAGTAGGCCTGGATGTCTACCTGTCTCGAGAACCATCTTTGCTGCACCCTGAAGCCAAGAATATAATTATTTAACAAACACTGAAGCCAAGAATATAATGATCTAACAGACACTGAAGCCAAGAATATAGTGATCTAACAAACACTGAAGGAAACAATACAAATATCTAACAGACACTGAAAAAAAAAAAATATATATATATTATCTAACAAACATTGAAGCAATCAGCGAAAGTATCTTCTAATACCGTGGTTCTCAACCGGTGGGGAATCCCCCCCCCTCCCCTGGAGGGGGGGGGGGGATTAAGATTATTTCAAGGAACCGATTACTTAATATTATTTTTCCCTTCATACTTTACGGTTCTGTACGCCTCACCATTCTAAAATTCATTTTACAAAGTAAGTAGACCCACAAATAACATTTGATGTGGACGTCTAGACTTGTTTTAGTATGTGCTATTAAATTTAGCTTCTATTATTACATATACTGTGTGGGGGGATTTTTAGGTAGGAAGGGGGGGGGGAATGACATACTGAAAATATGGTGAAGGGGGTACGGGCCAAATTTTTAGGTAGGAAATACGAAAGGGGGGGGGGGGGGGGATGACGTTCTGAAAATATGGTGAAAGGAGGTACTGGCCAAAAAAAGGTTGAGAACCACTGTTCTAATAGATGCTGAAGCCAAGAATATAATTATCTAACAGACACTGAAGGAAACAACACAAATATCTAACAAACACTGAAGCCAAGAATATATATTGTCTAACAAACTGAAACAAGCAACAAGAGTACCTAACAGATAATGAAGACAAGAATATAATTATCTAACAGACAATGGAGACACGAATATAATTATCTAACAGACAATGGAGACAAGAATATAATTATCTAACAGACAATGGAGACACGAATATAATTATCTAACAGACAATGGAGACACAAATATAATTATCTAACAGATAATGAAGACAAGAATATAATTATCTAACAGACAATGGAGATACAAATATAATTATCTAACAGACAATGAAGACATGAATATAATTATCTAACAGACAATGGAGACACAAATATAATTATCTAACAGATAATGAAGACAAGAATATAATTATCTAACAGACAATGATGACAAGAATATAATTATCTAACAGACAATGAAGACAAGAATATAATTATCTAACAGACAATGAAGACAAGAATATAATTATCTAACAGACAATGAAGACAAGAATATAATTATCTAACAGACAATGAAGACAAGAATATAATTATCTAACAGACAATGAAGACAAGATTATAATTATCTAACAGACAATGAAGACAAGAATATAATTATCTAACAGACAATGAAGACAAGAATATAATTATCTAACAGACACTGAAGACATAAAAATATAATTATCTAACAGGAACTGAAAGAAACAATACAAGCATCTAACAAACACTGAAACCAAGAAAATAAATAATCTAACATACAGACAATGAAAGAAACAACACAAGTATCTAACAGACAACTGTAGCCAAGAAAATAAATTATCTAAAAGGTACTGAAGCAAACAACAAAACTATCTAACAGACACTGAAGCCAAGCATGTAAATTACCCAACAGACACTAAGAAAAGCATATAATTATCTAATAGAACTAAACCTAATAAAATAAATATCTAACCATTAGTGAGCCAAGAAAAATAAAATTGTCTAATGGATACTAAAGCTGAAGAATGTAAATTATCTGTCAGACACAGGCACTAAGAATATAATTATCTAACTGACGCTGAAGCTAACAATAGACATATCAAACACACTGAAGTCAAGAACGTATGTATCTAACAGGCACTGAAGCCAGGAACGTAAAATATCTAACAGATACTGAAGCCAACAACATAAATTATATATAGTGACACTGAAATCAAACATGTAAATTATTTATTAAACACTGAAATCATGAACATAAATTATCCAACAGACACTGAAGCTAAGACCATAAATTATCCAACAGACACTGAAGTAAAGAAAATAATTTAGACACCAAAGTAAAGAACATAATTTAACAGGCAATGAAGCCAAGAAAAAATTATTCAAAAGACCATGAAGCAATTAACAGACTGCAAGTAAAGTAAAGGACCCTGTTTCACACCATGAGGCACATTGGGTATATGATGTGAGCCCCATATTTTCATAACTGGTAATAGAGATCACAAAAGTTGCCAACCAGCACCCAATGGATGATGTGATCAATATCATTCCAGCTGCCTTTAGTTCCTAAAACATGTCTTTAGGCTAGGCTGGCCTGTGAGCGCAGGTCAGTTTTAAAATATCCTTCAACTGAGGTTCTAACTGAAATCATGAGTAAATGATGTCCATGGACTCCACTAATTACACCCTGATGTGCTAATGTCCTGTGTCCATATTCGTGCTGGGTGACCCCTGCCACTTCTTCCAGAAACCATGCCTTCCATAACAGTTCTTCCCAAACCACTGCCACATTTAATTTGGCCAAAGTATTTCAGTGAGCCTTGATTCTGTTAATAAGCCAGATTTCTTCGATGTTCACATCTTATTCTGGATATTGATGATTATGTCTACCTTGTTGCATTCTCTGCCAGTTTGTCTCCTGTGGCATTGATAGGCAACATGGCTACTGATTTCTATAATACGTTTTGTTGAAAATATGAAGAAGAAAGTAGAGGAACATAATCCACTCTCTGATATTCAGAATTTTAAAATACTGAATGAAAAATGGCTTACCAATAATGTCTGAGCTGCAAGTTTTATCGCCAGGTCTCTTGGCAATCCCATTTTCACACCACCATCAGCCAGGGATTCAATAGCCACAAATGCCTAAGAAGAAAGATTGAATACATTTCTTATGTGCTATCACTAAACTAATAAAACTCACCTTTTCCCACCCCGGTCATTCCCCCCCCCCCCCTCTCTATCTCCCTCCCTCCCTCTCTCACACACACACACAGTTTACTACTCTTTATTATTCTCCTACACTTTACTTTCTCACACACACACACTTTACTTTCTCCACACACACACACACACACACACACACAATTTATGACTCTTTACTATTATCCCACACTTTACTTTCTCCTACACACACTTTACTACTCTCCCCCACTCACACACTTTACTACTTTTTACTATTCTCCCACACTTTACTTTTTCCACATGCATACTTTACTACTCTCCCACACACACATACTTTACTACTCTTTCCTATTCTTCCACACTTTACTTTCTCCCACACACACTCTTTACTACTCTTTACTATTCTCCCACACTTTACTTTCTCCCACACACATACACTTTACTACTCTTTACTATTCTCCCATACTTTACTTTCTCCCACATACACTTTACTAGTCTTTACTATTCTCCCACACTTTACTTTCTCCCACATACACACACACTTTACTACTCTTTACTATTCTCCCACAATTTACTTTCTTCCATTCACACTTTACTCCTCTTTACTATTCTCGCACACTTTACTTTCTCTCTCTCTTGCTCTCTCTCTCTCACTCACTCTCTCTCTCTCTCTTGCTCGCACACACACACACTTTACTACTCTTTACTATTCTCCCACATTTTACTTTCTCCCACACACATACACTTTACTACTCGTTATTATTCTCCCACACTTTACTTTCTTCCACACATACTTTACTAGTCTTTACTATTCTCCCACACACACTTTACTACTCATTATTCTCCCACATTTTACTTTTAACCCACACACACACAATTTACTACTCTTTATTATTCTCCCACACACAAACTTTACTACTCTTTATTATTCTCCCACCCACACTCTCCCATACACACACTTTACTACTCTTCTTTCTTCTTCTGCCCCTGATCTCTCATTGGAGCACAGACCTTCAACCACCAACTCCTGCCAAACTGTCCTATCTCTTGATACCTCCTGCAACTCCCTCCACATCCTCCCTTAATTATTCATCCGTCTCTAATTCTTGTCTTCATGGTTTTTTTAGGTCTCCCTCAATTTCATTTTCGCTGTGGGTTGCAGAGAAATAATTTTCTCATTATACTTTTGTTATCATTTTCAATGTTTGTCCTATCCTGTGCCAGCATATTTTCTTCAGTTCCTGCTTTGTTGGTATTTGTCTAATTCTCTCGACAAGTGATTTTGTAATATCATGTTAGTCCTCTTACCCTGAACAGGTACCAGTCAATGAATGTTTGTAGTTTATTAGTTATTGGTTTAGTCGCTCTCCATGATTCTGATCTATTCTGCAGTATTGGCTTTACTCATTATCATCATGTGCCATGCCGATAAGCGTGGGTAGTCATGTATCGCCATCTAACACTATCACCAGAGTCATGGATCAGCTCTGTGTTCTTGTCTCAGCCATGCTATATGGTCAAGCCTTTCAGATATTTACTTCTCTGTTTTCCCCTTGTTCTTTTCCCCTTAATCTTGCCAGTTGTCACCAAGTTCTCTAGTTTATTTCTTCTTATTACATACAATAATGTAATTGTAATAATACAAAAATGCAAAGAATACCATGGACAGACAGAAAAACCAATGACCAAGTACTACAGGAGACAAATGAACATCGTAAACTGATTAGAGAAATTAGACGTAGACAGTCAAAATTTTTTGGACATGTTATGAGAAGAAATGGATTGGAGAACTTAGTGACAACTGGCAAGATCGAGGGGAACAGAAAAAGAGGAAGACCGAGAGAAAATACCTGGATGGCTTGGCCACATGGCATGGACGAGACAGGAACACTGAGCTGATCCACGACACTGGTGATCGAGTGAAATGGCGAGTCATGACCGCCCACGCTTTCCGGCATGGCACATGATTGATTGATTGATTGATTACATACTAAAAAATTTTTAACTGTCTATGTCTAATTTATCTTATCAGTTTACAGTTTTCATGAAGAGAATTGAAGACATAGATGAGTAATACAAGAATGACAAGGAAGAAGCTGAGCAAGAAGACAGCAAATAATAGGATGGCTTGGCATGTGTTGATTGTAGGCCTATGCCCCAAAGAGGATGAAGGCCATGAGAAGAAGATGATGTACACTCACATAATAGGAGGGGGCTTCAAATGAAAACCTTAAAAGTGTGACAGAAATTACAATAACCATGCCACTGTCTTGTAACCTGTTAATATCGTTGTTAAGGATGTCAAGAGTGTTAAGCACGTGACATCACGGTGCAGACAAACACAGTGACATTATAGGCAGTGGAGGACTTGCATTGAATGCTGTGGTGACTACATTAAAAAATACATTTGTTCTTTACTTTTTCAGAATATATTCACAAAAACAACAAAAAAGCATTTAGGTATTCACTTAAAGCCCCCTTGAATCTACTCACATAAGCAGGACCGCTGCCACTAAGCCCAGTTACGGCATCCAGCAAGGCTTCTGAACTCTCCTCACAGATGCCTATGGTGCTCAGCAATTTCCCGACCACCTCCACATCACTCTTCAAGGCATGACTTCCCGGGGCCATAACTGATGCGCCAGCTTGGACTAGTGCTGGAGTGTTGGGCATAACCCGAACAACATGAGTACCTAGTGGCAAAGACTGGGGCAGAGAAAAACACATCAAAGGTAAAATGAAGATAAACCCATTACATATGCTTGGGTAACTAAGAAACTAGTAGGTTTTCATATACATAATATGTCTAACTTCTGCATTGCCATGTCCAGTCTCTTTCTGACTTCTTTGAAGTCCCTACTGTTATTAATTATGGAGCCAAGGTTTTACAACTTTGTGATACCTCAGAAACTAGAGTGGGTTCCCCTGAGGGTGAGGGACACTGGTAATAGGGAAAGCTAATCCACAAGCAAAAATCACTCCAGTTCACTAGACGTAGTAGCATACGGATGGACATAAAATTGAGTATAAAGCAAGCAAATGCAAAAAACAAAAAAAATTTGACATTTCCATTTCTTCATTGTTGATTGTAATTTCTGGTTGACATGTAGCTGACATGTGGTTGACATGTAGTTGACATGTAGTTCTGTCTGTGGACATTGTTTTTTATTTCTTGTATGTTCCAAACAAGATTTTGATAATCACTGCATCTTTTGACATACACTGTAGTGGCGCAGTAGCTAGCATACTTACCTGATGGCCTGGTGGTCAAGGGTTTGAATGTGCCTTATGGCCGGGGTTATCTTAAAAATTGACCTGGGCTCCCAGGTCGACAGTTTTAAATGGAAACAAGGAAATGTCTATGAAGTAAAGTTGGCCAATGTTTATACGGACCATATCATTCAACGAGTGCCAATTCATCATCATCATCTCAACCATCATCATCATCTCAATCATCATCATCATCATCTATGTCATCATCATCAATATAATCATCATCAACATTACCATTTATATCATCATTATCATCTATGTCATCATTATCATCATTTATATAATCATCATCAACATCATTGTCATCTATATCATCATCTATATAATCATCATTATTATCATCTATATCATTATCATTTATCCTTATCACCATCTATATCATCATTATTATCTATATCCTCATCATCACCTATATAATTATCATCATTACCTGTATCATTATCACATCTACATCATCATCAGCACATATCTCATCATCAACATTATCTATATCATCATCATTATCATCTATATCATTATTATCATCTATATCATCATCATCATCATCTATATCATCTACACCATCATCATCATCATTATCAACTACATTATCATCAGCATCATCTGTCTTGCCAAGTGACCTTCATAGCCACCGATGTCTCTCCACAGATATGGGCCCTTGGTGTTCCGGATGAACTGTATTGATGATATTCCTCCACACTATCATCTTAAACTATCAAGCATCATTTCTCTTGGTCTTCATCTACTGCAGATCTATCCAGTCTTCACAATCTCCTCCAAAGCCTCCTTTCACATTATACAACCAAAGAACATTCTATCTTCCTTATAGATGTGCATAATGTTCTACTCTCATTAGCCTAGCCAATTGTTCCTAGGTACTCTGGCTGTCTAAGATATTCACAGCATTCATCTTAGAAACCAGATCTTTGCTGCACCCAAGCTCTTCCTAATGTATTCGTTCACAGATCATGATTCACAGCCACACAATAGAACAGGTTTGATGTAGCAGTGCCAACTGGTCTATATACATATGGGTTTAGCACCATATACCCAGCATGTCTCAAGCCATGTAAAAGGATCTGTTACTTTTATTTTTACTTTTACTGAAAATGTAGCCACAATGCCCCAAGATGTGGACAAGGGCCTTAAACTACCATTCCATTCTACCATGACCACTACCCTGTTCAACCTCAGAAGAGAAGTTATATTAGGGTCCATCCCTGGTTCAGATTAATCATCCTGTGGCTGAGTCGGCCACAATTCGGATATTAATTTGAAGGTGATGTTGTCCAGGAGGGTAATGACACTGTTACCATAACTACCTTTTTTCTTTATATATGCAATATGCTGCAATATGCCTCATGGTGTAAAAAGAGATTATTTTTAATTTTTATGGTTTTAGCTTTGGTAGAGGATCATTTTCAATGTTCATGGATTCCCCCATAAGTGCCCCAGTCTGTTCATGGATTCCCCCATAAGTGCCCCAGTCTGTTCATGGATGCCCCTATAAGTGCCCCAGTCTGCTCCTGTACATCACACAAGGAGAATCACAGCACAGTGCATGAGCTCTCAAGCATTGACCCAAATCCAAATGTATGTATTACCCGAATTACACATGCTATAAATAGTATTTTGTTGGTAGCCCTTCAAATATAACAATTTAGCATAAGGATGAAGTGAACGGTTCAAAACAATAACCAGCACTGACTTAATAATGTTTGTTTCCCTTCACTCTCTTTGAACTCAAGCATAGACCATATATATGCTGCTGCATATAGCGTACTGGACATATGTTTGCGTGTGGATTAGCTTTCTCTATTACCAGTGTTTCTCGCCATCAGGCGAACTCCCTCTGACTTCAGAAGTACTTGTAATTTACGTCCCCAATTCAAGGACAAGACATCAACATTTTAGACCACCTGTCCAGTGTAGAGGTTGAACCTGCTACCTCGGGTACCTAATGGCAAAGACGGGTGGAGAAAAAAAATATCAAAAGTTAAATGAAGACAAACCCATTACAAATGCTTTGGTAACCTAAGAAACTATCAGGTTTTCATATATATACACATATATAAACATGCTATATATACACTCACATTTTTACACACATCAAAACTTTATGATTGAGTGTTCTTATTCATTCGGCTATGCTGACCTCCCCTGAATAATCTGACATGGGATGTCACTCAGGTTCGCTAGAAGAAAGTAATGCTGACCTCCCCTGAATAATCTGACATGGGATGTCTTTCAGGGTCACAAGAAGAAAGTAGTGCTGACCTCCCCTGAATAATCTGACATGGGATGTCTCTCAGGTTCGCTAGAAGAAAGTAATGCTGACCTCCCCTGAATAATCTGACATGGGATGTCTCTCAGGTTCGCTAGAAGAAAGTAATGCTGACCTCCCCTGAATAATCTGACATGGGATGTCTTTCAGGGTCACAAGAAGAAAGTAGTGCTGACCTCCCCTGAATAATCTGACACGGGATGTCACTCAGGATCACAAGAAGAAAGTAGTGCTGACCTCCCATACCAACACATGAAAGAAGAATACAGATATTTACCTCTTCAATTGCTCGGATAGTCACACCGGCAGCAATGGAGACAAACAGATGTCTCCCTGTGTCAACCACTGGCGTAACCTCTTGCAGAATGACTTTGACGACGTTTGGCTTCACTGCAATCACCACAATATCACTCTTTGACACCAGCTCCTGGTTGTCTTTTGTCGTTCTCACTCCAATCTCCTTTAGATAAAATATCAGGAATAAAAGTTTAATATTACAGACAGCTACAATATGTAAATATTGATTTTATAGGGTAAAGGAAATCCTAAACTAGATGGTAATGTAGGAGGCGCCACTTTCATCTCAAGGGAAAATCAATAAAATAAAATAACTGAAAAGCACTGCATTATCACTGTTTGTTACATAAGTTATGATAATTATTATGTGTCATAATGGCTCCGTGGTGAAGGGTTTACAGACACAATTCATAATTTTGCATACAGCATTCATAACACAGGCTGCGGAGAATTTGGCAGCTTTGCGTTGCTTTTTTTCCAAAATGGTATGTGTGCCTGTCGCTCAGAAAGCAATGACAAACTACTGAATGTAAACTTGCCCAGGAATCACCAACTGCCACAAAATGCTGGGGTTGACTGCTACATCATGTAAAGGATATGCAACTAACTTGTGTCATGCTGATAAGTGTCGACGATCATGGTTCATCGTCTCACACAATCATCACTCTTGGATTAGGTCTGTGGTGTTATTCCAGCTGTGCTTGTGGGAAGCCAACTGAGTATTTATCTTTTCATCTTTCCCTTGCTCTGTTCCTTTCCAGTTTTCCAGGAGTCATTTAGGTTTTAAGTTTATTTCTATTAATTAAATGCTCACAAAGTCTTGATTGATAACTATAATTTCTCTAATTAATCTGCCGTTTTCAACTGCATATTGAAGAACCACCTCATTCGTTTTTCTGTCTGTCCATGATATTCATAGATTATATCTGTCTTCATTATCTCTTTCAATTCCAGGCAGCGTGTGATATGTGATAGACTTTTACCCATACAACCCAATCATCATGTAATGTGTTTTCATAGGTTAACATCCTCTGTTTCTTGTTCTTCTTTGTCTAGTCCATGCTTTGTGGCATTGGTCATGATGTCTCTGTCCATAGCCTTCTCTCTTGTGTACTGCCAATTATTTCTGATCTCACGTTCTTCTGTAATGAATTTGAATAACGAAGACACAAACAATACATTGCACGATTTATTGCCTGGCATATTTCGCTCTGACACCTGGAGTACAACGAAAGGAGACGAAGCCTTGTTACAAACCTTTGAGAACAAAATTTTAAGACGCATCTTTGGACCCATTAGGGATACACAAAGTGGAGAGTGGAAAAGAAGAAGTAACAAAGACATTTATGATCTGTTTAAGTCCCCGCTAATCACTGGTATTATGAAGGCTAATAGGCTACAATGGCTGGGGCATATAGAAAGAATGGAAGATAATAGGGAAACAAAACTCGCTTACACTCAGGAAATAAATTACCGTAGACCCCGAGGTAGACCAAGAAGACGGTGGAGAGATAATACATGTACAGACCTACAACCACTTGGAATCAACGACTGGCAAGAGAAGGTCCACCAGAGAGACGAATGGAGACGGATTGTATTTGCAGCAAAGAACCTCAATGGCTCGGAAAGCTGAAGAAGAAGAAGAAGATATTTCGCTGCATCTCGTCAAGTACATACTGCAGAAATCACATAACATAAAGTAAAGCAATTAGATAAATCCTTCAAGCAGAAATATGTAACACACATATTCACTTAGTAACTTGATGTTCCTCCAGGCCATGATGCCAAACTATCTAGATTCTTCTCTCTTGCCGTCACCCAGTCTGTCATCCTTTACCTCTTTCCCATTATGTTGACCTCTCCAACTTTCCCATTCTCATGATGTGCCCAAAGAATGTGGATAGGCTTTTTCAGTTGTGAATAACCAGTTCTCTTTGTGAGTTAAATTTCTTAAAGATTTGCTTGCTTGCGTTCGCTGGCTGTGAACTCCAGCGTGAAATCCTGTTTGTCGGATTAAGACATCCTGTTGTCCAACATCAGTGTGATGTCATACCGAACTGAGGTTTGCATGAGTATCGTTTGTCCCATGCCTGGCTTATTGGTGTGCAGACTGGTGGTTCCTCGCCGTGCAGGCAGATACTCTCTGACTTCGGAAGAATCAGCGATCCTACTACATTAGCCAGGACCCCGAAGGGACCTGTTGCCCAGGATGCACGGCTAGGACGTGTTAGTAGGCCTTGGCCAGTATAGAACCTGGTCCTGGTGCCTTGGAAACACCTCTGCATTCCTTAAAGATTTCATTACGTTTTCATCTTTCCAAGTGTTCTTACTATTCTTCTAAAACAAACCACATCTCAGCAGCTTCTGCATAATTCCTCACTAATCTGATGATTATCCATGATTCACTTCTGTACATCATTAATGACTCGATATAGCTCTTGGGAACTTTCTCAATGTGATTGAAAAGATATTGAAAGACTATTCTTTATATTGTGAATTGCTGCTTTTCTTAGGGCTATTGTTACTTTTAATTAATTTAATTCTTGAGTACATCTTCCTGGTTAACATTGTGCAGAAGAAATCTGGCTTTCCATGTGGTCACTTTCACTCATCTCTTTGAAAGTCACCACCTATGATTTTTTTTTCCAATGTGGTTATGCTCCCCTGTTGTACGTCTGCTGTTTTATATGGAACTGGTTGGTTCATCATCATCGTGTAGCAGGGTTCTTTGCAGAGCATCGCTCAAATCACGGCCTGCCGGACAGATTCTCGGTCCTCTACCAGTTCCTCTGTCTTATGTGTTCCTCTATCTCATGCATTCCCCTGTCTGTCTCATGCGTTCCCCTGTCTCATAGTTCACCAGTCTCATGCTTTCCCCTGTCTTATGCGTTCCTCTATCTTATGCATTCTGTCTTGTGTGTTCCCCTGTTTCATGTGTTCCCCTGTCTCACACGTACCCTTGTCTCATGCTTTTGTATGTCTAAGAAGATGTCTTCAATGTCCTGTGTCCATCTCCGTGTTAGGTGACTCCTGCTTTTTGTTCCAAGAACTACACCTTCCATCACCGTTCTTTACAAGCCACCGTGACATTTAATGTGACCAAATCATTTCAGTTTCTGAGACACGGTTTTTTAAAATTAAGAGTCAGTTCTGTGTGATAATACCTTGTAATAAATGTTACTATTTTTCTTCTTCATAGCTCACAATATTTTAAGAATTTTTTTTTTGGTAGAAAGAGACAGAGTGTGTGTGTGTGTGTGATTGAGAGACAGAAAGAGTATGTGTGTGAGTGTGTGTGTGTGAGTGAGAAAGAGAAAGTGTGTGTGTGAATGAGAGAGAGTGTGTGTGTGAGTGAGAGACAGAGAGAGTGTGTGTGTGAGTGAGAGAAAAAAAGTGTGTGTGTGAGTGAGAGAGAGAGAGAGAGAGAGAGTGTGTGTGAATGAGAGAGTGTGTGTGTGTGAGTGAGAGACAGAGAGAATGTGTGAGTGAGTGAGAGAGAGAGAGAGAAACAGAGAGAGAAAGAGAGAGAGAGAGAGAATTAAGTTCAAAAGCCTCAAATTTCTTCTTTAGAACACAGGAAATCAATTGGGGAACTCTTTGAGGCCACTAAGACAGGTCATAAATAGTCACACATGGTATTGTTTGGTGCTCACAGAAGTGAGAAGAAGGAAGTAGAGATTAGAGGACGCACTAGACAACATGAAAATTGAAAGCTATAGTAACTGACTGGGATTTGAACCTGTCACCTCCAAATAATGACAGAGCCTCGCTGCAGGAACTAGTGTACTTCACGCATGACCAACTAGACACCTTCAAAAAAGGTGTCTTCATTAGCCAGGTCTATTATACACATGAACCTACAACTATGGAATACAGAGGTGACAGATTCAATTCCCAGTCGGTAACTATAGCTTTAAATTTGTATGTTATCTAGCACGTCCTCTAGTCTCTACTGCCATGTAGCGAGTCAGAATAAATGACGTAATGGATAAGTCACAAAGAATCTGGGAAGTAATCTCGAACCAACAGATAGAAAAAGTCGCTAAGTGGCATCTACTTCCTTCTTTCTATGAGAGCCAAAAAATACTATGTGTGTTTACGAACTGTCTTCTTTAGTGATTGTAAAATGTTTGATGAGTAACATCTGTATAGATCTTTGTATAGATCACAGAAAAGATGCATGTTCTAAAAAAATGCTTCATTTGTTTGCTGGTGTTAAGCCAACACTGTTTAACTCCTGCATTGCTATGGCTAGTGTTAAGCCATAGACTCTAACACTGTTTAACTCCTGCATTGCTGTGACTAGTGTTAAGCCATAGAATCTAACACTGTTTAACTTATGCATTGCTGTGGCTAGTGTTAAGCCATACTCTAACACTGTTTAACTCCTGCATTGCTGTGACTAGTGTTAAGCCATAGACTCTAACACTGTTTAACTCCTGCGTTGCTGTGACTAGTGTTAAGCCATAGAATCTAACACTGTTTAACTCCTGCATTGCTGTGACTAGTGTTAAGCCATAGAATCTAACACTGTTTAACTTATGCATTGCTGTGGCTAGTGTTAAGCCATACTCTAACACTGTTTAACTCCTGCATTGCTGTGGCTAGTGTTAAGCCATAGACTCTAACACTGTTTAACTCCTGCATTGCTGTGACTAGTGTTAAGCCATAGACTCTAACACTGTTTAACTCCTGCATTGTTGTGACTAGTGTTAAGCCATAGACTCTAACACTGTTTAACTCCTGCATTGCTGTGACTAGTGTTAATCCATAGAATCTAACACTGTTTAACTTATGCATTGCTGTGGCTAGTGTTAAGCCATACTCTAACACTGTTTAACTCCTGCATTGCTGTGACTAGTGTTAAGCCATAGACTCTAACTCTGTTTAACTCCTGCATTGCTGTGACTAGTGTTATGCCATAGACTCTAACAGTGTTTAACTCCTGCATTGCTGTGACTAGTGTTAAGCCATAGACTCTAACACTGTTTAACTCCTGCGTTGCTGTGACTAGTGTTAAGCCATAGACTCTAACACTGTTTAACTCCTGCGTTGCTGTGACTAGTGTTATGCCATAGACTCTAACACTGTTTAACTCCTGCATTGCTGTGGCCAGTGTTAAGCCATACTCTAACACTGTTTAACTCCTGCGTTGCTGTGACTAGTGTTATGCCATAGACTCTTAACACTGTTTAACTCCTGCATTGCTGTGGCCAGCCTAAGCCTGATACCTCTTGAACAATCCCAGTTGATGTTAATTTGTCGAGCTGTTCAAAGTTTGTGGCATTTCTGAAATTGCTAATGAGTTGTATCACTGACATCTTTATCCCGAGGCCCCCTCTCAATATTCTGTGGACAAAACTCACCAGTAGCTGGTCCAACATCACATCCGCCTTGTCACTGGCAATGATCTGTCCTGCAGTCACCAGACCTGCCAAAAAAACATCAAACCAGAAAGTGAAAGTAAATGACACTTTATTCACGCATTGAGTCTATTAGGCATATGGTGCTATTCCCAAAAAAACTGGCTATTAAGACAAAGAAAATGAAGAAATGAAATAAATATTTTGACATGTAAACAGACATGTTAGTTGCATATTCTTTACGCATTCAACAACAGAATGGGGAGGGGGAGATGTTTGAAATTTCTTGGCAAGTTTACGTTCAGTAGTTTGCCATTGATTTCTGACAGACCGGAACTCATACCATTGTATGAAAACCAGAGCTGTGCGGGATAACGCGTCGGTCGCGGTCGTAACCCTTTCCGCTAACAAATCAAAGAAATGAAAGTCCAGAAAAGAAATTTGGGGGTGGGGGAGGGGGGTGGGGAGTTTATCAGATAGACGGAGAAAAGAAAGACAATAACGTTGATTAATTCAAGATACAGGGTGACAAAAAAACAAAAACCAAGAAAAGTTAAACAAAGGTTAAACAAATTTCTTGAAATTTGGTGAACGTAAATTTCAGTCTGTGTACAATAATTTCTAAAAGTTTCAGTTATCTCGGTCACTTTACATAAATGTTATGCCCCAAATGGCCTCCGCAGCGTTGGATGCACACTTGCATACGTTACGGTAAATTGTCAATAACTCGACTGCATTCCTCTGTGAGGATTTCCCCGATCTTTGCTGTGATTACCGCCTTCAGTTCACCGGTCGTTTGAGGACTGTTCTTGTACATATTATCCTTGAGATACCCCCATAGATAAAAATCGAGAGGGTTCAAGTCAGGTAAATGCAGTTTCCACTCCAAGTCACACTTCATGCTGATCAGTCTTCCCTGAAATCGCACTTTCAGCCAGGACAGAGAGTCATTTGATGTGTGTGAGGTGGTCCCGTCTCACTGGAACCACTGTTGATCTCGATCCCAAGCCTCTGCGTCGTCCCAATGACGCCCGAAACTTTAAAAGATTTGTTGTTTCCGGGGGGGGGGAGAGGGGGGCTTGTATGATAGATAATTTAACACGTGACAGCAACAGAGATGGAGCTTATGATATCAAGAAATTGTGAACGACTGTTAAGGGGGAAAAGCTCAACCGTGACAGTCCACTGGATGATGATGATATGATGGTGATAATGCCACAGGATCGGACTATGAGATAGATGAAGGTCCCGCCTCAGTAAGGCGTCATTGGACTGAGCAAAATGAACAGCTGTTACAGGTGAACACGCTGCTAGGTCAGCAAAACGGAAATGATGTGATAATTATCGTGGTCTGAACAGGATTCCAGTTGCCCTGTTAAGAGGGCAGGGGCGTAGCCATGTTCTAAAGTTAGGGGAAGCGAATATGTACATGTGAACACTCAGGGTGACTGTTATCACACAACGGGAAATAAGTACCGCATGTCAACAATAGGGCAGACGGGCAGCGGTGACTAATCTATACCCTCCTAGCTACCCCGCTGCTAGTGGTGGACACAGAACTTGCAATGTCAGCAAATATTGTGGGCATGGCTTCGGGGCACCTCGTCGTGGTACGCCTTACCTACAGGCGGGGTTCTCAATCTAGCTGACTCGCCTTGTTTACCCGCAGATGTCAAGCTCTGATGCCGGCCTCGCGGACCATTGTTGATGTCTGAGCATGGAGAGGGGAAGTAGATTTCAGCAACACATTTCCCGTAGAGGTGGTACTTCGGTAACGAATCGGGAGGACAGACAGACAGATTAGATAGACAAGACAGACAGTAAAAGAGAGATACCGAAAGTAACAGGGAGATACAGACAGATACAGACAGACAGAGCTGGTCAGACACAGAGCTACTGCATTAGTCTTAAGGGTTTTCATCGACTGATGTTATTACAGTACACTATTATTGAAATATTTTATGGCGCAAAGACGTGTAGCTTGTGCACACGTGAAATGTCCACGACAATGTTTCTGGTCGATTTCAAATGTCACATTAAGTGAAACTCTGCGACAGCTGTTGAGTGAAGAATAGAGACATTGTGATACATGTGTCATGGGTGAGTCAAACTGGTAGTGACGGGGTGGAAGGGGGCAGTCAGACAGAGAGAGAGAGAGAGAGAGAGAGAGAGAGTTGCTGCGAAGTTGGAACACTACTACTACTACTACTACTACTACTACTACTACTACTACTACTACTACTACTACTACTACTACTACTACTACTACTACTACTACTACCACCACCATCACCACCACCACTACTACTATACTACTACTACTATACTACTACTACTACTACTACTACTACTACTACTACTACTACTACTACTACTACTACTACTACTACTACTACACCTACTACTACTACTACATCAACAACAACTACTACTACTACTTCTACTACTACTACTACTACTACTACTACTACTACTACTACTACTACTACTACTACTACTATTACTACTACTACTACTACTACTACTATTATTAATAGTACTACTACTACCACTACTACCACCACCACCACCACCAGTACTACTTAACTACTACTATTACTACACTACTACTTACTACTACATTACTACTACTACTACTTAACTACTACATTACTACTACTACTACTACTTAACTACTACTACTACTACTGCCACCACCACTACTACTACTACTACTTAACTACTACTACTACTAGTACTACTACAAAACGACTACTACTACTTAACTACTACTACTAATTAACTACTATTACTACTACTTTACTACTACTACCACCACTACTACTACTACTACTACTACTACTACTACTACTACTACTACTACTACTACTACTACTACTACCACGTCTACTACTTTAATATTACCTACTACTACTACCACTAAACTACTACTACTATTTAAATACTACTACCAGTACTCCTTGACTACTACTAGTACTACAACAACAACAACAACAACAACAACTACTACTACTACTACTACTACTACTACTACTACTACTACTACTACTACTACAACTACTACTAGATTGTAATACTCTTAAGTTTAGAAACGGCGTATATGAGTGAACCAAGCAGACGCAGTACTAGGATATTGGAGACCCATTACAGCTGGCCTTCAATACGGAGATGGCACTTGATAGATTGATTCGACATCGTGTGATATACTGGTTAACGCAACAGCTGGCTTTAGACTCAAAGAATGGAAAATACTGTCACAAAAGATAATCCCTAACCTAAATATTTGTCTTGTGACGAGGCAGAAAATGTATATGATAATCTTCGCCCCGCGAAGGGTTATTAATATTAGTTGAGGAATGAAAGAAATCGTACACGAGATCAACTGAGTGTTTGTGTCTGATGGTGGTGATGGTGGTGGTGATGGTGGTTGTGGTGGTGGTGTATTTACTCTAATAGTCTCCTTCTGCTGTGTGTCCACCTTGTCGCGGTAAGGGGGCTTGAGTGTTTCAATAACCCCCAAGAGCTATGCTGACTACATTACAGCTACTGACAGGGCCTCCCATATCGGACAGGTCAAGGGGTAGGGACCAGACGAAGTTATACACAAACCTGCTGTCTTGAAGGTAGACTGTCGACAGTGAAGGCTAGGGACAGTAGGATGTACTGAGTCACAGGCTTGATGAATCCTCTAATAAATGCAGCTGACCTTGAGGGAACTCCCGAAACGAGTATTTGTCCAACAACATAGTTTGAATGAAGACAACTATGAGGTTAGTCTGTACGGAACTTTTTTCACAGCGGAAAGGAAAAGTTTTACAGTCAAAGTCTGGGGAGACCAAATTTAGATCAGCTTATTTCGCATCCCACTCACTTCGCGTATCACTTTCTCTACGTCCCAGTGACCAACTCACGTGCAGCCAATTCATATACAAGTATCATTCTATTTATTCTGTGAAGATTATAAACTCATCTAGGTTTATTACCAACCCTTACCCCCCTTTTCCCTCACCTCCTTTTCAATATCAAGCGAAACGACAACCGGACAGACAGGCAGGTGAGTGGGGTTAGGTGGATTGAGGGCAGGAATGAATGAAGGGACGAAGACAGACAGATCGATAAATTAGTGGAAACTGGATGGATAGATGGACAGACGTACGGATAGACAGACAGGCAGACCGACCGACCTTTGAAGGGAAGGAAGGAGAGACCGATTAGTAGATAGATAGACAGACACATAGATAGATAGATAGATTAGATAGATAGATAGATAGACAGACAGATAGACAGACAGATATATAGATAGATAGATAGATAGATAGATAGAGATAGGTAGATAGATAGATAGATAGATAGATAGATAGATAGATAGATAGATAGATAGATAGATAGATATCGGCGGACAGACATGTAGTATAGGTAGTAAACAACCCACAACAACAACAACACGCACACACAGACACACAAACAAATGGAAATGGTCTAACAGAAAACAAGAAGACACAACAAAGCCAGCACAAAACTTACCAGACGAGAGAAACCCCTTGGCCATGGCTTGGGCCATGCGCCCGCCGCCTATAAATCCAATCGTCGTCTGCGAATTAAGCAATATCTTGCCAGCATCTTTATTACTCCTAGCAGTTCCTTCCGTGGCCATTGTTGTGTAGAATACAGAATTCTGTTATATTTTGTTCAGTAAGCAATGTTCAGGGACAGTTCGTGGTGAACAAGCCAGCGGTTTCCAGCGCAAGGGAAATCAGGTCAGGCAGATCGCATCCACGTTTCATTGGTTGATTGATTTGACCTTACAGGCCACGCCTTGCTCGGGTTCAAAGGGCACGCTTAAGTTGTAGTTTTGTTGATAACATCACATGTATGTATGTGAGCTTATCAGTGGAAGTTATGACACCGGGAAAAGTCCAATTCTAGAGTAAAAATTGGTAGGATACTCGAAAGAAGAGATTGAGCGTGGTATAGAGAAAAGATAATATAATTTATGGCAAGAAGCGAGTGTGCAAATTTATAATAATGGAGAGCGTAGATTATATTATATTTATTGGCTATCGCGTGGCTCGGTGGCAAAGGGGTTACGGACGCAGTTCGTATTCCCGCATACAGCGTTCAAAGCACTATGAGGGCGATTTGGCAGCAGACGGCCCTGCGTTGGTCATTTTATGGAATGGGTGCTGGTCGTTCAGAAATCAATGGCAAACTACCGAGTGTCGTTTCCATCTCCTTATTTCCATTAACTCTTCTACGTCGTCCAGTTTCAGGTTCGAAAGTGCTTTCTGGACAAATTGTATTCATTGCCTCTGCAATTCCATAAATGAAATGGGTTGAAGTGTAGTAAAGCTTTAAAAAAAAAAGAGTAAATAACGGAAAAGGGAATTGATCAGCTTTACAAGACCACAACCACCAGTGAGACAATAGACGCTGCGACTAGAAAGCTTTCTTCAGCACACACAAACACAATGGCACTTATATATAATTATATTAAACGAAGAACTACACAAAAAAAGGCACACAGCTGAAGTCACGGGGGTATCAGGATTATAATAGGGCAGTTTGATTTTTGTACCCTAGTATTCATACTTCTCCAGGATCTCAACTAAATGTTATTTTGTTTTACTTCAACATAATAATAATAATAATAATAATAATAATAATAATAATAATAATAATAATAATTTAAAAAACGTAGTTATATTATTGTGGTTTTGTGTTTTATTGTTGTGAGCAGACGAAGGCTTTCTAGCAACAATATCCATTCTGTCACTGGTGGTTGTATTCTTCCAATGCTGACAAGATTCGCTCCCTGTTTATGGTGACTTACTCTTCTATTTCCCTATTCTGCCGCTTGCAGTGTTTGCCACTTGCTTATTCCGTTGCAACTGAATATCACCGCAGTTTGTGTATGCAACTTTTTCTTCTTTCTTTCGCTACTTTCGGGGTAGTCTTGTCGCGTGACCAACCCATCAAGTTTAGTGCCGCTCAATAAAACCGCACTATCTGCACTCAGAAATCACGTGCCATCTATCTCCCAGGTTGGGTCACAGAGTAAGCAAGGCCAGGACCAGCACTGCAACACAGAATCCGTGGAGATGGAGCTTTAGTACCGAGCAGGGAGGGAAAGTCTCTAAGTAAGACAAACATGACAGATGGAGCTTTAGTTACGGGCAGAGAGGGAAGTCTGTAAGTAAGACACACCCCGACAGATGGAGCTTTAGTTACGGGCAGGGAGGGAAAGTCTCTAAGTAAGACACACCCCGACAGATGGAGCTTTAGTAACGGGCAGGGAAGAAAAGTCTCTAAGTAAGACACACCCCGATAGATGGAGCTTTAGTACCGGGCAGGGAAGGAAAGTCTCTAAGTAAGACACACCCCGACAGATGGAGCTTTAGTTACGAGCAGGGAGGGAAGTCTGTAAGTAAGACACACCCCGACAGATGGAGCTTTAGTTACGAGCAGGGAGGGAAGTCTGTAAGTAAGACACACCCCGACAGATGGAGCTTTAGTTACGAGCAGGGAGGGACAGTCTCTAAGTACGACACACCCCGACAGATGGAGCTTTAGTTACGAGCAGAGAGGGAATTTTCTAGGTCAGACTCACCCTGACAGATGGAGCTTTAGTGCCGGGCAGGGAGGGAAAGTCTCTAAGTACGACACACCCCGACAGATGGAGCTTTAGTTACGAGCAGAGAGGGAATTTTCTAGGTCAGACTCACCCTGACAGATGGAGCTTTAGTTACGGGCAGAGAGGGAAGTCTCTGGGTCAGACTCACCCCGACAGATGTAAGCCCTTTTCAGGCCTCAGATGATTGGGACGTCCGTGCAACGAACTCAAGAGTTAGAAATTAAGCTCACAGATAGCTTAAAACCAACTAACCAATGACCCAAGCAACTAACCAGTGACCCAAGCAACCAAGCAATGGTCCAGTCAACCAATCAATGACCCAAGAAACCAACCAATGACCCAAGAAACCAACCTACGACCCAGCCAACTAACCAATGACCCAACCAACTAATCAATGACCCACCCAACTAATCAATGACCCAAGCAACTAACCAATGACCCAACCAACTAATAAATGGCCCAACCAACCAACCAATGACCCAAGAAACTAACCAATGACCCAAACAACACACCGAATTGGGTATATGGTGTTAGCATAAATATTTTCTATAATTTAAATGGGCACCCGACGAGAAATGTGGTCAGTACCACGGCGCCGCCTTTACTGTACGGGATATGTGTAGCAGTGTGATCCCCTCGCCATCCGAGTTCCCGTAGATGTGCATAAGCAACGGAGATCTGGTGGTAGTGGGACTCTTTGTTACAGTTTCTCCCAGTGCTACAGCACTGATACATTTACAACAGACAATTTAACGTTAAATAAGCCACACACAAAAGTATCCACTGGAGCAGCTAACAGCGTATATGGTGGAACTTGAATTATTCTTTATAACATACGATGCCATTTCTAAAGAATTTTCTCTGATGTAACCATGTGACTGGTGTAAAGGTTAGGGGGTTACGGTGACAATTTTTAGTTTTGGCAGGTCACCATGCACCGGGTGTACAATGTTCCTCCCCCGAGGGAGGGATGGCTTGTGGATAGACACACATAGCGGTGTATTTGTCGAATAAGTGCGAAAAACGAGCAAAACGTTTCGTGGTCAAGGCGCAAACACATGACGGGGAAAAGACAAGTCATGAACCCGGGTGGGCCTGCCTCTGAAGAATGGCAGGGAAGTAAAGGCGCCTAAACACTCACCGAAAAAGGATAAAAGGGGAGGGGGGGGGGGGCGGACTATTTCCCACGATCGGAAGCCTCCTGTGGTACTTGCTCCACGGTGGAATGTAATCATCGAATGAATGCAATGTGGAATGATGCATTATGAAAGGTACTTAACTTAGTTAAGCTTATACTCATGTATAACACGCTAATCGCCCTTATATACCAGGACGATCCTTCTTCGTTTTCACTCTCGGACCAAAATCACATTTCCATTGCTTTCAGTTTCCCACCTTACCTTCCTCCCCTCTTTTTTCATGTACCACTTTCACTCATTTACCCGGGATCTCTCCCCCCCCCCCCAAACACATGGAAATGGGGGGGGGGGGGCTTTGCGTGTCCCAGTGACCCCAAGCGCTATGCCGACGGATACACAACTATATGTCGGACAGCTCTTGGGCAGGGGCCAGACTAAGCGAGACACAACCTGCTGCTCTGCAGGTAGACTGAGGCTAGCAGTCTACATCAGGCGCACGATGCCGCTAATTCTTGGTCCGGACACATACTCTAAGGCTCCCAGTCGAGGGATATGGCTGAACGTCTCTCGGATGTGAGAGCCGGGCCGATACCCACCTACCGAAAAATGGAGGTGAGATGCTGAGCACGCTACATGCTCAGTTTAAATACTTGTTCGAAGGCTCTCAGCTGGGGAATATGAGAGAGGGCCTGGCCGTTTCTCGCTCACTGATGCACGGAGGTAAGGTGCTGAGCCGATAGCGCATGTAGCCTACCCCGTGAGCGAGTACTAAAAGTAGAAAAAGTGCCCCAGTCGCACGAAATGGTTACGAAAAATGTCTGTATCTATACTCATAGAAAGTGTAGTCAAAGGTGGAAAAGCGTCTCAATAACACGAAATGGAACGCATGACTAGCGAATCTATTGCGTGGTCCGAATTCCGAAGCGAAAGCTTACCTAGTGGATGTCGTCCGCAAACTGATTGTTCCTGGTGTGTGCTTGAGCGACTAGTGGCAAGCGAAATGCCCAATACATGGAAGTGAGGAATTAAAGCAGCCATAAGCAGGACGTGGCAATTCCTCGGGTGAGCCCAGACACAGAGCAATATGTGACGGCTCTGCAATTATGGCAGCCTCCTTGGATAGCGGGGAATGCCCATGGTCTGCCCCTGCCTTCCCTTGAGGGTTTATAGTTATAGTCTTTATAGTCTTTGACCGTTCTACCTTGACCAGCTGAGATGTGGGCGACAACTCAACAATAAGAGTCTAACGTGCCTCGAAACCCGAGGCACGCTAACCTCATAAAAAAATGCCCACCGAAGTCGGAAGTGCCGGCCTACGGGTGGCAAAATAAAAATTGGCACTACGCAATTACGTCCGAGTGAAATGTCTTTCGTGGTCGGAAAAACTCTGACTAACTAGTCTTTCGAATGTCCTTAACGTTCGGAACAACTCTGACTAGCTAGTTTCCGATTGTCCCTCGTGCTAGGAACAACTCTGACTACCTAGTTTTCCGAATGCCCCTCGTGTGCGGTACAGCTGTGACTAGCCAGTTTTCCGAATGTCCGTCGTGCCCGAAACTGCTCTGACTATAATGTCCCCGGGCACAACGACAAGCACATGTCCGAATCGAAAACTCGCTGAGTGGATACCGTCTGCAGACCGGTCTGGTACGGCCCGGGGCTAACGAAATGCCCAATATATTGAAGTGAGGAATTAAAGTAGCCATGAGCGGGACGTGACGATTCCCTCGGTGAGCCCAGCACCAGGGCGCCCTGCAACTATGGAAGCCACCCTGGATGGCGGAAAATGCCATGGACTGTCCCTGCCTTCCCTTGAGGGCTGAATGTGAAGTCTTCGACTGTTCCAACTTGACCAGCTGGAATGTGGACGGTACCACAAAAGTGAGAGTCTCCCAGGAATGCTAACCTGGTCAAAAACGCACGCGAAAGTCGGATGAGTTGGCCCAAGGGTTTCGGCCCAAGGATGCATAACAACACACCGCAATCACATCTGAAAAAAAAAAAAACAACACTCCGGATGAACGCAAAGAAGAAGCAGATTTACCTGGGAACTTCATTGAACCATTACCATCCCCTATCCCGGTCCCCACGATACCACAGACTCCCACGTCTGTCTATATAAGAGTTTCCACGTGAAATTTAGTTAGTACCACAGCCTGGGAATCTGAGTAAAGTAGAAACATGTTTTTCAAAGTTTTATTTTCTCTTAATTTTCACCTTTTCATTCTTCCCATCCTGTTTTTATGCCTTAATGTAGTGACTGGAGGGTCTTCTCCTTGATTATATGTTGAGTTTTGTGTATGTATTTTTTTGCGGATGAAGGCTAGTCCCAACAACGTCTTGTACTTTTCGTAATTCCGTTCTGTAAATCTGCATTACTTTGTGTTATATTATATTGTTTAGGTCCATAGATGGCACAAAGAAACACAGAAGGTAAGGTGTGGTTTTTTCTGTCGGGGGCAAAAAGAAAATCCTAATCTGCACAGTTCGCGGCGACTGCACTAGCCAGGCGGCCTTAATTCTTCAGGCTCAAGACCTCCCTGCCATACACCGCAAGGTACTATATTGGCAGTAAATGACAGTTGACATTTATTACATTTCCAACTACTGCGTGGCATTGGTCATCGTGTCTGTCTCGCACTCTGCCTGTCATTTACGACATCAAAACGATATGTTTTGTTTTCCCCTGTCAGCCTTCACCCTCAGCTTTTCAGTTGATACAAAGTACACCAGATTTTCTCATCTCATGATGTGCCCAATGTGGACTATCTTCTTCTGATTTCTATTTGTGAGTTAAGCTTCTTTCAAGATACCTTCATTGTGTTCGTTATCTGCCCACGGTGTTAACTTATTTCAACTATTTGCTTTATTTTGGCCTGTCATTTTAAAATATGTGTATCAATATAGTTTTTGACAGAAGATGGGGCGCTAGCGAAGTTGATCCCTGGTAATGCCATTAACACGGTCACACGCGAGTTTAACGTCTGGGCTCATCGCTTGTCAAAGTGAGGGAAAGATTGGCCAATTATTCCTCCTGGCTATCGGGCCTACAAAATGTGAAGGCGCTATCACACCAAAGACCCATGGCAGAAAACTGCATCGGGAAAAAACGTATGTGTGAAATCTCAATGAATGTCATTCTCCACCAAACTTGGGACTCCGTTCACGTTCTTCAACGTTTGCCATATGCAGTGCATAGCTTCCACTGTAGTGCGTAGAAGTCCACTTTCTAGTCCCGTGTCAACATCTTCCGACTTCGACGGTTGGGGTTTCTTTTCTGGATTCCGTCTTCCAAGAAGACTGCCTTCCCGGGCTTTACCAGCCCACATTATGTATCGAGCTTTGTTACTCTAGCCTTCGTTCTTACAAGAACTTACATTCTTCTTCTTTTATCGACGTTTGTTATTCGTGAATAGCATTAACTGTAGTGCGCCCCCTGCCACTTGGACCAACATCTTCCAACTTCAGCAGTTGAGGTTTCGTTTTTAGATTTCTCCTTCCATTGGCAGTTTGCCTTCTCAGGCTTGTGGGCTCTGTTGCGCACATTTTCTGTCGGGCTTTATTGTCCTAGTCTTTGTTCTTACAAGAACTTACTCACATTATAAGAGTTAAGACTGGGAATTTAGTGTTAAGCATATACGTTCCGTGACCAAACGGAGACAATACCGTCATTTTTATGCCAGGCGAGATCACATTCCCAGAGAAACCCTAGACCCAACCAACAAGGCTGGGCCAATCCTATAGCCACTGTAAGGGTAAATGTAGTCCCATGGCATTCGGATGTGAACTGTTACGCTTATATGTATTTTAGGGTACAGCATAACAATGTGAGGTGCTCATTTCCCTTCCTCACCATCCTATCTTTATAGAATCGTACACGCATTTCTAATGAAAAGAGTGTGTAGCCCTCAACAAGGATACTAATAAGTAACTTTTATACTTTCATGTAGTATTTTTCATATAGTTGTGTCTGATTTGTGTTTATTTCTGTGCTGATGAAGACTTTAGCCGCAGAGTCCATTTTGTATTTGTAGCCTAGTAAAGCTTACTTTGTTTGGTGATTCATTTATTAGATAATTACAAGAAACCTGAAAATTGTCGGCAACCCACGTTAGGATTGCACAGTTCCTACAGGTCGAGAACATGGAAACAATGTACTACTGAAACCAGGACAACTGTTTGATTAGCAAGAGCACTAACTTGCGCACCACTAAGGCTAATAATACTATAAACAAAATACAAGGACACAATTGCCAAAAATATCAAAAACAACAATCACGAAGTTGGTTTTCACAAGAAGCGTTCTTTTCTAAGATTTTCTTTTGATTTTGTTCTTCAGATTCCTCTTTGTTTCTGTGATTTCTATTCTTCAAAAAGTCACAGTGGGCGAGTAATTAGTTCTTTCATGTTTCCATAAATGCACCACTTTCAATTTATTGACCTGAAAATAAAAAAAAACCTATGTTGACATATACACAGTGGTTTAGGACACATATATTATATTAAAGATATGTAGTTATTTACTTTCAAAACTGGCATAATTTTAGAATATCATATGTAACTTATATGCCTGGGAAGAGAGGAAGAGGAAGGCCAAAGAGAAGATGGGTGCAGGATGTGGCGGGTGATCTCCAGATGGGTGTGTCAGACGGGGGACATCTTGCTTGTGATCGAGAAGATTTCTGGAAGGTTGTTATGGGAGTGAGGTTCTGCAAAGAACATGCTACTGAATGAATGAATATGTAACTTGTTGTGGTTGTGTTCTTGGATTTAAAAAAAAAAAAACTGCACACATACTAGCTATAATGTAACAGATACAGTTTTGAATTTTAAAAAAAATAGTTAGAAAATAAAGTAAATATTTTGAGGACATGCATCTTTCCTTTGGCAACATATGGCTGTGAATCATGGACAATGTCACATTCACTAAAGAAGAAAATCGAGGTTTCTGAACTTAATATAACAGAAAACTTCTTAGAAAATCAAAGACCAAAAAGGAAACAAATACAAATAGAAGATCTGAGCATCAACGAAAGTTGGCTTATAAAAAGGAAGTCTGTCTGAGCTCCAATAAGTGAAGGAGGTTGATCAGGACGTCTGTCTGACCTCACTCTTTCATGTGATGGTCTGGGGGAAGACATGATGATCAACTCTTCAGTCAACTCTTCACTGGCTGTTGCACAAGGAGACGGAGCATGTATGGGAATGACCTGAGTGCAGTGATGTCGGTTCTTAACTCAACTCAACTCTTCAGTCATCTTTCATCTATCTGTTGATGAAATTGTCCACATACATGTTTTCCGCCTTCCTTTGCTTCTCTTGTCCAAAACTTTCCCAGTTAAGGCTAGTCTCTCTATTTTATTTCTTCTGTTGGTATATCCCAAAACTCCTGTTTCTCTTTTAATTACAGTTTGAAAGCAATCATGTAACACCTGCATCTCTCAATACCTCAGTGTTTGTTTTCTTCCCTGTCGACAGTACTGTCAGCATGCTTCTAAAACACACCTCCGACCTCTGCCTCCAGTTTCTTTATCATGCCATTACTCACCGTCCACCATCCACATCTATACGTAAGAACAGGCCACATACACGTTTTTTTCAGTAAGTAGAAGTTTTCAATTGTGATATTTCTGCTTTTCATTACTTTGTTCATTTTTGTAAAAGAATCTTTAAATATGGAGATTCTGTTCTTTTTGTCACATGTTCCATCAAGTGACGGTGTTTAGACTACATATTTAAAAACGACCGACCTTGAGTGTAAACCTTTATTATATATTCAGATAACTAATTTGGAGTGTTAGGAGACTACTAGACAGATTTCAGCAAATCAAAAGGGGGAAAAGACGCTGGCACTGGATTGGACACATATAACAAACATGGGAATAGCACAGTCAGAAAGTTATTTCACTGGAACTCACAGAACAAAAGATATAAAGGGACACATAAGAACACTCGGAGAAGAAACTAGAGGTAGAGATGAAAAACATGGAATGGGCTAGGAGCAAGCTGCAGGGGGTAGCAAAATATGGAACGATTTGGTGTGAGTTGGTTGAGGGCTTGTACTCCAATAAGGGAGAGAAGCAGCAGCAGGAGAAGAAGACTATGCATTCAACTCTCAAACAATGTTAATTATAACCGACGCTTTTCAAGCCTATTGAACGAGGTGGAAAGTTTCTTACTTTTTACAAATCGGATGGATGGAGGAGGACGAACGGATATTTACAAAATTTATGTATCTTCGTGAAAGTTTAAAGCGGGTGTGTCCATGCATTGTTAGTACGTTACTCTGGCAATGACATGAGCGGGGCTGATAAAGTGTTCGGTGACAGCTCCCACTGGTTGCTGTGGGAGGGAAACACTGGCCACCTATCCCACCATACATGAAAAAATGTGATAGTCCTAAAACTTCACATACCCACCACAGCAAGTTCCTACTAAGGGACTAGTTCTTATGTGTTTGATTAGGGTTGAAGGAGAATAGCATTTATGTATAGCGTACACAAATAAAACAAATCACCAGAAATCACCAACATAAAACTAAAGTAATTAGATCATTCAAGCTAAAACATACACACATTCACACTGTAATTTGAATTGCCTACCACGGTAATGTTAAACTGACTATCATGCTTTTATGTTTGAACAAAATTGGCTTCAGTAAATTAATGGCAATTGCTTCAGCCAGATTTAACATGCGGCCATTTTGTATTCAAAGTTGGTGATATTTAAAATTTCTTCATTGTTGATTGTGATTTTTGGTTGGCATATTATATGGCTGGGAGACAGGCTAACGTAGTGGCTAGATATTTCCGTTGGCCCGTAGCGGAGTGATTCGAGTTGTAAAATTACAGGTTGACCCAGCCTAAAATGGCCACCAGGAAATGTCTTGGGAAGTAAAGGTGGTCAATGGGTGCCGATTGGTCTGTAACAACATGGGTCTAGCGTTGTATGTCCAATACGCCTAAGGCACATAAAAGGGATCTTTAGTTTACTTACTTATGTGATAATGCTTCAGGTGTGTGAATTGTTAAGCCTTCACATATACTAGGTATAATAACATGGGGCAACCAATTCCTTTTCTCAACGCCTTTCTTTTCCAGACAATTCTCAGAAAATGTGAAAATCCAGACAGTTCAGAGAAAATCACCCCACACAGTTCATAGAAAATGTGAAAATCATTCCTGACAGCTAACAGAAAATTTGAAAATCACTCCAGAAGTTCAAAGAAAATTTGAAAATCAGTCCAGACAGCTCAGAAAATGTTTTAATACAGACAGTTCAGAGAAAATTACCCCATACAGTTCACAGAAAATTTGAAAATCATTCCAGTACCCATTTTTATGAGGCTGGATCGACGCCAAAGCTGTACTGATAGGGAAAAAGAATCCTGCCACTGCCAAGCTTTAAATCAAGACCACTATGTGTAGTAAGTGGGCACACTAACCACTATGGCTTAAAACGAATCAGCAAATAATCTTGAGAAACAATATATAAAACATGATCATCCAACAAGTCTTTGGCTGCACATCGCTCTCATTGCAGCCTGCCGCAAAGACTCAGTCTTTGCCAGTTCTCCTGCCTTATGCCCAAGGTGTCTGCAATGACCCCTGTCCCTTCATCCAAGAACCATGCATTCCATCACTGTTCTTTTCAAACCACTGACGTTTAATATAGTCAAAATATAATATATACAGAGATGTAAACAAATTTACCAAATGGAAAGTTTGAAACAGATGGTTGTGTTCATGTTGACATCTTTAATAAGAATCTGGTTAACTTCAGGCTGGTTTTATTGAGTTCGAAAGCTAAAATGATATTTCTGAAATAAAGATATATACAATTGTCATACAACAGTTGAAATGGTATGCAGAAAATAGAAGTATATAAAATGTCTATCACAATAATTAAAATGGCCACCACAGTATCTCATCTCATCTCGTTATTCTTTTACCTTATGGTGTCAAGGTGAAGCATATACAGCGGGAGAGTGCCTGTTTATGGGCTTAATGTATTGAAATTCTCATGGACTCTGTTATTCCCTCTGTCCATCGTTTATGTGGCTGGCCTCTTCTTCTGCTTCCATTTGGTCTGTACATCATTGCTTGTTGTGGTGTACTGTTAGTTGGTAATCTAGTTATATGGCCAAACAATTTGATTTGCTGTTTTCTAATTAAATCTAGCACTGCTATAACCCCCACTTTAGCCTTGATTTCTTCATTTCTGATTTTCTCTCTTCTTGATACATTGATTATTCATCTCAGGAATCTCATTTCTGTTGCTGTAATGTTCTTGTCTCTTTTTCTGTCATTGTCCAGGTTTGGCATTGGTAGCAATGAGTTGGTGGGAAGATTGTGTTGTAGAGTGCTTTCTTAATATCTATTGATACGTGTTTGTTCTTTAATATTGGTGCCATTTGTCCAATGAGTTGGTTTGCCTTATTGAATCTATTTTCAATCTCGTCTTCTGATTTACCATTTGATGATATTATACTTTGTAAGTACTTGCAGCGCTCTTTACTTGTTTCAGGGGGTGTTCTTTTAGATGAATCTTTGTTGTTGTCTTCTTCTTTGGTTATAGTCATTACCTCTGTTTGTTTTTTTAAAAAAGTTAGTTGCATTTCCTTTACAGCACGTTGCAGTCAACACTAGCATTTTTGTTTCTACTGTTGTGATCTCTTGGCAAGTTTATGTTCAGTAGTTAGTCATTGCTTTCTGAACGACCAGCACCCATACCATTTAATAAAAAAACCAACGTAACACGGTCTGCTGCCAAATTGCGCGTAGCTGTGTTTCGAGCGCAGGTATGTGGTATCACGAATTGCATCTGTAACACCTTCGCCACGGAGCATCTCTGTTTTACTAATTCTAATTATGCTTCGTTAAGACTATTTATGTGGACTTGTAATTCTGCTTGATCGTCCACAAATAGCAGTTCTTTAATGGTGTAATTTGCCATTGGTTCTTCTTCTTAATATAACAATTAAATAACGCTGATCTTACAAGAGTTAAGATAATTTGGATGTTTAAAATGCTGTAGCAGGAACCTGCAATGTGTCTGAGAAGTATTAGGACCCTAACATTCTGTAGACCTGAATGTATGGAGGAATTGGTGGCCCAACTTTCCCTCTCTTAGCAGACGATGAGCACAGGCATTGAACCCTCGTATGTCCACGCATAATCAACATGACCTCCAAAGATTACACCAACGCACTTGATAAGATGTTTTATCATCATCATAAAGTGCCCTGCCAGCTGGCGTAGGCGTACATGACTCTCAACAGATCTCGGTCTTTGGTGTTCCGTATCAACACTGTATCTCTGTGGCCAAAGGCTTGCGAATGCGGTTCGTGAGCCGGGTACCAGGCGTTTGAAACTCAGCTGCGACCGATTTGTGCACCAGACAGTGTCGCATTGTGTTATAACGTGCTGGTATGGGTGCCGGTCGTTCAGAAAGCAACAATAAACTACTGAACGTAACACTTGCCTAGTACATCAACAGCAGCTGAAAAATGCTGGTGTTGACAACAGCGTCCCGTAAGGGATACACAACAAAACAAAAATAAATCAACACTGTTGATTACTAGACATTTTAACACTAGATAACTTATCTCACAACCCAAGATGTTAGGGGAAGGTGGATTACGATAAGTGCACTCCCGAGTAGTAGCACGCGTATAGACTACGCTTGAGTTCAATGCAAGTGAACTCCCCCCCCCCCCCCCCCCCCCCCCCCCCCAAAAAAAAAAAAAAAAAAAAAAAAAAAACTGAAAATGCAGAAGCCAGGTAAACATTTCCAGGTGCCATGGTACCCTCACATTTTCTACCTGTGGATTGTGTGTTCTAATTTTTAGTGACCAAAGCACTGAAGTTCAGATTGCCTAAGATCTGTAAAGGGCTTGGGTTGAGGATGGCATAAAGTCTTTTAGCCTGACCTAGTTTTTTTTTTTTTTTTTTTTTAGCATATCCTTTTTACAGGACTTAGCTGTCAACACCAGCATCTTTCAGCTGTATGTTGATCTCTTGGCAAGATTACGCTCAGTAGTTTGCCATTGCTTTCTGAGCGGCCGGCTCAGTATCCCGCAAGTCACGAGCAGGGGTCGAACCGCCTCAGTTCTCGCTCCGCTACGAGACTCTGCGTGATAAACGGGATTACAGAGAGAAAGTGTTGTAACCCCACAGCCAGAGAGACCGGCTCCTGACCTAGTACCCAAGTACTATTTCCATGGTGGTGGTGGGGGGGGGGGGGGGGGGGGGGGGGCGCTGTGTTGCAGAGCTCTACTTTGCCTCTCCAAGAGCAGGAATAAGTGAGCTGTGCATGCTAGGTGCTAGAACTTTATGTTTGTGGAGAGGAATGGTGATCATGGGAATGTTAGTCCAACTGGGGACGTAGGGTGTAGATGGATCTCACTGAAAAGAGCTGTTTCAAAGGTCTTGACCAGTTTGTGACTTGGTTGTTATTGCAAGGTACATTTTTATAAATCTACAATTAGAACTATTATTTGTAGCAGCTATTATAAGGAGAATTCTATAAATCTACAATTAGAACTACTATTTGTAGTAGCTATTATAAGGAGAATTTTATAAATCTACAATTAGAACTATTATTTGTAGCAGCTATTATAAGGAGACTTTTATAAATCTACAATTAGAACTACTATTTGTAGCAGCTATTATAAGAAGAACTTTATAAAGTAAATTTGATATAACTATAATTATAGCTACTATTTGTAGAGAAGCTATTGGAAAGTAAATTTTATATAACTACTATTAAAACTACTATTTGTAGAGAAATTAATGTACAGTAAAATTTTATAAAACTGCAATTAGAACTACTATTTGTAGAAGTTATTGTCAAGTACAATTTTATATAATTATTATTAAAACTATAATTTGTAGAGAAATCAATGTTCAGTAAAATTTGATACAACTACAATTAGAATTACTACTTGAGGGACGAATGAAGACCTCAAGTGAACCATCATGCTCATAATCGAAGCTGAAACAGAGATTTAATTAGCAAATGTTGATCCCTGAAGAAGAATTGTTTTTAAGCTATGTTTATTTCAAACCTAGGAATGATTTGATTAGCACAATTTGTACAGAAATTATCATTCGTACTGTACGACATATTTAAAAAAACCACAATTATCACAACTGTTTGTTCAGAAGAATTGTTAATGTTAAATAAAAGAAATAGCACAATTTATACAGTAGTTATAGTTACCTAAATTTTGTTTGTAAAATCACTAAACACTACTATTTTTTACAGAAGTTATTGTAAGCTGAAAAAAAAAGTCAGCATCACTATTTGTAATGAAGTTAGCGTTGTTGTAAGCTATGCTATATTTTACATCTACAATTACAACTACTATTCTTATTGAGATTATTGTAAGCTATATTCTATAATACTACAACTGGCACCACTATTTGTAAAAAGGTGACGGTAACAACTTTCTCATTATTATTTCTGATCAGTTCACTTAGTTGATTACATTTTCCTTGTGGTGCTGTAAAGGTATCTGAGGTTTCCTTATGTGCTGCTGTTACTTTGGAGTCTCCTGCTAGACCATCTAAATATTGCCTTTTATCTGCCCCTATTTACTTTCTGACTTCTTTATAAGCTACTTTGTTATTTTTCTTGTGTTTTAACTATAAGAGCATTGATTTTGTTATTTTTAAAATCTGCTATTTAATTTGTTCTTTCTTTTATGTTTTAAGAGTTATGGCGTGTTCAAAATCTAGTTCATTGTCATATTATCTGATCTTGCTATTGTTTACTTCAGGTATTTTATGTGTTCTTTCTTCTATATTTTAAGGGTTTGAGGCATAATTCATGCTTTATGTTTCTTTCTGTTTTCCAAGGACTTCTAAATACAATTTCTAACAAATGCTTTTAACCGTCAGTAAGGAGTTTTTTTTAAATATCCTCCTCATCTACTAACTACTGCTGGACCAGGTAGCTTTTATTGGTTGATTGGACAACTTCTTGGATACCAAGAAACATATTCTTCTGCTTTATTGGTTTCTTTTTATTACTTTGCCTTTCTTGTTCCTTGATAAAGACTGGATAAAGCATTCACCTATATCTGAGTGTGTGTGTTTTAGTAATATTTTGTGTTTTTATTCACACTCCTAGTTATTAGAGACTGAGACCCCATACAGTTTGTTGACTTCCGAGACATCTTACATTGTACTAATTTTCTGTATTTATGTGATGTAATGTATCTTTTGAGTTTCAAATAAATTTTAATTATCAGCATATAATGGTCCAAAACTACATTTTCACCTTTAAAACATTTATACATGTAGAGATTAAATACATTTCTTGTTAATTCAGATATAATCTATTTGAGTTCCTGTATTGTGATGTGATGATACCCACATTCCTTTCATTATTTAATTTTTATGTAGAAAAACACTTCCTTCTATGACATACTGGTTCACTGATACAATTTAGTGAATAATTCCCATTTTTGTTAATTACCCCAAGTCTGTGTTTCCTCATGGTCTCTTCATAATCCATGTTATCCAATCCTCTCTTGGCATTCATACTTGTAATTTTGTGAAGTTCCGTGAAACAGAGAAGAAAAATAGGGTGAAGGAGTGAGAGAAATAAAGGGATAAAATACAAAGCCACAGAGAGCGATAGAAGAGAAATGAATCATATATAGAGGGTATTGGCTAGCTTAAATGTCACTTTCTTTCTTTCTACATTTTTGTTTTTAATATTCTGTTCAACCCTCCTAGATTATAATTGGGATATATATATTGTATGTTGTACATAGTTTAGCATTTGTTTTGCATATAATTTTCATAGATATTGTTTTTAAACATATGTTGTATCAATTTATAATGTTTGTGTAATGAAACTATCTATCATATAGTTGTGAATGTTTATAATGGTTGTCATATATTATATATAGTTAAGTATTCATTTTGTATATAATTTAACAAATATATTTTTCAACCTATGTTATATTAATTTATAACGTTTGTTGAATGAAGTTCTGTCTATCATAAAGTTGTGTCTTTTAACACCGATTGTCATATGTTAAATATCATTAAGTATTCATAGCATTTAATTTTAACATATGTTATATTACTTAAGATGTATATATAAAGGGGTTATGTTCTGTCTTGCATATAGTTGTGAATGTTTATATTGAAAATCGTTAGTGGAACAACACAATTGACGGGCGTTATGATTGCTCATCGTGTTTAAAAAATATTTGTTACAGCTTTAACTGAAATTCAAGGCATATGAAGTTATGTTACTCATACCCATACAGTTGTGAGGAGGTCAGCATGACTGAATGGATAAGAAAACTTGCTCTTAAATCTCTAGTGTACTTATGCCAAGGTAGTAGTAGTACTAGTACAGTAGTAGTTTCAACCCCTACAGGACTACAATATTGACTTCTCATCCTTGACTTGGGGACGTAAATTAAAAATTACCTCAGAAGTTGGAGTGGGTTTGTCTGATGGTGAGGGACACTTGGTAACAGGGAAAGCTAATCCACATGCAAAATGAAAAATGAGTCAAGTGCACATAGCACGTGTGTGGCCTACTCTTGGCCTTGCATTCAAAGTGAGCGACCGTAACAAAACAACGGTTATAACGGTTGTGAAAGTTCACACTGAACATTACATTATGATTATGAGTATGTCATCACCTTCCATAAAATGTGTCTCTTTCTTCTGTATGTCATTAAAGGTATTACATATCTTGCACATTCAAAGAAAACAATGTAAATAAAATAACATAAAATTACTCTGCCTCTGATTCTCCATAATATAAAACAACAACAAATTATTCTACCAACCTGATTTCAACCAGCAATTCTTTACTTCTTGTGAAATTTTTTTGGATTTTTTTGTGCCAGAAAGGATAAACGCAACCTTCGCACAGTACAAGATGAAACGGCTTACTCATTGAAATCTGGTGATTCTAAAACACTTGAATTTTTACATGGATTTTTATGACTGTGGCTCAAAACGATATTACTTTGAAAAGCAGAAACCATCCTTAGTGCCTGTCAGTCAATAATGAGGAAGAGCCTGGCCTGTTAGACCCATTAAGAATGGCCCGACCGGGATTCGAACCCGGAATATCTTCTCTACATTCAAAGATGTCAGTCTTCCACTTGACTACCGAGCCTGACAGTCAGATGTTAAATTCAAAATATTACACTAAACCCAATGTTGGCTAGTTCTTAACAGCCTTGAGATTTCTAGTACGTGATAGTTGGAATAAAATACCCGACATTATTTTTTTGGGGTCCACTGTTGTGGTTTTTTTTTTTTTTTTAAATGTATATATAAATCAACACCTCATATATGGGTGTTGATTTGCGATGTAGTTGATGATTTTATTACGTGAAGTAACGATTACTACAAAACTAATTCAATTCTTGTAGTTAGTTAAGTTACTTCACCTAAATTGTTGTCAATGAAAAATGGGTACGCGGTTTCCACATAAAGATATTTGTCAGTCTTATATTTAAATCTGGTATTTTTATAAGTTTTGGGTTTCTTTTTAACCTTCCAGGTAGGACTTTCCCAGTGCACATGTAATTTGATAGCCTTACATTTAGGGCCACCAACCGTTTCACCGATGTATCTATTGAAACTACAAATTACCGAGAAAGTGCCATCTAAGTATGCTGTCCTATCTTTCAAATTCAGAGACGCCAAAGCGTTGTTTATTAGCGTTATAATTTGGTCAGGATTATCTGAGTAAAAATAACTATTAATATCATCGTCGCGAATTTTCTCAAACCTTTGCATCATTTTAGTTTTGTCATATAAACAATGCCGGTCCATAATGTGGTCTATATTGATATTTCTTCTAAATAGGGGATATCTTCTTTTTAAAGGTGAAATTGGGAGAGGCATGGTGTTGAACTGAATAATTTCCT
>OY992895.1:43215980-43525980 GCA_963921405.1 Cepaea hortensis
ATTGATGCGGTTACTGACATTCGCCAGCAATTCGCAATATAAAATAATAAAATATATGTCATGAAATGACAATCGTGCATTGGCGACAAAACTTCCTGATAAAAGTTAAGAAGAAGTGTTGCAACGAATATTGTTGACCGCCGGTTACATTTGTATATGAATCCATTAATTGTGCCTTGCAGCATTTGCCATCCGCATCGTATGCAGGTTGGTATGTTCAATACTCCATTAGCCAGTAAAAAAGTTACAATCCACTCAAACTTGTTACAATGAAATAAAAAAGTTGTAACTTCCATGGACAATATTTAAAAAAATTTAATATTTTGTATGACAAGTTTTCTTTTTTAGACGTTTTTTTTTAGTGTACATAATCATTTTTTAATTACATTTTAATTCTACGGTAAACAACGCAATTTAACCTAAATAGCTATATTTATTAAATTATGAATAAATCATAAATTTTTGGATTATAATTATTTATACAGATTTTATATATTTATATTATATCTTTTTGTTTAGTTGTATATTTTTAAGTCCCTAATTTATTATAGATTTATTATTTTAGAATATTCCTTCATGCCACATGGAGTGCACAAATCAAAGAGGCCTAGTGGATGCGAGCAGCGAAAAGCAAAGAAGAAAAGATGTGAATCACTAAAATCACTACCTGGATTCATGCTTCAATATGTCAAGAGACCAAGTGATGGACAAGGTTCATCAAAAGACGTTCTTCCTCAATCTACAATTGATAAGGACTCCTCCCATGCTGACAGCATGCATTCTTCAAAAGAGCAACTAGAGCCAGAAATGGAAGAGAATCACGAGATTGATGCAGAAATACATAATGAAATAGCAGTGGATGAAGTTGAAACAGAAATGCATGCTGAAAATGATTCTCGTCATGATACTGTAAATGTGATGAGTCAAGTGGATGAGAAAAATTGGAATATTATATCTTATGCTTCTTTCTGGAATGCACCAGTTCCAGATCATTTTCGAGTTGAAATTATCAAAAGAGGAAGTTGTTCTTTTCAGAATAAGGATGGGCCTTTCAGTACTGTGACAAGGCAAGGTGCAAAGACTAAAGGAGATGTGCGCCAGCTGTCAAAAGAATGGTTCTACAAGACGATGCCAAATGGTGAGAAAATACTGCGGTCATGGATGGTTTACTCGCTCGTCAGTGAGAAATTAAACTGCTTTTGCTGCAGACTCTTTGCTGTTAATGTAACAGAACAAACATCAACATTTGTCACTGGGTTTCAGCAGTGGTGGAAGCTGAGCCCAAAATTACATAATCATGAGATATCGGATGACCATCTAGGTTGCCTTGAAAAATGGAAAACATTGGCAGCAGGCCTTAAGCTGCACAAAACTATTGATGCCGACAGTGTTGCTGTAATGGATAGGGATAAAAAAAATGGAGGGATATCTTGCACAGGTTGCTTGATATCACATTGTTTCTTGCTAAGCAAAATCTGGCATTTCGTGGCCATAAGGAAGATGCATCTTCGTTGAATAAAGGAAACTTTCTTGAGATGGTTGAGATGCTTTCTAAATATGACCCTGTGTTGAAAGAGCACCTAATGAGATTAAAGCGAACTACATCTGTAACAGTAAAAGCATCCGTATCTTATCTTTCACCAGAAACTCAGAATGAATTTATAACTGTTCTGGCAAATCATGTGAAGGAAATTCTTGTAAATGATATAAAGGCTGCAAGGTATTTTGGAATTATGTTCGACAGCACACCTGACATATCACACACTTACCAGATGTCTGAGGAGATCAGATATGTGAAAATCCACAATGGGGAAGTTGAAGTGAGAGAAGTGTTTCTTGGATTTTTCCCTTTAAAGGGGAAAAAAGCTGATGACCTCAGTTCAGACATTTAAAAAAATCTAGAAAGTGATGGACTTGACATAATGATGTGCAGAGCTCAAGGTTATGATAATGCTGCCACAATGTCTGGAATTCATGGAGGTGTTCAAGCCATTCTGAAAAGAAAGAATAAGAAAGCTATTTTTAACAGATGCGTGGACCATTCGCTTAATTTGTGTGGTCAACACTCTTTTGCTGAAAATGCTTTATGTGTAACATTTTTTTGGAACTCTTGAGAGAATGTATTCCTTCTTTGCTGCTTCCACCCATCGATGGGATGTTTTAATTGAACACACTGCAATGTCGATTAAAAGGCTATCAACAACACGCTGGAGTGCACATCATGCTGCTGTTAAACCGGTGAAAGATAAGTCTGATGAATGTGTGGCGGCGATTGAAGCTCTATGTGATCCTCGTGAAAATGTGGAAACAAGAGGTGCAGCACAAGGTCTTTTACCTGCTGTCTGTGATTTCACGTTTCTGTGCTACCTTTACTTTTGGGATGCTGTACTTGAGGAAGTTAATTTGACACAGCAGTATCTGCAGACTAAAGGCTTAACTCTTGACAAAGTAGTGACCAAGTTAGAGGCATTAAGACTTTTTCTGCAGGAGAAGCGCAGTCACTTAGTGGAGCATGCAATTGAACAGGCACTTTTAAAAGCAGACCAATTTGGAATAACAGTAGAGAGAAGATTAAGGTTCAAGAAGAGAATGGCAGGGGAACAACTCAGAGATGCTTCAGATGCTGGACTCACTATGCAAGAAGAAAACAATAGGGCGATGCTGGAGTGTATTGATCGTTTTCATTCTGAACTCCAGACCAGATCAACAGCGATCAAGGAAGTAGCAAATATGTTTGAGGCTGTTCAAGCCAAGAGTCTTCTATCAGCAACTGAAGAAGAGTTGCTGGCGTCAGTTCCAAAATTGACCACTTTCTATGATGAGCTATCCGAAGTAGAGCTTTTAAAAGAAATACCAAGGCTGAGAAGACACCTGAAGGCAGCAGATATTGATATCCACAAAGCCAAAGACTGGTCAATATTTGATATTTTAAAATTCATAGTTGACTGGGATTTCCTTGAATCTCTCCCAATACTCTCACTAAGCCTACAACTATTTCTTACGATCTGTGTGTCTGTGGCTTCATGTGAGAGGAGCTTTTCAAAACTGAAACTTATAAAGAACTATTTGCGATCAACCATGGGACAGTCAAGACTTTCTGATCTGGCTATATTATCAATTGAAAGTGATATGGTGAAAGATATTGATTTTGATGATGTGATTGACAGGTTTGCAGCTTTGAAGACCAGGATGGGAAACTTTTAATTTTAAATAACAGAAATTTTAATGTTAAATAACAAAAATTTAACTTTGTCCGAGTTTGTCGAAGTTCTTTATTTATGTTTTACCTGAAGTATTGAAGTTATATTGTTCAATTTGTTTTCTTTCTTATGTCCTTATTAACTTTTTGACTTATTTTACAAACATTACTATATGCGATTATATATGGTACAGGAACACTCGGAAGAAGACCATGGTGAAAGTCTAGAGGGGTGACACCAAGAGTTTACCGCACTGGGTGACACTAACCCCAGTGACGCCACTGTCCCCTACTATATATACAGTATATATATATACACGGAGTTTCCGTGGCGAAGTAGTCAAGCCGTATGCCTCGAGCTCCGAAGGTTGTGGGTTTGATTCCGGACAGCCTTCGGTTCACGAGTGCATTTTTTCGGAGACTACTGAGGGTCGTCGCTGGAGCTACGGAGTTCGTACTTTGGGCAATGCTTTCCGCGCTGCGGAAAGAGACTGAGCCATATAGGATAAAACCCGGTGCAATGAAGTCGACCCTGCCGACTTTTAAGCGACTTTTTATATACAATAAAAAATCGGTTTTCGTTGCCTTCGGTTATCGATAATAATAAAATACGAGAACGGTATTAAGATTGTGAAATCGGCCGCATGTACGGTAAGTCGCCATCCACGATAAATTCCTTTGTGGCGAAAAAGGAAGCAATAAAGGAGGCTAATGTAGCGAAAGGCATGAATGTGCTAAAGAAAACAGGGATAGCAAACAATTGAATATATCGAAGAGTACTTATTAATTTGGATAAATTAAAACCAGTTATATGGTGAGCTGGGGTTGAAATTAAATTGTAAGAAGACACAGGTTATGGTCATCACTAGGAAGAACGAAGTACCGCAATGTAATATACACGTAAATGGGAATATTCTTCAACAAGTGAATCGATATAATTATTTCGGAACAGTCATAACATCTGATGGGAGATGCCTTGAAGAGATTAGAACAAGAATCGCCATGGCGAAAGTAGCCTTTAGCAAGATGAAAAACATTCTGACCAATAAAAAGATGTCAATTGAAACGAGAAAAAGAGTGTTGAGGGGGTACATAGAGCCTGTTCTTTTGTATGGATGTGAAACTTGGACAATGTGCAGTCAAGCTGAAAAACATTTTATGGCTACAGAAATGTGGTTTCTGAGGAAAATGCAAAGAGTACCATGGACAGATAGAAAAACCAATGACCATGTACTACAGGAGACAAATGAAAATCGTAGACTGATTAGAGAAATTAGACGAAGACAGTCAAAATTTTTTGGACATGTTATGAGAAGAAGTGGATTGGAGAACTTATTGACAACTGGCAAGATCGAGGGGAACAGACCAAGAGGACGACTGAGAGGAAAATACCTGGATAGCTTGGCAACATGGCATGGACGAGACAGGAACACTGAGCTGATCCACGGCTCTGGTGATCGAGTGAAATGGCGAGTCATGACCGCCCACGCTTTCCGGCATGGCACATGATTGATTGATATGGCGATTCTGTTTCAGAGGCAATCATTCGTGTAAAGGTCAAACTGTTGTATACTTAGTAATTTTACGGCTAGCAAAGTGTGGGGTTATTAAATGTAAATGGTCGTTGAATAAATGTCTAGGGTTATAATGCCCGGATACACACTATAAGATCTTTGTTTGAGTACTTTCTTTGTTAGAAGTCTCCAGGAATATAGAGTAGCTTTGCAATATAGATGTAAGAAAGGGACATGGACCGGATAGACTCCGCCCAACCTACATGGTAAGACTACCCTCCTGAAGAACCAGTAAGAGAACAGGTCAAGTAACCACAGACCTCTAGCAAGCTGTTGTCCTTCTATAGGACGTATAGGTCTATGTGTTGGCTGACCTCCCACTTTAGTTCTCTGTACACGTATAACAGTAGCACATTTCTCTACAATGACAAACCGTTGTAACATTGGTCACAAGTCAATAAAAACTCTTCTGGTCCTAATTCTATCTTTATTAATAGAATCTCAACAATCAATTACGAGACTCTCTACAAATCTATAAAACATCATAACCAAAACAAATACATTATCAAGTAATGAATTAACTTCTAAACTAAAAACCTCACCTCCTCTGTCTCTCCCCTCTCTTAAAACCATACACCCTCAACTCTTGAGTGTTGTGTCTTCCCGAATAACCATCTCGGGACTACCGTTAACCATGTTCAATCAAATCGACACATTACATATATATTACTACTTTATCTCTATCTCTAACGTAAATAAGGCAGATCACGAATCTTGGATCTGGCGGGTGATTGTGTCATTGTCTCTACCAAGTCCTGAATACGCAAATCCCCTGAATCAGGAGAATGTATAATCACCCCACACTGGGCTTCTCACAACTGTCTCTATTCTCCAAAGGAAAAAGTCCTATGAAGACGCTTCTACAGTTCTATAATGATTCTCTAAGTAGTCTCCTGTTGCTATAGATGGGTTCATCCCATCCTGAACTGACCAAACACCATACTGTGTTCCTGTAAGAAGGTTCTCTGGATGCCGAACACTGTGATTGTGGATATAGAATCAATGACGTTGATGTAATCCCTTTTATGGTGGAACATAATTGACCGACAAAGATACCTGTCCCTAATTGTTCCAAAAGGACTTTTGATAAACATTGTGATGTTGTTGTGGTGGGGACTTGAATTCTGGACTACTCGATCTGGCGTGGGTCTCGAGAGGAAAATGGGTCTGCCATTTCAAGGGGCTTACACCCACTGGTAGTATTCGCCATCATAATATAAGTTGTTGAAACCCGGACTATTGACGAGGCTTGTAGGGGTTGTTAGTTGAAGAACATCCAGGAGGCACCTAAGACGATATGGGGTAGTATTCTTCCATCGTAGATCAAGACACATCCCTGATGTCTGCGAGCGACATTGCAACTGAAGTGGGCCATCACTGGTTCTAGACAGACGTCTGATGTCTTCTAACTATACATGAAATTGATAACCCAGTTCTAAAGATCCTCTGGTAGTTCGGGCGGCAGACTCTGTAAATCTCTCAGCCGAAATTATGGGTATAAGATGCTTTCAACAGCACTTGGCTACTGCAGTGTAACCCATGAAGACAAAAAGGGAAGTAACCCTGCCTTGATTTTCTCGCAGCTGCCAGAAAGATAACAATGAGTTGTCTCCCTCGACAGTCCTTACTACAATTGCAAAACCCGTATAACGATTCTGGTTCGCCTATTTTGGATATAAGCCACTAGATTTTGACTCCGCCAATTGTCCCTCGCCATTTTGCCTCTATTGCCTGTAAAATTGAAAACAACAAGCACTGTACATTCTGGCATAATATTCATTTTCATGGACGCACAGAGAAAAACAAATGGATATAAATTAAGAGGGAAACCCTCGTCTGACGAGTGGGGTATCTACTTGTTTGCCTGTAACCTATTTGTCTATTAGTCGGGGATTTTGGGACGGTCGTCTAAACTGACCCTACCCACCTCACGATAAGACACACCGACGAACAAGACAAACGCAGATACCGAAAAATATATACTCTCCCCTACACATGATAACACCCACACTATGAGAGTACAACAATCTGTTCTAGAACATTACCGGGGGTGTCTTTGACTAAACTGTTTGAGGGTTGTAAATATCTGCTCCAATGTCTTGTTATTCTGCCAAGCAACACTGCACGATTTACTGCAGGTAGAAATGAGTATGTAGGTATGTAGGCCGTTCTCATGAATTGGACTTAGCCAACAGGACATGCAGGACCCTCCAAACCGTCTGAAGCAATGGGGTGTCCTAACTAACGGTTTCCCCAGGCTGTCATACACACAAACTTAACTTCCTTCCCCGGTATATTCCGTACACAGGTGACGTAAAGATTCCCACTCAATATGTATGCTTACATGTTATGAATCTTAACAAATGCACTATCTAGCACATAAATAGTTTACTAGAAGTCTAGGAAAGATAGTTTCTTCTCTAGAGAATATTGAACCTTATGTGAAGATATAGGGACAGATTGTCCGTATAGACTTGTAGATGACAGCAGAATATACTTCACTAAAATACGAATCAGCAATCATAGCATGATAAGAATTGTAGGCAGAGAATTATGATACCGTGGAATAGACGTTCGAGATGCAAAGTTCTAACTTCAGGCTGTCTTCTTACAGAAGTAATGTTGCAGTTTCAAACTTCAACAAAATGCATACATGTATTACATTTACCATATAACACAAATATTATCATTCAAAAAACAATATTCCGCTCACCATCAGCAAAAGGAGGCAAAAATGGGCAAAACCAACCACTCCCGATAGAACTACATCTGCTTAGGGGGAACGTTCAGACTCAAGTGACTATGTCTGGTCTTGCCAGGGAAGAGCTTCCTAACGCATTCTATTTTCAGCCCTGACACCAAATTCGGACACTATGTCACACGAAGGATGGTTTGAAAAATTCAAGAGAGGCACTGGCATACACGGTGTTGCTAGGCACGGCGAGTGGCGAGATCGGACAAGTCTGTGGCCGAAAAATAGTATTAAACACTATATTTATTCTTTACAAAATGTATTTGTGATGCGTATATTTTAGTTTCTAGAACGAATTAATTGGATTTACATTGATTTATATGGACATAAGTGCTACGGTTTTCGTCGGTCTCGGATTTCGCCGATTATTTTCAGACGGATTATCAACGAAAACTGAGGTTTTACTTACATATAAGCAATGGCAAACTACTGAACGTAACGCTTGCCTAGTATATCAACAGCAGCTGGAAAATGCTGGTGCTGACTGCAACGTCCCGTGAGGGATACGCAACAACAACAACAACAACAATATGTATATATATATATATATATATATATATATATATATATATATATATATATATATATATATATATATATATATATATATATATATATATGCCGGTATCCCTGGCTGAGGGTTAGCAGCTTTCTTCATAACCCCGAATACTCTCGTGGTTGACGTGAGCGCACGAGAATTTGAAGGGATTCGAGTCGCGCCAGTGACTTACGAAAGTATGGAGCCGGTCGCTCAGAAAGTCGTGGCGTGCTGACGAGCGTAATCTAGCCTAGGAATCAACATACAACTGAAAGATGCTGGTGTTGACCGCAATATCCTGAAACAGGATGGAATCGCGGATATATATCTTATATATAAAAAAGACTGTCTGTCTGTCTGGCTGGCTGGCTGTCTTTCTGTCTGTCTGTCTGTCTGTCTGTCTGTCTGTCTGTCTGTCTGTCTGTCTGTCTGTCTGTCTGTCTGTCTGTCCTTCCTTTATGCGTTCGCGAACGGTCCATCCAATTAAGATGAAATTTTCAACACGTCTTCCTCTCATTCCCGCGCTGCCAACTGTCATATTTTTTTAAGTGTAAAATCGGCTACTTACTTAATATTATTTAATATTTCATTTTTCATTATAATTTCTATATAGCGAAGGGACTTAACTCTAGAAAAGTTATTTCAAGGGGCATAACTTTTAATAACATTGCTATATACCTTATAGTCATATTGTTGCATCGTTTTCAAAGATTTATAAACTCTTTGTCTATAGTTATATACAGGCATATGAGTTATAATAAATAATGATATAATCTTTTTCTTTTTTTTTTTCAAAGTTTTCATAAAAATAATGCATAATGCATAACATTGTAACTCATCTTTTTATGCTTAAAGAAGTTATCTACAGTCGTGTAGGTGATTAAAAACAGTTTTCATTAAAAATAATGGATGGTGTGTGGAAGGACATTCTTTTAAGTTACTTTTTTTTGTTGTATGAATTTAATGAGACGCTCCCCGCCAGGAGCTGGGCGAAGCCACGCCGGGTCAGATAGATAGACAGACAGATAGTCGGGAACGGGAGCTTATATGACTACGTATATGAATTAAATGAGATGCTCCCCACCTTTTCGCTGTAGTTATCTACAGGCATATGCGTTATAATCCTCCTCCTCCTCTCCCCTCCTCCCCCTCCTACCCTCCTCCCCCTCATACCCTCTTCCTCCTCCCTCCTCTTCCTCCTCCATCGTCCTCCTCCCTCTTCCACCTCCTCCTCCTTCCTCCTCCTCCTCCCTCCTCCTCCCTCCTCCTCGCTCTCCTCCTCCTCCCTCTTCCTCCTCCTACTCACTCCTCTTCCTTCCTCCTCCGCCCGCCTCCTCCCTTCTCCTCCTCTCTCCTCCCTCCTCCCCCTCATCCCTACTTCTCCCTCCTCCTCCTTCTCCTCCCTCTTCCTCCTCCCTTCTCCTCCCTCGTCCTCATCCCTCCTCCTGCCTTCTCCTCCTCCCTCCCCCTCCTCCTCTCTCCCTCCTCCCTCTAATACTCCCTCCTCCTCCTCCCTCCACATCCCTCCTCCTCCTCCCTCTTCCTCCCTCCTCATCCTCCCTCCTCCTCCCCCTCTTCCTCCTCCTCCCCTCCTTCTCCTCCCTCCTCCTTCTCCCTCTTCCTCCTCCCTCCTCCTCCTATCTTCTCCTCCTCCCTCCTCCTCCCTCACCCTCCTCCTCCCTCCTCATCCTCCTCCCCCTCCTCCTCCTGCGTTCTCCCTCCTCCTCCCTCTTCCTCCTCCTCCCCTCCTCCCTCCTCCTTCTCCCTCCTCCTCCCTCCTCCTCCCTTCTCCTCCCTCTTCCTCCTCCTCCTACCTCCCTCCTCCTCCTCCTACCTCCTCCTCCTCCCTCCTCTTCCTCCCTCCTCCTCCCTCCTCTTCCTCCTCCTCCTCCTCCCTCCTCCTCCCCCGTCTCCTCGCTCCTCCTCCCTCTTCCTCCTCCTCCCTTCTCCCTCCTCCTCCTCTCTCCTCCTCCTCCCTCATCCTCCTCCTTACTCCTCCCTCCTTCTCTCTCCTCCTCCCTCTTCCTCCTCCTCCTACAGACAGACAGACAGACAGACAGACAGACGGTCGGGAACGGGAGCTTATATGACTACTTATATGAATTAAATGAGATGCTCCCCAACAGGGGCTGGGCGAAGTCGGGTCGGGTCAGACAGACAGACAGAGAGAGAGAGAGAGAGAGAGAGAGAGAGAGAGAGAGAGAGAGACAGACAGACAGACAGACAGACAGACAGACAGTCGGGAACGAGAACTTATATGACTACTTATATGAATTAAATGAGATGCTCCCCATCAGGGTCTGGGCGAAGCCGGGCCGGGTCAGACAGGCAGACAGACAGACAGACAGTCGTAGGCTGTAGCTCAAGATTTGCCCGATCGCCTCGACTGACGTCCGTCAAATCGACGTGGACCCGAACGATCAGGTCTTCTCACTGGCAAGGCACACCAGGCCGCATAAGTTCCAGTGAGCAATAATCAAATTGATGTATTTGTTGTTTCGGGATGCTTTCATGTAACGTTATTATTTTATAATATATATTACCATTTATCGCTACTATCTGAAAGTGTGAATATTGTTGACTGGGTTTGAATATGAAATTTTATACATTTCACAGCATGGCCATGAAGTTGTACACATATATTTGTCGAGAAGCTAATCGCAGAAAACCTTTTCATATTATTACAATTTTCAAGAAAAGAACAGTGTATGAATTGGGTTTGAGTAAATTGTCATTTCGCCGATGGCTGTAAGAATCTGGAATTAAACCACCACACAATTAGAAAACGGTAGGTAGAAGGGTAATTGTAGACAGCTTTGACAAGGAATTGTAGAGATGAGAGATATCGTGACTTGGTTATAGTATGAGTTGTGGAGATCTGTGATGTATTGACTTGGTTATAGCATGGGATGTGGAGATGCGGGATGTATTGACTTGGTTATAGCATGGGATGTGGAGATGCGGGATGTATTGACTTGGTTATAGCATGGGATGTGGAGATGCGGGATGTGTTGACTTGGTTATAGCATGGGATGTGGAGGTGCGGGATGTGTTGACTTGGTTATAGCATGGGATGTGGAGATGTGGGATGTGTTGACTTGGTTATAGCATGGGATGTGGAGATGCGGGATGTATTGACTTGGTTATAGCATGGGATGTGGAGATGCGGGATGTGTTGACTTGGTTATAGCAGGGGATGTGGAGATGCGGGATGTGTTGACATGGTTATAGCATGGGATGTGGAGATGTGGGATGTGTTACTTGGTTATAGCATGGGATGTGGAGATGCGGGATGTGTTACTTGGTTATAGCATGGGATGTGGAGATGCGGGATGTGTTACTTGGTTATAGCATGGGATGTGGAGATGCGGGATGTGTTACTTGGTTATAGCATGGGATGTGGAGATGCGGGATGTGTTACTTTGTTATAGAATGGGATGTGGAGATGTGGGATGTATTGACTTGGTTATAGCATGGGATGTGGAGATGTGGGATGTGTTACTTGGTTATAGCATGGGATGTGGAGATGCGGGATCTGTTGACTTGGTTATAGCATGGGATGTGGAGATGCGGGATGTGTTACTTGGTTATAGCATGGGATGTGGAGATGTGGGATGTATTGACTTGGTTATAGCATGGGATGTGGAGATGTGGGATGTATTGACTTGGTTATAGCATGGGATGTGGAGATGTGGGATGAATTGATTTTGGTTATAGCACGGGATGTGGAGATAGTGGGGTGTATTGACATGGTTATAGTATGAGTTGTGGAGATCTGTGATGTATTGACTTGGTTATAGCATGGGATATAAAGATGTGGGATGTATTGACTTGGTTATAGTATGGATTGTGAAGATGTGGGATGTATTGACTTGGTTATAGTATGAGTTGTGGAGATGTGGGATGTATTGACTTGGTTATAGTATGAGCTGTGGAGATGAGGATGTATTGGCTTGGTTATAGCATGGGACACACAACTACCCACACAAACACCCATACAACCACCCACCCACACAAACACCCACACAATCAACTAACCAGCCAACCACCCAACCAAAAAAAGACCAACCAACCAATAAACCACCAAACCAACCAACCAACCAATCACCCAACCAATCTACCAATAAACCACCCAACCAACCAATTAACAACCAAACGTCCAACTAACCAACCACCCAACCAACCACTCAACCAACGTACCAACCACCAACCATGCAACCAAACACCTAACCAACCAACCACCCAACCAAACAAACAACTAACCACCCAAACACCCAACAAACCAACCAGCCAGCCAAGCAACTAACCACTCAACCAACCACCAACCAACTAACCATCCAACCACCCACTCACCCAATCAACCAACCACCCAAACAACCAGCTAATTCATCACCCTACCAACCACTCAACGTAACAACCAACCAAGCACACACCCACACAACCAACCACCCTACCAACCAACCACCCACACAACCACCCAACCAAACAACCACTCACACAGCAACCCACATAGTCACCCACACAACCACCCACACAAACACCCATACAATCCCCACATAACCACCCTCACAGCCAACCACACAACTACACACACACAACCACTCACACAACCACTCACACAACCACCCACACCCCTCATCCCTCACAACCAACTAAAGATAAACCCACACAACCATCCATACAAACACCCACATAGTCAAACAACAAACGACCCACACAACTATCCACACAAACCAACCAACCAACCACCCAACTAACTAGCCAACCACCCACACAACAACCAACCAATTAACCACCACACAACCACCCATACAACCAAACACCCAAACAACCAATCACCAAACCAACCACCCTCATAACCACCCACACAAACAACCAACCAACCAACCACCTACACAACTACCCACACAACCAACCACCAACCAACCAACAACCCACACAACTACGCACACAACCACGCTCCCAACCACGTTCACAACCACCCACACAACCAACTAACCAACCATCCACCCAAGCAACCAATCACTCAACCAACCACCCAATCAACCAACTAACCAACCGCCTTCACAAACCACCCATACAAACAACCAACCACCCACACAACTCACACAAACAAAAACAACCAACCAACCAAACAACCAACCAACCATCCACACAGCCACCAACTCAAACACATATACAACCCCCGCACAACCACCTACATAAACACCCATACATTCACTCACACATTCACCAACACAACCACAATCACAACCAGCCACACAACCACACACACAACCTGCCACACAACCATCCACACACAAACCACACAACCACCCAAACAAACACCAACACAACACCCAAACAACCAATCACCCAACCAGCCACCCAATCAACGAACAACCCACTCAACAACCCACACAACCAACCTACCGACCAGTCACACAATCAACCACATAACCAACCACACAACTATCCACACAACTATCAACACAACCACCCAAACACTCACCCACACAACCAACCAATCACCCACACAACGACCCACACAACCAATCAACCAAATAACCTCCAAACCAACCACCCACACAAACACTAAACCAACCACCCATACAACGACACACACAACCAACCAAACAACCAACCACCCACACAATCACCCACACAATCAACCAACATACCATCCACACAACCACCCACATCAACCACCCACACAGCCAACCACCCACCCAACCAACCAACGACTCACACAATGACCCACACAACCAAACAACCACCCAACTAACCACCACACAACCACCCTCACAACACCCACCCACACAATAAAGCAATAAACTACCCACACAAGCAAACAACAACCGTCCCAACCATTCACACACACAACTATCCACCCACCCAACCACCCACACAACCACCTACACAGCCACCCAAACAACCAATCACCCAAACAACCACCCAACGAAACAACTAACCACCCACATCACAACCAACACAACCACTCACACAACCAACCTACCGACCAGTCACACAATCAACCACATAACCAACCACACAACTATCCACACAACCACCCAAACACTCACCCACACAACCAACCAATCACCCACACAACGACCCACACAACCAATCAACCAAATAACCTCCAAACCAACCACCCACATCACACATTGGCACCTTGCCGTCTTGACAGACGATAGTTTGTGCTTTAAAAGGGCATAATAACTTTTAACTATGGCGGTAGCGAGTGTGACTGATAAGGTCAATTTGCGCTGTAAATGTCCGTTCACAGTGGGTGCATGTGAACACGTGGTCATTTCCACCATCATGCACCATCTTACGTCTCAAACGCTTGGTGTGTGACTTTTCTGCAATAATTTTCTCCTTTGACTTTATTCCATTTCTGATATTTGCCCTCCATGCAACACGTTCAGTGGCGACTTGCTCCCAATGTGCATTATCAATGCCTGTATCAATCATGTCCCGCTTACACACATCTTTGTATCGTAGTAGAGGCCGACCCTGAGATCTCTTACCCATCTGTAATTCACCAAAAAAGATATCCTTTGGTATTCTACCATCATCCATCCGCCTAAGATGTCCTATCCATCTAAGTCTACGAAGACTGAGCATGGAATAAACTGTCACACAACCTGATCTTTCCAATACTTCAGTATTTGTGATTTTGTCTTGCCACTTAATACCAAGAATTCTTCGCAGACACCGCATATGAAAGCTGTTTAAATTGTTCTCTTGGTGTGAGTAAGTTGTCCAGGTTTCACTGCCATAGAGAAGAGTACTAAGGACACAGGCTTGATAGACAAGGACTTTTAACCAATGACCCACACAACCAAACAACCACCCAACTAACCACCACACAACCACCCTCACAACACCCATCCACACAATAAAGCAATAAACTACCCACACAAGCAAACAACAACCGTCCCAACCATTCACACACACAACTATCCACCCACCCAACCACCCACACAACCACCTACACAGCCACCCAAACAACCAATCACCCAAACAACCACCCAACGAAACAACTAACCACCCACATCACAACCAACACAACCACTCACACAACCAACCTACCGACCAGTCACACAATCAACCACATAACCAACCACACAACTATCCACACAACCAGTCACCCACCAACCACCCACACAAACACTAAACCAACCACTCATACAACAACACACACAACCAACCAAACAACCAACCACCCACACAATCACCCACACAATCAACCAACATACCATCCACACAACCACCCACATCAACCACCCACACAGAGCCAAGCACCCACCAACCAACCAACCACCCACACAATGACCCACACAACTAAACAACCACCCAACTAACCACCCACACAACCACCCACCCACACAATAAAGCAATAAACCACCCACACAAGCAACCAACAACCGCCCCAACCAATCACCCACACAACTATCCACCCACCCAACCACCCACACAACCACCCACACAGCCGCCCAAACAACCAATCACCCAAACAACCACCCAACGAAACATCTAACCACCCACACCACAACCAACACAACCACTCACACAACCAATCAATCGATCAGTCACTCAACCAACCACATAATCAACCTCACAACCATCCACACAACTATCCACACAACCACCCACAGATTCATCCACACAAGCAACTAACCAACCACCCACACAACGACCCACACAACCAACCAATCAACCAACCAACCAACCACCCACACAACCACCCACCAAACAATAAACCAACCATCTACACAACCACCCTCACAACCATCCACACAACCCACACAACCAACCAACCAACCACACAACCGACCAACCAATCGCCCAACCAACCACCCACCGAAGCAACCAAGCACTCGAACAACGACCCACACAATCAACTAAGCAACCAACCAACACCCACACAACCAACCGACCACCTACACAACTACCCAACCAAACAACCAACCACCAACCACTAACACAGTCATACACACAATCACCCACACAACCACTGACACAATAACCCATACAACCACCCTCACACCCACCCACACAAACAGCCAACCACCCATCCACACAACCACCCAACCAAACAACCAACCAACCACCACACAACCACCAACACAACAAAAAACAGGTAAAAATTGCATGTCCATTGCCTGATGTTGAGATCAACCCCAACCCCAGCTTCATTTTCTGTTCAATTTTACGCTCAGTAGTTCGCCATTGGTCTCAGAACGAGAAGCCAACGTTGAAATCTAAACTGACATGTGTAGGAAATGATCCCACTACCTCGCCATCAGCGTTCCGGCAGTTAAAGACTGACTGCAAAATTACTCTGTGCTGACGCATCATTCCTAGAACAATTCATTCACCATATCTGTTTCTTTTAATCTAGAACTTCGCACTCGGCCACATGTGCAGTATCAGTGGTCGAGTTGTCGACAAACTTTTTGACCTAATTTGTTAAAGCCGTTACACAAGATAAGCTGTGCGGTACAGTAACTTTGCTTCTAGGAATCAACACGCATCCAGAACTACACTATATACTACTGCACTTGAGTTACCAGCGAGAGAACTAACAGACAATGTGTGTGTGTGTGCGTGTGTGTGTGTGAGGAGCGGCTGGCCAAGTGGCTAGAACGCCGGATTCTCCTTCGGGAGACCCAGGTAAGGTGTGGGATATTTTTCTGTCGGGGTGCAAAATAAAAACTCTAACCTGCACAGTTCGCGGCCACTGCGCTAGCCAGGCGACCTTAATTCCTCAGGCTCAAAGACCCCCTACCATACACCGCAAGGTACTATATTATATTGGCAGTAAATCACAGTTGTGTGTGAGTGTGTGTGTGTGTGTGTGTGTGACCACACACACACACACACACACACACATATATATATATATATATATATATATATATAGGTGGTTGGTTGGTTGGTAGGTTGGATGGTTAGTAGGTTGGTAGGTTGGATGGTCGCTAGGTTGGTAGTTTGGATGGTTGTTGGTTGGGTGGTTGGATGGTAGGTAGGTTGGCAGATAGGATGGTTGAGTGGTTGGGTGGTTGGTAGGTTCAATGTCTGGGTAGCTGGGTGGTTGGGTGGTAGGATAGTTTGTTGTTTGAATGGTTGGGTATTTGAATGGTTGGTTGGCTGGGTGGTTGGATGGTTGATTGGTTGGGTGGTAGGACGGTTGATTGGTTGGGTGGTAGGATGGTTGATTGTTTGGATGGTTGGTTGTTTAAATGGTTGGGCATTTGAATGGGTGGTTGGATGGTTGATTGGCTGGGTGGTTGGATGGTTGATTGGTTGGGTGGTAGGATGGTTAGTTGTTTGGATGGTTGGGTATTTGAATGGGTGGTTGGTTGGGTGGTTGGATGGGTGGTTGGTTGGGTGGTTGGATAGTTGATTGTTTGGGTGATTTGATGGTTGGATGGTTGGATAGTTGGGTGGTTATTTGATTGGGTGGTTTGATTGTTAGTTTGGTGGTACGATGGTTGATTGGTAGGGTGGTGGGATGATTGGTTGTTTGGATGGTTGGGTATCTGAATGGGTGGTTGGTTAGATGGCTGGTTGGATGGTTGGATGGCTAGGTGGTTGGATGGTTGGCTGGTTGGTTGGTTGGAGGGTTGATAGGTTGGATGGTTGAGTGGGGTGATGGTTGGTTGTTTGAGTGATTTGATGGTTGCGTGGTTGGATAGTGTGGTTGGATAGTTGGGTGGTTGTTTGATTGGGTGGTTTGATGGTTGGTTAATTGGGTGTGTGGACGATTAGTTGGTTGGTAGGGTGGTTGGTTGGGTGGTTGGTTGGGTGGATGGCTGTTGGGTGGTTGGTTAGTTGGTTGGGTGGCTGGAAGGTTGGTTGGATGGTTGACTGGTTGTTTGGTTGGTTGTGTGGTTGGTTGGATGGTTGGATATATATATGCTCACACACATACATACACACACGGTATATATATATATATATATATATATATATATATATATATATATATATATATATATATATATATATATATATATATATATTTTTTTTTTTTTTCCCCCCGCGTTTCCATCCTGTTTCAGGATATTGCGGTCAACACCAGCATCTTTCAGCTGTATGTTGATTCCTAGGCTAGATTACGCTCATCAGCACGCCACGACTTTCTGAGCGACCGGCTCCATACTCTCATAAGTCACTTTTACGATTCGAACCAGTGCTAATTCTCGTCGCGTCACGTGACGTGACGAGAGTATTCGGGGTTAGCGGAGAAAGCTGCTAACCTCCTTGGCCACGGAACCGGCATATATATATATATATATATATATATATATATATATTGCGTCCCTCTGATAATGGCGACCCTTGCTGACATGCCAGTTTTATGGTTGTTGCATGTCCTTTTCAGGACGTTGCCATCAACGCCAGATGGATTTTCTATTCAATGTTACGTTCCGTGGCTTGTCAACTTAACAGTTACTTCAATACTTAACATCACTGTAATTATAATATAATTATGATAATTAAATGACTGTTTTTTTTCTCTCGTTCGCTCTCTTTGAACGCAAACGTAGACCACACACGTTGTATTAATTATAGTAGCACTGGACTGATTTTTGCGCTTGGATTAGCTTTCCCTATTACCAGTGTCCTTCGCCATCAGGCGAATCCCTCAACTTCAGAGGCACTTGTAATTTAAGTCCACTAGTCAAGGGCGAGAAGCCTACATTTTAGTCTTACTGTCCAGCGTAGGGATTGATTCCGCTACCTCAGCATCAGCACACCGGAAGTTTAAGAGGGCGAGGGCTGTTATCCATTCGGCGATGCAGACCTCCTGTATGAGTCATAAAGCTTTAATTTAGGTTTGCCATGGGTTAACTATACATTAATATACAAATAAATGGGGATATTCTTAAACAAATGAATCGGTACATTTATCTCGGAACAGTCATAACATCTGATGGGAGATGCCTTGAAGAATTTATAACAAGAATGGCCATGGCAAAGGTAACCTTTTGCAAGATGGAAAACATACTGACCAATAAAAAGATGTCATTTGCAACGAGAACAAGAGTGTTGAGGTGCTACATAAAACCTATATTTTTGTATGGATGTGAAACGTGGACAATGAGAAGACAAGCTGAAAAAACACCTGATGGCTGTGGAAATGTAGTTTCTGAGGAAACCCCATCATATTTTGGATGTTTTTGATTTCTTGGCAAGGTTACCTTCAGTAGTTTGCGATTGCTTTCTGAACGACCGGCACTCATACAACTGTTTAGAAACCAACGCAAGGCGATTGTTTTACTGGTCTCGGCATTCAGAAAACAAATACAGTCCCGATAATTAAGGCTAATTCATCATCATCAAGTGCCGTACCGGCTGGCGTAGGCGTTCATGGCTCTCCACAGATCTCGGTCTTTGGTGTTCTGGATCAACTCTGCTGATGATATTCCTCCGTGCCACCGTCTCAATCCATCCAGCATCATTTCTCTTGGTCTGCCTCTGCCTCTCTTCCCCTCGATCTTTCCAGTTGTCACGATGTTCTCCAATGCCTCTCTTCTCATCACATGACCAAAGAAAGATGTTTGTCTCTTTCTTATTGTTGTATATAGTGTTCTAGTTTCATTAGCCTCTTTCAGGCAATCGTTGTTAGTTACTCTGGCAGTCCAAGGAATTCGCAACATTCGTCTTAAAAACCACATCTCTGTTGCTTCTAAGTTCTTCCTAATTTGTTCATTTACATTCCAAGATTCGCTGCCATACAGCAAAACTGGTTCTATATAGCATTTTAGTACTCTCTTTCTTACATTCATTGATAGCGACTTATTGCATAAGATACTCTTCATTTTCTGAAATGCTGTCTTTGCCTGCCCTATTCTGCTCTTAATCTCTTTTGTACATCTTCCATCTGATGTTATAAGTGCCCCTAGGTATTTAAAATTATCCACTTGGTTGAGAATTTCCCCTTCTATTTCTATGTCACATTTTGGCGTCCCCATTATTAAAGTCTCTGTGGCTGAAGGGCTTGCGAACGCGGTTTGTGAGCCCGTATACACGGTGGTGCTGGTTTTTTCGAAAAAGGTATAGAGGCCGGTCGTTCAGAAAGCAATGGCAAACTACTGAACGTAACACTTGCCTAGTACATCAACAGCAGCTGAAAATGCTGGTGTTGACTGCAACGTCCCGTAAGGGATACGCAAAAAAAAAAAAAAATTAAAGGCTAATTACGATGTAAAAAAGACACGGAGTTTGGCGTGTTTCTGAATCACGTTTCTTGGTAAACTACATTCGCATGCTGTTTGGGAGTCACGCTTACACAAGGGCTAGCAAGCTTGTCTTCAGGCCTAATGGGTGGTGTTCGGGGGTGTTTTATATGACCTGGGATGTCTTGACGTGGTTATAGTATGAGGTGAGGAGGTGTGGGATGTCTTAATTTGGTTATAACATTCTCTGGCCGAGGAGTTACAACACTTTCTCCGTAATCCCGTTTATCAGGCAGAGTCTCGTAACGGGCGAGAACTGGAAGCGGTTCTACCCCCGATGGTGATCTTGCCAAGAAATCAACAGACAGCTGAAAGATGCTGCTGTTGACAGCGATGTCCTGTAAAGGATATGCGAATTAAAAAAAAAAAAAGAAGGAGTTGTAGAGATCTGTTTGTGAAAATACCGAAAGGCAAAGGAGAAAAAATAAAGAGCAAATTCAATAGAAATAAAACGCGACGCAGGCCAGCAAAAACAAAGGCTTTCAGACTTATTGTAGTCAGAGTAAAAGAGAGCTGAGAACAAAGAACAGTTGAGTAGCATGTTCGGATGACACCAGCAGTAGTCAACGAATTGACAAACCTAATGGTAATGATGATGATCATGATCATGATCATGATCATGATGATGATGTGGTGATGTTGATCATGGTGGTGATGGTGGTGATCGTATCTTAGCTGGCTAAAAGTAACGATAAAACAGAAAGTATTCACGCCCACCGATTCAAGGAAACCGTTAAATATCGTAGTTGATAAGGAAGGTAGCGGGTAGGGGGGGGGGGGGTATTCATATCCCGCAATACTAGGAGTTCATGGGATAAATTAAGTAACACAAGTAAGCAAACACTATTAGCAAATCTTCCTGTTCCAAAATCAAGGACACGTGTTGTTAGCTTTACAGGGTGCCCCAGAAGGAGGTGCACAGAAGCCTGACTCAGCTTTGTTATCTGACATTGTTGTAAGCGGCATGTTGTTATCAGCATGAAGATAATAGAATAACGTCAGCTATTTTATTTAACATTCAACCTTTGCAATGCTGTAGCTAGGCAACGTGGGCCAGTATACAGCGGCGGACTGATCAGAGTATCAGTTGCACGTTGGAAAGTGGGTATAGTGGTCGGCCTTGAACATTAGACTGAAAATAAAAATACTGTCATCTACTGCCTCTAGTACCCTACGGTGTAGGACTGGGAGCGGGTGTCCCCTGGAACCTGAGGAATTAAGACCGTCTGGCTAGTGCAGTCGCCACGAACCCCTCCACCCCCCTCCACCCCCCCCCCCCCCGCCAACGACCCAAAAAATCCTTACCGAGGATTCGAACCCGTGTCTCCTGAAAGAAATTCCTGCATTCTAGCTACTCGGCCAGCCGCTGCTCAAACCATAGACATTGTTGAAATTGTTTATGAACTTTTTGTCCCTGCAACCATACTTTTTTTGTTACAAACAATGTCCGCCCCTGCTAGTATGTATAAGCTTAACAGACCAATACTGATTTGAGGGCGTAAATTACAAGTATCTCTGAAGTCGGAGTGAGTTCGCCTGATGGCGAGGGGCACCGGTAATAGGACAACTAATCCACACGAAACATGGACAATGAGCCATCCATCCATCCATCATGTGCCATGCCGGTAAGCGTTGGCGGTCATGTTCTGCCATCTCACTCGATCAACAGAGTCGTGGATCAGTTCCGTGTTTCTGTCTCGACCATGCCACAAGGCCAAGCCATCCAGATACTTGTTTCTAGGTCTTCCCCTTGGTCTGTTCCCCTCGATCTTACCAGTTGTTACCAAGTTCTCCAAATCATTTCTTCTCATAACATGCCCAAAAAATTGTGACTGTCTACGTCTAATGTTTCTGATCAGTTTACGATCTTCATTTGTTTCTTGAAGGACTTGTTCATTGGTCTTTCTGGCTGTCCATGGTATTCTTTGCATTTTCCTCAGAAACCACATTTCTACAATGAGCAGACTAGTTGAAAAACATCTAATGGCAGTGGAAATGTGGTTTTTGAGGTAAATGCTAAGACTGTCATGGACAGACAGAAAAACCAATGAACAAGTTCTATAAGACGCACATGAAAACCCAATTCTGATTAGAGGAATTAGACGCAAAAAGTCAAAAATTTATTGGGCATGTTATAAGAAGACATAAATAAGAGAACTTGGTTTCAACTGGCAAAATTGAGGGGAAAAGAACAAGGTGAAGGCATAGAAGTAGCTATGTGGATGGCTTGACCACATGGCATGGTGGGGACATGAACACAGAGATGATCTATGATTCTGGTGATCGTGTGAGATGGCGAAATATGACCGCCCACGCTTATCATCATGGCTCATTGTGATGATGAAAAGAAAGACAAGGGGACCCGATGGTGTACTAGCTAGCAGGCCTGCATGTCGTCCCAGCCACCATATTTTCAAGTTCCCTTTTTTAAGGTGACATGTTCCCCCCCCCCCCCTTTTGATGTCTCCACCTTGTCATGGTGTGTGTGTGGGGGGAAGGGGGGGGGGGGGGCTTGCGTGTCCCAGTGACTCCAAGAGTATTGTCGGCGGATGCACAACTACATGTCGGACAAGCCGTGGGTTGGGGACCAGACCAAGAGAGACACAACCTGCTGCTCTGCAGGTAGACTGAGGATAGCAGTCAAAAGATCAAACCAGGCGCACGATGCCGCTATTTCTTGGTCAGAACACATACTCTAAGGCTCCCTGTCGAGGGCTGTGACTGAACGCCTCTAAGCTATAAACCCTCGGATTTGAGAGCCGGGCTGATACCCACCTACCGAAAAATTGAGGTGAAATGCTGAGCACGCTACATGCTTAGTTCAGATACTTGTTCCAAGGCTCTCAGCTGGGGGATATGAGGGATCCCCGGATGAGAGGGCCTGTCCGTCTCTCGCTCACTGATGCACGGAGGCAAGGTGCTGAGCCGGCAGCACATGTAGCCTACCTCGTGAACGAGTACTACAGGTAGAAAAAGTGCCGCAGTTGCATAAATTGGTTACGAAAAATGTCTGTATCTAATACTCATACAGAATGTAGTCAAAGGTGGAAAAACGTCTCAATACCACGAAATGGAACGCATGGCTAGCGAATCCATTGCGTGGTCCGAAGTCCGAAGCTTACCCTGTGGATGTCGTACGCAGACTGACCCTGTCCTGGTTTGTGCTTGAGCGACCAGTGGCAAGCTAAATACCCAATACATGGAATGAGGAATTAAAGCAGCCATGAGCATGACGTGGCAATTCCTCGAGTGAGCCCAGACCCAGAGCAATATGTGCCGGATCTGCAATTATGGAAGCCTCCTTGGAATGCCCATGGTCTGCCCCTACCTTCCTTTGAGGGTTGACCGTGATGTCACTGACCGTTCTACCTTGACCATCTGAGATGTGGGCGACACTTCAACAATAAGAGTCTAACGTGCCTCGAAACCCGAGGAAGGCTAACCTCATTAAAAAATGCCCGCCAAATCTTAAGTGCCGGCCTACGGGTGGCAAAATAAAAATTGGCACTACGGAATTACGTCCGAGTGAAATGTCTTTCGTGCTAGGAACAGCTCTGACTACCTGGTTTTCTGAAAAGGTCGTGTCCGGAATAGCCCTGACTAGGTAAGTTTCCGAATGTCCGTCGTTCTCGGAACTATAGTGTTGTGCTCTGACTATATTGTCCCCGGGCACAGCGACAAGCACATGTCAGAATCGAAAACTCGCTGAGTGGATACTGTCTGCAGACCGGTCTGGTTTGTGCGGGAACGGCCCGGGGCGAACGAAATGCCCAATATATTGAAGTGAGGAATTAAAGCAGCCATGAGCAGGACGTGACGATTCTCTCGGTGAGCCCAGCACCAGGGCGCTATTGTCGCTGCAACTAAGGATGCCACCCTGGATGGCGAAAATGCCATGGACTGTCCCTGCCTTCCCTTGAGGGATGACCATGAAGTCTTCGACTGTTCCAACTTTACCAGCTGGTATGTAGACAGTACCACAAAAGTGAGAGTCTCCCAGGAATGCTAATCTGTTAAAAAATGCACGCAGAAGTCGGATGAGTTGGCCCAAGGGTTTCGGCCCAAGGGTGCTTAACAACTTAACGCAATCACATCTGAAAAAAAAAACACTCCGGATGAACGCAAAGAAGAAGAAAAAGAACTGACATGTGCTCCCAGCACGATCTAGCCTAAAATGGGTACTTGGAAATCTCTGGGAAATAAAGGCGGCCGGTGTAATATTGATCACATCACCCATGAAGTGCATATTTGTCTGTCAGAAATGTGGGGACTAGCACTATGTACAAAATACCTCTCCCAGGCGTGTACAAGGGTCTTTTACTTTTTACTTTAAAAGAGAGACAAATGGAAGCTGGCGAATATGGACACGAAATATATGCTGTACAGAGCTGATAAGGCGAACTCACCTGGGACCCAAGAAACAATTCTTCTTATCAGAAATTTCTCTTATAAGAGTTCAAGCATATAGTAATGCATTTCAACGTACAATACAGTATTGTTCTTCACAACATAAATTCACCAAATCCGAGATTGCCCTACGCGGCTAGCACTGTATATGAAATGAAAATCAATATCTTTGCACTTTGACATTTCCACGGTGCTCCGCCCCTTTCATCGGTAGTTAACAAAGAGTTCCCGTGCTGATGGCACCGGTAGCAGCTTGACTAAACGCCCACTTGAATTTTCTTTTACAAGTTTGGTGTTTTGAAGACCCCTGCTGACTCCCACTGTATCATTCTCTCCAGATATGGGTCTTTTGTTTGTTTTGCTGCACTTTCCACCATATTCTAGGAAGCCTTCACCATCGCATAATCTAGCTCGTCGCTCAAAACAGCTAAGCAGTCTGTCTATCAGCCTGTTAATTATCTCGCACACTCTCATGCTTTGGGCAGAAAATCCACCATAAGCTCATGATCATCATTTTTTGCCTCCGATGAACATACCAATTTCTGTTTAACGTAGCATGCTTTAAGAGACTGTCACAAACACAGCACGTCGCTCGATACTGTTATCCAGCTTTCGGAGCTAAGTCCTTACATCTTCAACTTCCATTCCCATGCCGTAAGTCGTGATATCATACACCGGACTCTTCTTTGCCTTGGAAATTCTTATCTTAGATTTCTATAAGACCAGCTAACAATACTTCGCAGGTTAAATGATGAGATCTAAGGATAAATAATTGCTTAAATGTAATCGTTTGATTGTCCGAAAATGGAAATGGGAAGTTATGACAAGTCAGTCTTGTTAAGAGGGTTATAATTTAAGTTTTCTTTCTAACTTGTAACGTTTCTTTGTGGCGTATCGTTGTAGAGTGTTCTTTTGTTACACCTCTGCGAAATGTCAGCATACTCTGTTTGTTCACCAATATCATCATCGCGTGCCTGCTAATAAGCCTCTACGATGCTGGTTGGCCATCTCACAAAATAACCCGAGTCTCGAACCATGTCCGTCTTTCTGTCCCCGTTCTCTCCCTGTATGCCATTCGGTTAATTGATTAAATGCCGAGGGATAATATATCGCCATTTGAACAGAAGGGCGATATATCGCCTTACATCATTTTATTTGTTTTATTTCTTGGGAATCTCTGCCAGTTAAATGCTCAGTGAACGGAAATGTACATTAAAATACTAGGTCATTTGATTGTTTACCATATTTGGTATTTGGCTGTGAATCAGTTAAGCTATCCACACATCTTTCTCTTTGCCTTTCCCTTACTTTTATAGTTGTCACTAAGTCTTGAAGCCTATTTCTCTTCATTAGATGCCATAACAGACTACATACACAACTTCTAATTTCTGTAATCATACTTTCGTTTGTTTCTCGGAAGACGGCCTCATTGGATTTTCTTTCCGTTCATGGTATCTTTTGCTTTTCCTCCAGAAACCATATTTCCGTTGCCATTACATGTCTCTATTGCCCCTACATGATACCATTTACATTACATAACACTCGTGTTAATATCAAAGCGTGCATGCCTTTGGCATGTTTCAGATGATCCAATCTGCCTATTGGTTTCATTTTAGTTTCTAATCTGTTTAAGATTATCCAATCCGTGTATTGGTTTCATTTTCTTTAAAACGACGGCGGTTATAAAAGGGCTAAATCCTGGCTAATATGTTTACCAGCGATGGCTAAACCTCCTCTCCTCGGCGTTGAGCAATGTGTTCTTCAAAGCTGCATCTCTGGGTAGGGTTGTGTAACTCGCTCGTGTGAAGACAATTTCACAATGAAGGTATTTGCGTTCAAACAAAAATGCGTTAACAATAATGAAGTCGGCGTTCGACAGTACTTTCAAAAAAGTGCTGTTGACGCCAATACATTATTTGCACTTTTCAAGCGGAATAAAATTAAAGATAATATAATTGAAACTTCCAGATATAAATCAAGTATCTTAAGAGAAGAATTCGACTACACTGTAGAAATATATTATATAAAATGGACATATTTATTGAAAATTATTGTAGACGGAAACGTGATATTTCATTATGTACGATACGGTTTATTAAGAAGATCACGACTTCTTTATTTGATCGGTGATCCTAGATTTTTATATATGGATGGTCTCCCTTTCATTGCTAATCAAGATGGTCCGTGTAATTATTTAGTAAGTTATACAAATAACCACGGCCCTCTGATTAACAATTCCACACATTATTCAAAGTACATGTTACTATGTCGCCTGCTGAATCCTGATTTACAGCAGTTTGCTATACGATATTATGATGTGGTTACTGCATTTGGGTTTTCTAAGTTTGGTTGCTTCAACTTGAAAAATTGTTTAACAAAAATTGAGCAGCGTATGATTCTCCACATACAAACACGCAGAAGGCTATGTGAATTAGAATCAGGCCGTGATAAGAAATCAGGAGGAGGCGCCAAATGCGAGAATCTGTATCGAAGATTGCCAAATTGCTATAAGTTATATCCAATAACTCAGATGGTATATTTTAGTTATAGCAGGCAACAACAAGCCAAAGAAAGCTCAAAGATAATCATAAAAACACAAAACCACACAGAAGTTGGAAACCTGGACAATCCTGACATCCTTAACAATCTAAAAGTTAGGCCTTACTTTTATCTACATGACGCTGAGGATACAATCTTGAACTACGTGAAAGTCGAGGCGCGAAATCTCGACAGCTTTCCACATTGTGTTTACATAAAAATGTCGCCCAATGAATATATGCTGAGTGTGCCATTGCCACGTGACGCTGTCTACGAAGCGCACAAATTATGTCCACAAATTATCACAAGTAACTTGATCGTTCGCGTGTACCAGGAAGGTGATACTGGATACATAAATATGTTTATTGCATGCCAAAATGCTGGGATGGCACATGCAATGAACACCTGGCATGAGCTGTACTTGTACCGAGCCAAGTTCAAGTTTGAAGAGCATATATTTTTAGGATACAAAAAGCGCTGGTGCCCAATGCTTCGACAGTTGCTATACGGCATACTGCATTTTCGCTTTCAAGATGATCTGCACTTTAATACTGTCCCGCGACCAGTGATAGAGGTAACACCGGACAATGTTTTGAAGGTTCTTGGCTACCGACCAAAAAGTCGTATGAAACACATCACGGACAACCATTGCCCAACAACATGCAAGAAATATTTAAATCTCCTTAGACACGACCATCATAGGTCTTTCTTCTATACACGGTACCGTAATCAGATTCAGGAGTTAATTAACTTCTCGCTGGACACAGTGACAAAAGATAAATTACAGCAGGTTGAGTCCAGGGTAGTTTTAGAGTCCACGAAAGTTTTCGAATTAACCATAGTTTTAGAGTTCGACGATTTTATTGGCGAGACGGTTAAAGGTCCTCGGTGTGCAACGATCAAAACTTGTTTGCGCATGATAGACGACGACCCATACGTGGTGGTATCCGCCTTCATCGACTCTGCTTCCACAACATATGAAAATCAGCCTGTCGTGTCGTCTCCGCCACCGCCGCGCCCCGTCAGATTGCGGGGCGTTAAGGAAAATAAGACAGCAACAACAAAACAGAAAAAAAAAAACAAAAACAAAAAAAAACGACTGTCAGTTTTAACAGATTCAGTGCGAAATAAAAAGTAGGTTTGCACAAATAAAAAATGGATGTCGGAAAATGGGAAGCAGGGGTGTGTCACAGTTATGACGTAAAAGTTGTTACTATGATTAATATGACAGCACGCATGTTGTATTATAATGCAATGACAACATTTCAGCGATATATAAGCCAATGGCACTCAGTATGTTAAATTACCGTGGTAGACAATCTAAATTACTGTAGGAATATGTGTGTTGTATATTTCAGCTGGAAGGATTTATCTCAGTACTTAAGTTTATGTTGTGTGGATTCTACAGTATGCAGTTAACTGTGATTTGTATTTGTGAACAAGGAGCATTTTTATACGTTTGAAAAAAAAACGAAAAAAAAAACAAAAAACAATAAAAAAACTGACTGGCGTTGTTCACGCCCTCCTTGAAGAGCCATAGGGAGCACACGTTTCCTTTACCTAACTAAGTGTTGCATCTGTGAATATGAGCCCACACTTCTTTAATACTGCCCACTTACTTGCTTGCCTCGTTGTCTTCTTGTTCTCCTTCTTGATGCCTTTCTTGTTGTCCTAGCAGTTGAATCCCTGCCGTTACCGGTGCACAATGGGGAAACCTCAGCTTCATTTTGTATGCGCTGTTATGGCTTAGCCTATTGACTATTTGTTGATGAACAGTTCAAAGAAACTCCTGCAGTTATTCGACTTTACTAAAAAAAAATAGTTTCCTGCAGGCATTAACTTCGCCAACTAAGCTTTAATATTCCGCTACAAATACGTTTCTCTGTTGTCTTGTGCGATGCCGCAGGTTTTAGCATTGTAACATTTAAAGCGGTCTGTGTTTCTCAAAGGGTATCGTTTAACCGCACCAGCTAGCTCGCTTGCCTGCCAGCCCAGTGGTTAGGCAGTCTATTACCTATCAAGGCGGATATGTCTGTATGTATATTGAATTGGGCTTCCAGATCTTCCCATCTTAAAATAGGTATTCTAAAAAGTGAAGGAGGCCTGTCTGTTTGCGACCACATCCCCCATCAAGTGCTGGTTGGTGTATACAAATATGGGGGGGGGGGGGTGTGCGGGGGTAGAATAATATACCCACTAGGCCTCATGACGTGGAAGGTGGTCTTGAAAATATTTCTCAAGAGTCCAACAAAGAACGGGGGAGGGGGGGGGGGGAGAGAAGAAGGACAGAGCAAGTAACAAATTTTTACTATCCTGGACATGTAATATCGGCTGAAGGCAGAAGTGATATAGAAATATACAAAAGAAAGGGAGTGGCCAAAATATTTTCACCAAAATGAACCCTCAAAAAAAAATATTAACAGCTGGAGAGACCAACAATACATTAAAAATTAAAACAAATTGTCAAATGTTATGTGATGAATATTCAACACTACTATTTAGCGCAGAAACCTGGACAATGAACAAGTCTGGACGATGAACAAGCAATCAGACAGTCGAACTGAGGTCCTGGATATGTGGGTATACAGAAGAATAGGTGGTATTTTAAGGAAACAGAAACAATCAAATACAGAGATCTTTGAGAGGCTAGGAATTAAATAGCCAATGAAAGTAATGAAAACATACAAGTGAAAGATTTCGGATACGTTAAAAGACAAGATATATTGTATAAAAGCAGGAAGGAACATTAAAGTAAACGATCATTTTACACGTCTTACATATTGGATATATAGTCATGGTCTCATATTTTTTATAGACTAATAGACACTTGATGGATGTAATGGATAATATTACATCGGCCGCTTTTTTCCATGACTTTTTCAGGGAACTATTTTAGACCGTGCCGACTTGTAAGATCAGGTCAATTAAAATAACTCCCCTTGATGTGGATTCGAACAGGCCACCACCATTCTCGAGGGAAAAATAGAAGGCAGCCGAGCAGGATGTAGATAGCGATAAAGCCGCAGAATAGCATCAAGGGATGGATTAACAGCAATCCGTCAGAGATTACAACCAGGGAGGAGACAGCGAGTGTTGTAGATCCATGGCTGTCTTTGTGGAGACGACACTTGATTGATGTTTTCCACATTTTTAAATGCACATCAACGCTAATTACTTTCTTTTCTTTCGAAGATCCTTTTATCCGTGGTTGTATATTGCATTTGGGCAGTGCATTTTGCTTTCTGGAAACCACGTGTCACTACTTTACAACTCTGGTTCATTCTAGACTAACTTAGGATGTTTTATTTGTTCTTTTTGGTTTCAGCTCCTGTTTCTATGTGGCAATCATTGAGCCTTTTCTGGCTTCAACTTCCTTAATTTGCGTCCTTTTAGGCACAAACACATTTCACTGGAATAGCTGACCCAGTTCTTGCTTCCTTGGCCCGTCCCTGCAGTGCTGCTACGATGTTAGTCAGAGGCTCATCGAGGAGATGTACATACTAGGTTACTGCTACCAGTAGATACCCCATTATAGTGTGTGACATTACATACTTGTCCCGTGGAATTACAAAGAGCATGCTTTAGAACTTGATAGGAGTAGTCATAATATGTGGAAAGTTAGGTGCAGATTGTAAGTAGACATAATATGTGGAAAGTTAGGAGCAGATTGTAAGCAGGCATAATATGTGGAGAGATACATGTAGATTAAAAGTAGGCATAATATATGGATTGGGACAAGTCTCGAAATAGCGTGGTTAAAGCGGTAACTGCAGAACGACTAACACTCTCTCAACTAAGAGTACGAACTTGCAACGTCTCTTGTCAACTCCATAGCCTTCCCTCCGAGCGAGGGTAGTACTGGACTGTGCAGTCAGATCACGCAAATGTAGGCCGAAGTCCAACTTCCATACCAGGACGGTAGTCGTCCGTAAGTCGCACTCACTCAGCTGCAGAGAACAAGAGGTGGGACCAGAAACTAAACGGAAGAACCGGCTTCGTAGTAGATTGTGGCTACGTGAAAGGGGCACGCAGAAAGAACACGGAAACGGAGATGAATGGAGGCGATAGAGGCCGTGGCTGGGGTAGAAGCATGCTCCCCACGATCACAGGTGCTAGGGACTAACGCAGACTGCACAGGCTCTCCTCACTGAGGGAGGGGAGGCTTGAGAGTGGACATGTTAACAGCTAAGGGACAAGCACAACAACAAGGATAATGAAATCGATCGAACGTCTAGTACGGCAGGGGAAAGACACCCGGAGTCATGACCTAAACGGGTTCGCCCCTAGAGAATGTTAAGAGGATAATGGGCCGAAACATTCGGGGAAGGGGGACCCTTTCTGATGATCAGAAGCCCCCTGCCGCATTTGCTTCTAGGCGGAGTTTTTATCACTATGGGGAGATAAATGTAGATTACAAGTAGGCATAATATATGGATAGATAGATACAGCTTAAGAATCCTGAAAGTTACACAAACCACGAGGAGATTGCTTGCAGCGAATGAACACTGGCCTTGTCGCTGTACAGGAGGTTGGTTTAGCCATTGCTGGTCTTGCCGTAGGAATTGTCAACTGGCTAGTTTGGACAGGTCATTAGCAAGGTAAGAAATTAGACATTAAATTTACAATGAAAATACAATTCATGACAATAGTCTTCTAAATTACTGGGCAGTGTGAGAAGTTCCATCGATTTATGAGCTATAAGTTAGTGGTTTCAGAATGAGGAGGAAGAAGTTAAAGGCCCGTATGGCATTTAGAGCAGCACAATAGCAAACTGCTATAATGAAGAGCAGAGAATACCATGGACAACATAGAATAAATTAACACGGAAAACACCATGCAGGTCGGAGGATTGGATCTGCAGGAGTTAGACAGCAAGTCAGCAAAGTAAAAGACAATTTCAGCAAAAATAAAGACTGATCTTACCGACCTCTGACACGGTCCCAGGAATAAAACATAATCGTGTCCAACTAAACAACAATTCATGTGCTAACGAAATTTATGTTTGTTTGTTGGAAGGGCTCGCGGTTTTCCCAGCGGTCAGAAGACCAAGGACCGAGATTCATGGACAGATTTGAGTCTCTTCGCCACCTGACAGGGCACAAGGTGATGATGATGACATTAATATCGGTGCCACGGGATTTGAATAGTTAACGACGTCTGTTTAAAGACAAGGTGGAGATTCAAGCCTTGGTATAAAAATAAATAAAAAATCAACAGTAAAAAGAAAATTGAAAAATGTTACAAACTTTGAATACTTAGGTTCTAATTGCAATCAGATTTAGCTTAATTATAATTTAAACACAGAGTCACAAACAATATATCGCACTATTTATGGGCTGTCATAGTTTGCTGCAGAGGTATATATCAAATATTCATGTTGACGTCTGAAGGTGTAGGGGTAGAATAAGACGACGACAACGACGACGACGACGACGACGACGACAACGACGAAGAAGAAGAAGAAGAAGAAGATTTGATTTGATTTAATTTTATTGTAAAAGGATCACAAATTGGGCACGCAGGCCCGTCTTACATTCGACCCTTCCAATCACTCATCTTTCATTCATCAATAGTGCATGATACATAGGAAAAAAAACATTGTCAAATTAATATTGTAAACATAATGCATATTACCATGCTATGAGACACATCCCTCACCACTACACCCCCCCCACCACCTACACATCCAACCACCCACCCACATCCCACCAAAACACACAACCCCAGGCACACATACATTCTTCCACCCACCCACCCATACCCACATACACATTCCCCCACCAACACACACACACACACACCACACTCACACACCCCCCAACCCCCCCCCCCCCCCCCACACACACACGCACACCCACTCACCCATACAACCTCCATCCACACTTCCGCCACCTACAAACACACACACACACACATCCCTCACCCACATACTCATCCCCCACCCACAAACATATCCGCCAACCCCCTCCCCCCACTCACACACATCTCCCCTCCTACACACATATACCCGCACACATACATCGCCACCCACCCACACATCCCCCATCCACCCACACACACCCCACAACCCACACATACATCCCCGACCACCCACCCCCATCCACCCACCCCAACAACACCACACACACATATATCTCACACACACACACACACACACACACACACATCACCCACCCATACGCACATACTCCCACACCCATCCCCCAACCCACACACACACATCTACCACACTCCCTGCACACACCTCACCCACACATTCCCCACCCACCCTCCCACCGACACCAACCCACGCAAACACAATATCTCACCCATAAATACCTCACTTACATCCCTCACCCACACACCCCCACGCACACATGCAACTCTCCCCCACACGCGTGCTTAAAAGAACGGATATTAACACAGTGCACTCCCTCCTCAAGCAGAGACGCCTCCGGGGAAAAAAAGAAACACGAGGAATAGAAAGAGGAGGATGAACAAAACATGATGGTACCCGTAGTAATAACATATTATTTGCTTAATAACTGTTCTTCATTGTTGTTTATTCTAGTGAAACACGAGACATTGCCAATGCAGGTCTGTCTTCACAAAGAGATGGTGAAGATTTGATTTAGTGAAGACACCTTTGTTCTGTGGGATCCAGCGTTGATTAAATGTTGGTCAAATCATTTGCCGAACGTAGACGGACGGAAGGGGTAAACATACATTCGAATAAAATGACACCATTATTACTAATACTACTACTATTGCCGCAACTGTTACTATTACTACTACACCATTATCTACACTACCACCACCATGGCGACTACCTACCAGAATTATTACTACTTCAAGCAACAGAGACGACAACCTACAGCACTAATACTATTACTACTACCACCACCAAAATCACCACCACTACAATTATCAGTACAACAACCGTCACTACGATCACATCCACCACCCATCACCACCACTACCACCACCACCAACACCAACACCACCACCACAACAACTGCTACTACTACTACTACTACTACTACTACTACTACTACTACTACTACTACTACTACTACTACTACTACTACTACTACTACTACTACTACTACTACAACTACTACTACTACTACTACTACTACTACTACTACTACTACTACTACTACTACTACTACTACTACTACTACTACTACATTACTTCAACCAACATCACCACTACTACTACAAGAAGGAGAAGAAGAAGAAGAAGAAGAAGAAGAAGAAGCAGCAGCAGCAGCAGAAGCAACAGCAGAAGCAGCAGCATCCGAAGAAGAAGAAGAAGAAGAAGAAGAAGAAGAAGAATATTATTAGTAGTAGGCCTCTATCAGTCCTGGAGGACCATAGAGTTGTGCAGCTGTGGAGGCATTTGACAGCAACGTGGTGACTGTATAGTCCATGCGAGAGTGACAATCTCTGTCACAGTTTCCGCGTCTGTAAGTGATTGCATTTTATGCCTGTGCCTCCTATCCTCAGTTTGTTGGATCAGATTTCGCTCAAAGAGCACCAGTCCTTTTCGTTAATCTCTTCTCCAGGAATATCTGTCTGTTGCAACTCTTTCCCACGTCTCTGGATCTTTACCAAGGGTTTTCATATCTTGTTTTTACACACATCCCTATATCGTATTTGGGGGCCTTCCGGTTGACCTCTTCCCTATGGCTAGTTCTCCGTATCGGAGATATTTGGGAATACGTTCATCCTCTATTCGAGATACATGGACCAGCCACTGGAGGCGTCTCTGCTTGAGGAGGGAGTGCACTGTGGTATTATCCGCTCTTTCAAGCACGTGTTTGTTTGTTATGTGGTCTTCCCACGATATGCCCAGGATAGTTCTCAGACATCTCATATGGAAGGAATTCAACATTCTTTCCTGTCGTGAGTACAAAATCCAGGATTCAGACCCATAGAGTAGTGTGCTTTATATACTTGAACTTTTGTACGCTCTATTAGTCTATTATTCTCCCAAACTTTCTTAGTTAGCCTGGAAAGTGTTGTGGCAGCCTTTCCAATGTGTCTGTCGATTTCTGTCTCTAAGAAGGAAAGATTATCTGATATTGTCGACCCCAACTATGCAAACTCATACCTTCAATTCGTAATTAGAAATTTTGATTGATGGTGGAGCACCAGCAGCTTGTTCCATCACCTGTGTTTTATTTAGGCTGATGGTGAGCCCAAGGTCTTTGCAGGCGGCTGCAAAACGATCTATGAGCCTTTGGAGATCTTCTGCTGCATGAGTAGTCAGTGCTGCATCATCTGCAAAAAGTAGTTTTCTTATGCATATTGGTTTTATTTTGGTCTTTGCCTTGAGTCTTGATGGGTTAAAAAATTTGCCATCAGATCTTTTATGGAGGTATATGCCTTCAGTGGCAGTCCCAAATGCCTGCCTTAAGAGAACGGCGAAGAAGATATCAAGAAGTGTAGGAGCAAGCACGCAGTCCTGCTTTACTCCGCTACTGATGCTGAATGACTGGGATGTTAAGCCATAGAATACAATGGTCCCCTGCATGTTTTCGTGAAATGATTTCACGAGGCTTAGCAGGTTGTGTGGACATCTTATCTTCTCAAGAATCTTAAAAAGACCGTCTCTGCTCACAAGGTCAAATGCCGTTGTGAGGTCGATGAAGGCAATATATAATGGCTTCCTCTGTTCTCTGCACTTCTCCTGGAGCTGCCTGAGTGACCCGTTGCCGGTCTCACTGGCCGAGTGTTTACACCACTTTCTCCGTAATCCTGTTTATCACGCAGAGTCTCGGGGCGGGCGAGAGCTGGAAGCGGTTCGACCCCCGCTGGTGACTTGCGGGATAACTGAGCCGGCCGCTCAGAAAGCAATGGCAAACTACTGAGCGTAATCTTGCCAAGAAATCAACATACAGCTGAAAGATGCCGATGTTGACAGCGATGTCCTGTAAAGGATATGCAAAAAAAAAAAAAAAAAAAACAGTGGGCCCGTTGGGTCTAAATCCGCACTGTGATTCAGGGTAGATTCTTTCAGCAAGAATGTACAATCCTTTTAGGATTACTCGAGCGAAAATCTTGTCTGTAATGCTGAGGAGGGAAATGCCGCGATAATTGTTGCAGTCGCTTCTGTCATCTTTGTTTCTATAAATGCACTGACTACCCATCAGTGAGGCCACTGCAAAAACGCTTACACCACGTGGCTCACAAACTCCTCAAATGTACGGTCTACCCAAACTTCACAAGCCCGCAGGCTTGTCCATGGGACACATTTTTCAGTCTAATTCCCATCCCATCCCAGGGTAATTTTGTTTGTCCCATCCCATGGGATTCCCATGATAATATTAATATGGAATACAGTTCAAATAACATTATGAAATTTATGAAAGTTTAGGGTTAGTGTCTACTAAATAGGACTAAAAGTACAAAGAGACATGCAAAACAACAGAATTTATTAATTTTAATATTCAATAGTATTTTATTAAAACAAAGTTTAATCTAAATATGACAATTCAACGTCATTCTGACACTCTCATTCTGTTTCTGAGTCACTCTGCTCATTCAGCACATCAATTTCCTGCTGATCGACTGTTTCTAATAATTCAGTTAATCCAGGTAATCCCTGAACCATTTCCACAATTTTCATCTTACATGTAAATCTGATATACACAGAGTTTATAACGAGAGCTGGTAACATTCGTTTTCGTAACTTACTCAACAACAATCCAGCTGCTCTAAATAAGTGCTCTACTGCCGCTGAGGACACTGGTATGGCCAAGACAATTTTCGCACTTGCTGTTAGCAGTGGAAATCTATGTTCATTTTCCCAATAATTTAATACTTGTGAAGTTGGTTGCCGTAATATTTGAAACATGGTGACTTCATCCTCAAGGCATTTGTTTCTTGGGTCATCAAACTTAAGTGTTTTGTTTGGTGGAGGATAAAAAAAATAAGTCAAAATCACTTTTCGGCTTTTGTTCTACAACTCCTGCTACTTCACATACAGCAGATGATTCAGAAGAAAGATTTAAATCTTTGATGAATGAAATCATAGTTGAAACAACAGACTTAGAAAAAGCGATCCAATCATTGGCCCATTTACTGGTGTCCACGTTTCCGTTCTTCTTAGTAACAACTGACTTGACCATGTCTTCTATTTTGGCTTTAATGTCAACTCCAGTAAGGAATGCTGCAGTAACTGCCAAAGAACTGCCGCAATATGGCCAAAGTTTTTCTCCAATAATTTTATGAAAGTTCTGCAATATTTCTTACCATGCTGCTGGAAGTTTCTTCGTCAATATCAACAATAACTGTGTACAACTGATAGTCTAGGAGGAAGTATAACAGCAAAAATAAATGAGATGTAGCACCATCAATTTCTAGTTTGTCAAAAAAAAAAAAACAGTTTTGAATTTCTCATGTTTGTACAGCATTCCTTTAATCTGAACAATATTCAGAATGCGGTTTAAGAATTCTTCAACATCTTCATTAAAGTAATGCGAGTAATTTTTTAAATGGGCATTGAAACGTTGGTAATATGATCGCATGCGCGCATTTATTAATTTATCCGGTGTCCCATCACGAGATAAAGAATTGATACAAGTACATAAAGAAAAAGGAAGGATAAAAGGGTTTTAAAAGATTTTTTTAAAAGTTGCTATGACATGGCTACTGTCCCTTGTGTCCAATGGGAAATATAAATGTTTGCTGTCCCGTCCCATCCCATCCCATGGGACATTTCCCATGGGATTCCCATGAGAATCTCATTCCCATGAACAAGCCTGCAAGCCCGGAATCCCACTAAGACCGATCCTGTCCATGGTTGTCTGCACATCACTGGATGGCGAGATGGCTAGCTGAAATTTTAAAGCCAGTACGACAGTTAGTTAGTTAGTTAGTTATCAGTTGGGGTATCTTCGTTGCACTCCGGACATGTCCATAGGTGCTCAGATCCTCCCCCCCAGCATATGCATCAGCGTCCGGTGGCTAATAGTGCCAGTTCTGTGTTGGTTGACGAGGCGCTTTGTTTTCCCGATGTACCTCTCGCGTCTGGCTGTGCCGATTCTTACTCCCAGGTCTTTCATCCTGGAAAGCGATGTGGAATCACTGGCGTCAAAATCCTCTGTTCTCGCCATATCTTTAAGGGCGTTAATAACATCGGCACGATCCATGGGCTGGCCATCTACAGGGGGTGCAGAGCCAGCTAATTTATCAGCTCGTTCATTTCCCTCGACTCCCGCATGTCCCGGGACGAAGATGAAGGTGACTTTGCGGACAACAGACTTCCGCAGCGACTCAGTCCACTGTCTACGTACAGATCCAGCTTCGACCTTCTGAATCATGCTCATTGAATCACTTAGTACACACACGTTGGTATAATGCTGTGATTCCAGCCATATGAAAGCCTGTGTAACTGCCATCACCTCCATCGTCATGCTGCTCGTGGTCATGGAGTGGGCACCACTGGATTCTTGAACGGTTCGGCCCGCTGAGCGGGCTGTAAATGCCCACGCACTTCTCTGCTGCTTTACAACAGATCCATCTGTATAGATGAGCACTTCGGGGCTATCTGAGTGATCATAGATGAGCGCGTTAACCTCTGCATTGACAGCGGCAGGGTTCTGCTCTCTGCACCGTCTGTCGAGTGTGATAATGCAGGAGAAGGTACACTTAAAAGCTTGAGGCACCGGCACCCATTCCTTGCCGGGGTTGATACTGGTAAGACTGCAGACCTGTCCGACGACATCTTCCGCCCGACCCATCCATGATTTGCCCCTCTTTAGCCTGTCACCCTTTTCTCTGAATACAGCGTCATGCAGAGGGTGCTGCTCATCTGCACTTATTTTTAAGTATGCACGAGCTCTCCAGATCTTGATCCTGTGTTCCATTGTCGCGAAGTCAAGGAGGTATCTCATTGCTACACAGCTGGTGTCTCTCGTGCAGCCCAAAATGATGCGCATGGCTTCGTTTTGTACCTTTTCAAGTCTTCCAATCTGTGTAGGGCTGACAGTGAGGATGGCCAGGGCATACTCGATGCGTGAAAGCACAAGTCCTTGGAACAGAAGTAATAGCAGTCTTTGCTCGATATTGGCACTCGCCATGACTCTCATTGCTGCCAAACCTTTTCGAGCCTTCGTTATGACATAATCGACATGATCTCTGAAGGACAGGCTACGATCAAGCCTCACGCCAAGATATGTCATTGACTGGGTTCTACTCAGAATGCTCCCATCCATTCTTACTGCCGGCAGGTCTGTTTTCACAATATGGTTGTTTAGTGAGAACCATGTAACCGTTGCCTTTGCAGGGTTGACAAGGGCATCGGCATCAGCACACCATGAGGAAATTCGATCTAGTTCGCCCTGCATATAGTTGGCAACCGCCTGTCTATCTCGACCCTGTCGATACACGAGGATGTCGTCAACGAATGATAGAGTCCTACCCCTCCCATCCAACTGTTGTTCAGTGATCGGCACCGTATACACGTTGAATAGTACTGGTGACAGTGGTGAACCCTGCGGCAATCCTGGACATATCGTTATCGGCTCAGAAGACCAACTCCCGCATCTTAGCACCACCTTCCTTTGGAGTAGAACTGCAGCTATCCATCGTACAAGGTGAGGGTGCACTTTCAGTCTGAGGAGGGTTTGCATCAAGTGCTCGAAAGATACTCTGCTATATGCGTCCTCTAAGTCTATGGCGGCCGCACATGTCTCTTCTCTGACCTGAAATCCTTCGTAAACATCTTGAGCAAAGACCGCCGCATTCAGCCATGACTCTTTGTTGCGTCTGTATCCTCCAAGTATGGGCGGGAAGCAGCCGAGCTGTTCCAAGTCCCAAGCAAGTCTGTGTGCTACAATTTTCTCCAGTAGCTTGCCAACAGTATTCTGCATCGTAATGATTCTGTAGCCGCTTATCTTGGAGTGGTCTTTGTTCGGTTTTGGCAGCGGCAGCAGGTAGCTGTGTAGCCATTCTTCTTTGACCTGACCCCTCTGGATACTGGTGTTGAATTCTCTGGCCAGTTCTTCCATGTCATCATCTGATATCACCATTAGGTCACCATATCGGATGCCGTCTGGGCCTGGGGCGGTGTTAGGTGATTTCTTGAGCATCGCACGCAATATGTCAACTGTGATCGTCCATTCTTCGTCTGTCCCGACCCCCTCGCACAACTGAGAGAGTGTTGTTGTGGTCCTCTGTCTGGCGGGCTCGTCTTTCTGGTCAGTCTGTTCTATGTAGCGTGCAAGAAGGGCCTTACCTTTATCCGCATCCGACTTTTTCCATGCGAGGTCTGTGCTTTGAAAGTCTGGAATACCCCTACGTTGTGCAGCACCGTTCATGCTCTTGTGGAGGCGCCAGAATGTCGTAAGAGATTGCTCGGAGCACACCTTCCTGCAGAACTCGTCCCATTTGTCGGCCTTGGCCTGTTTGGCGCAGGATTTGAATAAAGTCGTCGTCCTAACGACCTCAGTCTTCAGGTTCGCCAATTCAACCTGTGGCATGTTAGCCTTTCTGGCCTTTTGCCAGTCTTTGACAGCCTGCCTCTTTCCCAGCCACACCTTCTCGACCTCTCCATTCCACCATGGTGGCTGCAGCCATCTTTCTTGTCTCCTACGGGAGGAAGTTAGTTTCCTTCTTCTGATCTTGCTTATGGCGTCTTGACCAGTGGTGTCGTACGGGTAGGCATTGGTCTTGTTTCTTTGACTCATGGCCCCGTCTTTCTTGATCAGGATGACACAAGGGTAGTGGTCACTATCGTGGTATCCCAGTGTGCCCCACCGGCACCTTGGTGCGATGGTGGGCGACACCAGAGCCAAGTCAATGATGCTGTCAGAGTCGCCTGGTCGAGTGGCCATTCTAGTGACCTTCCCATCATTTAGACAGATTAGGGCAGCAGATGCCAGGGCGTCCTCCAAATCTTCTCCCTGTCTATTGGTGATGCAATTCCCCCATTGACTGCCTCTGGCATTGAAGTCCCCGCAGTAGATGATATGCCTTTCATCCATATCGAACAAACTCTGCCATTGTCGCACGTCGACCTTCCCATTTCGCGCATAGACGTTAACGATTACAAGCTGCACTGGTGTCATTATTCTTAATGCCTGCACTTGCATGGCATCGCTGTTCCAGGCGGACATATCGATCTCAGACACGAGTATGTTGTCGCGGACCAGAATGGCCTGTCTGAGGTGCCGCCTGTTAAGGAAACCCTGAAATCCCGCCACATTGACTGTTCCGTCGGTGAGGTGTGTTTCTTGCAAGACTACAATATCGTTTCCGTAGAGAAGTTTTTCAAGAATGGGTCGGCGTTGACTAAATGATGCACAGTTCCAGTACAGTACTCGAACATTTCCGATACCCAATCTGTCACATTTTAAGCGCCTTCTGCGCGCGCCCGCCCTCTTACCACGTTGTGTCCTAGCTGGTCGTCTGGCCGTCATGTTAGGCTTAACTATCGCCACCGGGCGCCGATGATACGCCGAAAGAAGACCGGACGCGCGTGCACGAACTCCGTTGCACGGTCCGAACTCCATTTCACCACGAAAAAACACTTAATCCATACACATTTCGGAAAAAACACGTTCCATTTTACGGGACGAAGAAATGTCCCGCCATCTTGCTCAAGGGAACTCCCAGTACGACAGTCCTTCGATTTAAAAATACTCAGAGATACATTCGAACTGGTGGAATTATTGGATACTATGGACATAAACAATAAACACATGGCATCCATGGATATAGCCTCTCTATTCACCAACGTTCCATTAAATGTTTTAATAATGTTTTGCATATCCTTTACAGGACATCGCTGTAAACACCAGCATCTTTCAGCTGTATGTTGATTTCTTGGCAAGATTACGCTCAGTAGTTTGCCATTGCTTTCTGAGCGGCCGGCTCACATACCCCATAAGTTACCGATGTGATTCGAACCACTGCTGATTCTCACCGTCATCACGTTATCTACGAGAGTATACGAGATTACGGAGAGAAGTCGCTAACCTCTAAGCCACGAAGCCGGCTCCATTAAATGAGACAGTGAAAATAATAAGTGAACGAATTAAAGACAAACAACTACAACTACGTGTACCAACATCTATTCTAGAGAGGCTACTATTAATATTACCACCAGCATAAAATTCAATTTTCTAATAATGTCATACCGCCAAATTGACGGAGTGTTCACGAAGAGGTCCCTTGGTCCTATTCTAGAGAACATCTTCATGGCACATTTAGAAGAAAAGAGATAATCAGACATTAACAACTTGGTCTTCTACCGTCGTTATGTGGACGATATATTCATTATCACCACAGGCGAGCTATAAGCAACATCATTCCAGGCTATAATGAACATGACAAATAAAAACATCTCTCTATCTATGGAACACGAACACAACGAAGCGTTGCCGTTCCTGGATATTATAATGAGATATAGAGCAGACGGCGCAATTCAAAGGTCGGTGTACCGCAAAGAAACATGGACTGGCCAATATTTAAATTTTCAGAGCTTCGCACCTGTCCAGTACAAACGGGCTTAGTACGGACCCTGTTTAACCGTGCTAGGACATACTGACAGAGGAATTTGAAACTCTGAAGAATGTCGTAAACCTAAATGGTTATTCCACAGGATTTATAAAGCGCCACTGCCAACAGCCGAAACCAAAACCAGACGAAACTACAGTCCCTAAGCACAAGGTATTTATCCAGCTAACCTTTCGTGGGGATGACGTAATGCAACGTCTACTGGACCGGCTCATTACAGCAGTCGGCCGGACATTCTGTGCTGCAACTCCAGTTATTAGGTACAGAACCACACCAATTCCCACACCAGCAGTAAAAGAATCCGCCACTCTGTACGCCAAACCCAATTTCATTTATCAGTTCACATGCAGGAACAGAGCGGCAGTTACACAGCAGGGTTGTTAAACACATACCCAACTGGATTGACAAGATATTACACACAAGCGATGAGAGCATGGGAAGGCCAACACATCACAATTACAAACTTCCAGCGTCATCCATTGCAAGGCATGTTTTGGAAACGGGTCAAGTGATTGATAGAGACAGCGCTTTTCGCGTGTTGTTTAATACAAAAATAGTCGCTTGTGAAAATTTGCAGAAGCTATCATCATAAATCTACACAGGCCAGTGTTGTGCAAACAGAATGACATCATAGTCAGTTTAAAATTACCATGGTAGACTATTGACATTACTGTGCGAACATGTGTATATTTCTGCTTGAAGAATTTATCTAGTTATTTTACTTTATGTTGCGTGAATTCTGCAGTATTAATCTGACGAGATGCAGCGAAATATGCCAGGCAATAAATCGTGCAGTCTATTGTTTTTGTCTTCGTTGATCAACAATTGCATCATCATTATTTAACACAGGGTTTTGAAAGCCCCATGGGGCATCATCACGGATCTTCCTTATCAGTCTGGCATCGTCTCTGCGGAGCTACAAGACCAGGCTACCGAGGTCATTCTATTTATGTCGCACCACAAAATGATATGTCTATTATAGACAAATCCTGCAGGTAATTGCACACATTTATTTCAGCCATATGTTTGCATCTAAACGTATATGTAGCTATGTCTTGCTTTGATTCTTTAGGTCACAGATGTTCAGAAACAACACAAAACATAATTAACTGAACAGAGGGACCAGTTGGTCAAACTCTTTTTACCCCCCATCCCCTACCAAAATTAAATTCAAAGACGAGATCGATGGTCTCAGCATAAAAAGCTAGTCTCATTTTCTCATTTCTAACGGGGTGCTTAATGTTCTTGCGCTTGAACTCCCGATACACTGATAGCAGGTTACGGGGATCAACCCCTACATCATTCAGCAGAACATCAACATTGACTTCCCGTTCAGTAAGCAATGGCAAACTCTGAACGTAAACTTGCCTAGATAACCTAAATCAACTCGGGGTTGTAGATTGTAACGTCCTGCAAACATTAATTAACGGGACAAGCTAGTCTAAAACCATCTAACTCCTGTCAGTCCTGGACACGAACTCCTGTACAGACATTGTTTTTACACTAATGAAATGGAGGCCAGCATGACCGAGTGGATACGAACTCTCGCTCTGAAACTTCCGGTGTGCTGATGCCGACGTAGCGGGTTCAACCCCTACACCGGTCAGTTGAATAAAAATGTTGAAGGTGTAAATGTAACATTCCTGTGTTGAGTTGAGTTGAGTTGAGTTGAGTTGAGTTAATGGTCTAACCACTACTCTACCTTCTAACCCGGTTTAGCCACCACTTTAATGGTATTTTGCCTGTGGACAAGGGTGAGGTGGTCGTGCGCTTGTGGGACCAGGTGGAGAAGGCGGTGGAACAGATTGAGAACCCATATGTGAAAAGAATGACATTGCGGGGATCGGCAGGGGTTCTGGAAGAAACTCAAACCTGAGAGGGAGATCTTGTATTCAGATAGCGGTGGGAACGATTAGTAGTATGACTCTTCGATGGCTGTTGAACGAGGGGACGGAGCATGTATGAGAATGTCCTGAGTGCAGTGATGTCGGTTCTTAACTCAACTCAACTCAACTCAACTCAACTCAACATCATGTGAAGTGGATAGATGGATTATACTTGGTTGAAATAATTCAAACGCAGTCACTGCTGATAATGCTCATATGTGGGTTATTTGTTATCCCCACGATAATCGAATATTTAAAATGAAGTCTCTCTGTCTGTGGTAAAAGGGTTGGAATAATATAACTGCTAGAATAATTCAGTAAGAGGAGCAAGAAGAAGAAATATAGAAAGCGGAACGAAAAGAAATATAGGAGGAGGAAGAAGAAGAAGCGACTAAAGAAGAAGAAGAAGAAGAAGAAGAAGAAGAAGAAGAAGAAGAAGAAGAAGAAGAAGAAGAAGAGTGTTTAGAGGAAAACAAGAGAATTAAATATCTTTTACATCCACAGAACAAGCACCTCAAGAACAAGCTGCACTCACTTGCAATGACCCAAAGAACAAGCCCTAACCATTTCACCAAGAACTCAACAAAGCAATAACCAGTTTACCAAGAACTCAACAAAGCTATAACCATTTCATCAAGAACTGAAAATATGTTGACCCTACGGCAATACGAATTAAACATCTTCTAGTATTTTAGAAATTGACTTCATTGTTTTCCCCTGTTGGAATGTGTTATGTGTTATGTTTATGTACAGGGAGTAGAGGTAGCGGAATGGCTAGAGTGCTTGCCTACCGGCTCGATAATCTGATAAATGATAAATGTCTCCCTGCCTGCCTTTAATTCCCGGGAAATTTCACTGCGGGCATTTAGGCTGGGTCGACCTGGGAGCCCGGACAATTAAAACAAAAACTCCACCTGGATGGAAATTCTAGTACTTAACCACTGGGTCGGCGGGCAAATGTGCTGACATAAAGGGGTATGGCAGCTCTCTGACAATGAACACCAGAAACTTTACTGGTTTGTTAAAGGTTGCTCCCGTGACACTGACCCCATCGAATGCCGACAGGTCTTAAATTAGGGACCTAGTACTATATTATCAATCCACCACAAAACATGAAAACTCGATCTTTTACTTTTAAAACGTTTTCTACTCAAAGAGAACGCGGGATTCTCCTTCGGGAGACCCGGGTTCGAATCCTCGGTAAGGTGTGGGATGTTTTTCTGTCGGGGGCAAAAAGAAAATCCTAACCTGCACAGTTCGCGGCGACTGCACTAGCCAGGCGACCTTAATTTCTCAGGCTCAAAGACCCCCCTCCCGCCATACACCGCAAGATACTTTGAGTGACATTAGAACTAGAGCTAGAATTCCAAAGCACAAGGCCTGGGAATTAAATCAGAGTACATGTGCTGCCCATGCAGCATGATCCCTCTCTCGGTCTTGCCTTGTTATCTCCAGAGGAATAGGAAAGGATGACCAGTGCGTCTGGAACAAGGTAGACTGCAGATTCTGCCGGCTCTAAGAGCAGATGGTGGGTAGCGGCCAGGCCCTCACATCCGTGGAATTTGACTTAGAGACGTTCAGCCATATCCCTCAGCTGAGTGCCTTAAACCAAGTGCCTGGACCAGTATAAGCATGTACATCTGTCATCGTAAGTGCCTGGACCCATAAAAGCGTGTACTACCGTCAGACTCCCTGCCTGACATTGTCTACAGTGCGGATCCCGCGACCAGCGAGAATCGGCCCGCCTGAGATATTGCTCGTCTATGTTGCGAACAAATCTCCCGACTGAAGAATAAAGAAACGATAAAAGTAGTTGTATTTCAATTGCGCTTGCGCTCCCACCTATATGCTACACCCTTCATGTGTCTTCACAAAGTCGGACTAGAGTTGTAATAATTAGACAGTCGGATTTCCCTAGTCCGTACCAGTTCTGAGTTGGCTGTTGAATGTCAGCCGACGGGACGACGTCGGGGAGACGCCGCCAGATAGCTGGGGCGGTCCATGGGAAGGTTGCTGCCATGTACCGAGCTCGGCCGGCCCGTCGACCGCAAGGTACTATATTGGCAGTAAATGACATGACATGAAATTCTAACCAAAATTATTACCACCAATACCACACCACCACTAACACCACCACCACCACCACCACAACTACCGAAAACACCACCACTAACAACATCAATACCAACATCACCACCAATAGAATCACCACCACCACCACAAACAAAATCACCACCACCAATACCATCACCACAACCACCAATACCATGACTATCACCGCCACCACCACCACCATCACCATCACCAAAATAAATACCGACACACCATCACCATCAATACCATCAATAATGCCACTACCACCACCACCATCACCACCAATACTAACATCCCCATAGGCACTACCACTACCACCAACACCCCCACCAATACCAACAACATCAACACCATCACCAACAACACCACCATCACCAACACTACCATATATACCACCAATGCACTATCACTACCTCTAACAATACCACCATCACCACTACCATCACCACATCACCAACATCACATCACCAACACCACTGTCATCACCAACACTACCACTACCAGCACTACCAACATCACCACCAATACCACCACCACCAACAACAACAGCACTACCACCATCACCAACACCAATACCGTCACTACCACCACCATTACCACCACCATCACTATCACTACCACCACTAACAATAATACCATCACCATCAACAACACTACCACCATCAACACCAGCACCATCAGAGCCGAAAACCTTGAACGACCAAAGGTCGAACTTAAGCTCCCAGATCTCTTCCAACCAACTAACCAATGACCCAGACAACTAACCCATGACCCAAGCAACTAACCAATGACCCAGACAACTAACCAATGACCCAAGCAACTAACCAATGACCCAGACAACTAACCCATGACCCAAGCAACTAACCAATGACCCAGACAACTAACCAATGACCCAAGCAACTAACCAATGACCCAGACAACTAACCCATGACCCAAGCAACTAACCAATGACCCAGACAACTAACCAATGACCCAAGCAACTAACCAATGACCCAGACAACTAACCAATGACCCAAGCAACTAACCAATGACCCAGACAACTAACCAATGACCCAAGCAACTAACCAATGACCCAGACAACTAACCCATGACCCAAGCAACTAACCAATGACCCAGACAACTAACCAATGACCCAAGCAACTAACCAATGACCCAGACAACTAACCAATGACCCAAGCAACTAACCAATGACCCAGACAACTAACCCATGACCCAAGCAACTAACCAATGACCCAGACAACTAACCCATGACCCAAGCAACTAACCAATGACCCAGACAACTAACCAATGACCCAAGCAACTAACCAATGACCCAGACAACTAACCCATGACCCAAGCAACTAACCAATGACCCAGACAACTAACCCATGACCCAAGCAACTAACCAATGACCCAGACAGCTAACCCATGACCCAAGCAACTAACCAATGACCCAGACAACTAACCAATGACCCAAGCAACTAACCAATGACCCAAGCAACTAACCAATGACCCAGACAACTAACCAATGACCCAAGCAACTAACCAATGACCCAAGCAACTAACCAATGACCCAGACAACTAACCAATGACCCAAGCAACTAACCAATGACCCAGACAACTAACCAATGACCCAAGCAACTAACCAATGACCCAGACAACTAACCAATGACCCAAGCAACTAACCAATGACCCAGACAACTAACCAATGACCCAAGCAACTAACCAATGACCCAGACAACTAACCAATGACCCAAGCAACTAACCAATGACCCAGACAACTAACCAATGACCCAAGCAACTAACCAATGACCCAGACAACTAACCAATGACCCAAGCAACTAACCAATGACCCAGACAACTAACCAATGACCCAAGCAACTAACCAATGACCCAGACAACTAACCAATGACCCAAGCAACTAACCAATGACCCAGACAACTAACCAATGACCCAAGCAACTAACCAATGACCCAGACAACTAACCAATGACCCAAGCAACTAACCAATGACCCAGACAACTAACCAATGACCCAAGCAACTAACCAATGACCCAAGCAACTAACCAATGACCCAGACAACTAACCAATGACCCAGACAACTAACCAATGACCCAAGCAACTAACCAATGACCCAGACAACTAACCAATGACCCAAGCAACTAACCAATGACCCAGACAACTAACCAATGACCCAAGCAACTAACCAATGACCCAGACAACTAACCAATGACCCAAGCAACTAACCAATGACCCAGACAACTAACCAATGACCCAAGCAACTAACCAATGACCCAGACAACTAACCAATGACCCAAGCAACTAACCAATGACCCAGACAACTAACCAATGACCCAAGCAACTAACCAATGACCCAGACAACTAACCAATGACCCAAGCAACTAACCAATGACCCAGACAACTAACCAATGACCCAAGCAACTAACCAATGACCCAGACAACTAACCAATGACCCAAGCAACTAACCAATGACCCAGACAACTAACCCATGACCCAAGCAACTAACCAATGACCCAGACAACTAACCAATGACCCAAGCAACTAACCAATGACCCAGACAACTAACCAATGACCCAAGCAACTAACCAATGACCCAGACAACTAACCAATGACCCAAGCAACTAACCAATGACCCAGACAACTAACCCATGACCCAAGCAACTAACCAATGACCCAGACAACTAACCAATGACCCAAGCAACTAACCAATGACCCAGACAACTAACCAATGACCCAAGCAACTAACCAATGACCCAGACAACTAACCCATGACCCAAGCAACTAACCAATGACCCAGACAACTAACCCATGACCCAAGCAACTAACCAATGACCCAGACAACTAACCAATGACCCAAGCAACTAACCAATGACCCAGACAACTAACCAATGACCCAAGCAACTAACCAATGACCCAGACAACTAACCAATGACCCAAGCAACTAACCAATGACCCAAGCAACTAACCAATGACCCAGACAACTAACCAATGACCCAGACAACTAACCAATGACCCAAGCAACTAACCAATGACCCAGACAACTAACCAATGACCCAAGCAACTAACCAATGACCCAGACAACTAACCAATGACCCAAGCAACTAACCAATGACCCAGACAACTAACCAATGACCCAAGCAACTAACCAATGACCCAGACAACTAACCAATGACCCAAGCAACTAACCAATGACCCAGACAACTAACCAATGACCCAAGCAACTAACCAATGACCCAGACAACTAACCAATGACCCAAGCAACTAACCAATGACCCAGACAACTAACCAATGACCCAAGCAACTAACCAATGACCCAGACAACTAACCAATGACCCAAGCAACTAACCAATGACCCAGACAACTAACCAATGACCCAAGCAACTAACCAATGACCCAGACAACTAACCCATGACCCAAGCAACTAACCAATGACCCAGACAACTAACCAATGACCCAAGCAACTAACCAATGACCCAGACAACTAACCAATGACCCAAGCAACTAACCAATGACCCAGACAACTAACCAATGACCCAAGCAACTAACCAATGACCCAGACAACTAACCCATGACCCAAGCAACTAACCAATGACCCAGACAACTAACCAATGACCCAAGCAACTAACCAATGACCCAGACAACTAACCAATGACCCAAGCAACTAACCAATGACCCAGACAACTAACCCATGACCCAAGCAACTAACCAATGACCCAGACAACTAACCCATGACCCAAGCAACTAACCAATGACCCAGACAACTAACCAATGACCCAAGCAACTAACCAATGACCCAGACAACTAACCCATGACCCAAGCAACTAACCAATGACCCAGACAACTAACCCATGACCCAAGCAACTAACCAATGACCCAGACAGCTAACCCATGACCCAAGCAACTAACCAATGACCCAGACAACTAACCAATGACCCAAGCAACTAACCAATGACCCAAGCAACTAACCAATGACCCAGACAACTAACCAATGACCCAAGCAACTAACCAATGACCCAAGCAACTAACCAATGACCCAGACAACTAACCAATGACCCAAGCAACTAACCAATGACCCAGACAACTAACCAATGACCCAAGCAACTAACCAATGACCCAGACAACTAACCAATGACCCAAGCAACTAACCAATGACCCAGACAACTAACCAATGACCCAAGCAACTAACCAATGACCCAGACAACTAACCAATGACCCAAGCAACTAACCAATGACCCAGACAACTAACCAATGACCCAAGCAACTAACCAATGACCCAGACAACTAACCAATGACCCAAGCAACTAACCAATGACCCAGACAACTAACCAATGACCCAAGCAACTAACCAATGACCCAGACAACTAACCAATGACCCAAGCAACTAACCAATGACCCAGACAACTAACCAATGACCCAAGCAACTAACCAATGACCCAGACAACTAACCAATGACCCAAGCAACTAACCAATGACCCAGACAACTAACCAATGACCCAAGCAACTAACCAATGACCCAAGCAACTAACCAATGACCCAGACAACTAACCAATGACCCAGACAACTAACCAATGACCCAAGCAACTAACCAATGACCCAGACAACTAACCAATGACCCAAGCAACTAACCAATGACCCAGACAACTAACCAATGACCCAAGCAACTAACCAATGACCCAGACAACTAACCAATGACCCAAGCAACTAACCAATGACCCAGACAACTAACCAATGACCCAAGCAACTAACCAATGACCCAGACAACTAACCAATGACCCAAGCAACTAACCAATGACCCAGACAACTAACCAATGACCCAAGCAACTAACCAATGACCCAGACAACTAACCAATGACCCAAGCAACTAACCAATGACCCAGACAACTAACCAATGACCCAAGCAACTAACCAATGACCCAGACAACTAACCAATGACCCAAGCAACTAACCAATGACCCAAGCAACTAACCAATGACCCAGACAACTAACCAATGACCCAAGCAACTAACCAATGACACAGACAACTAACCAATGACCCAAGCAACTAACCAATGACCCAGACAACTAACCAATGACCCAAGCAACTAACCAATGACCCAAGCAACTAACCAATGACCCAAGCAACTAACCAATGACCCAGACAACTAACCAATGACCCAAGCAACTAACCAATGACCCAGACAACTAACCAATGACCCAAGCAACTAACCAATGACCCAGACAACTAACCAATGACCCAAGCAACTAACCAATGACCCAAGCAACTAACCAATGACCCAAGCAACTAACCAATGACCCAAGCAACTAACCAATGACCCAAGCAACAAATCAATGACCCAATCAACTAACGTGTGACCCAAGCAACTAGCCAATGACCCAAGCACCTAATCAATTACACAAGCAACTAACAAATGAGCCAAGCAACTAACCAATGACCCAGTCAACTAACCAATTACCCAAGCAACTAACCAATGACCCAAGCAACTAACCAATGACCCAAGCAACTAACCAATGACCCAAGCAACTAACCAATGACCCAAGCAACAAATCAATGACCCAATCAACTAACGTGTGACCCAAGCAACTAGCCAATGACCCAAGCACCTAATCAATTACACAAGCAACTAACAAATGAGCCAAGCAACTAACCAATGACCCAGTCAACTAACCAATTACCCAAGCAACTAACCCATGACCCAATCAACTAACGTGTGACCCAAGCAACTAGCCAATGACCCAAGCACCTAATCAATTACACAAGCAACTAACCAATGAGCCAAGTAACTAACCAATGACCCAGTCAACTAACCAATTACCCAAGCAACTAACCCATGACCCAATCAACTAACGTGTGACCCAAGCAACTAGCCAATGACCCAAGCACCTAATCAATTACACAAGCAACTAACCAATGAGCCAAGTAACTAACCAATGACCCTACCAACTAACCAATGACTCACCAACTAACCAATGACCCTACCAGCCACCAAACCATCCCAAATAGTAAAATATAAAAGGGGTAAAGTAAAGGAATCAGACGTGGGACATCTTGCTTATGATCGAGAGGTTTTCCGGAGGGTTGTTATGGGAGCGAGGTTCTGCAAAGGACATGCTACTGAATGAATGAACGAATGAAAGTAAAGGAACCGTTTACACACGCTGAGAAGAACTGGATATGCAGTGGTAGTCCCATGTTTATACAGACTAATCGGCTCTCCATATGTGATATGGTCAATATCAAACCGGCCATCTTGACCTCCATAAACATTCCCTGGTACCTATTTTAAGCAGGGTAGACCACAGAGCCCAGGTCAGTTTTGCAAGTCTGCTTCAATGAGGGTTAGAACACCTGAAACCGAGCCGGCAGGCAAGTTTATTAATCACATCGCCACAGCAGCTCCAAACAGCGGAATATAAAAAGAACGCTTTATACACACCGAGGCGAATTGGGCACATGGTGCCTCATTTTGTAATAACTTAAATCGGCACCCGACGAGTGATGTGGTCAGAACCACGGCGGCCGGCTTCACTGTACGGGATATTTGTAGTAGTGTGACCTCCTCGCCATCCGAGTTCTCGTAGATGTGCATAAGCAATGGAGATCTAGTGGTGGTGGAACTCGTTGTTACAGTTTCTCCCAGTGATACAGCACTGATACATTTACAACAGAGAATTTAACATTAACCAAGCCAAAAAATATCAACTCGGGCAGCTAGCAGCGGTGGATACGGTGGGAACTTGAATTCTTCTTAATAACATAAGATGCTATTTCTAAAGAATTGCCTCTGATGTAATCATTTGATTGGTGTGACGGTTGGGAGTTTACGGAGACAAGTGTAAGTTTTGGCTGATCACCATTCCCTGGGTGTACGATGGAAGGAGGGCTTGTGGATAGGCAAACATAGCGGTGTATTTGTCGAATAACGAAAAACGATCACAACTGTTCGTAGTCAAGCGCAAACGCCTGACAGGGGAAAGACACCCGGAAGTCATGAACCCGGGTGTACCCGTCTCCAAAGAATGTCAGAGAAGTAAATGCGCCGAAACGGGAGAAGGGAAACTGTTTCTGACGGTCGGAAGCCTCTGGTAATCATCGAATGAATGTACTGAGGCATCATGAAAGGTACTTAACTTAGTTAAGCTTATATTCATATATAATATAGCACGCTAGTCGCCCTTGTAGGTCCATGGTTAGCATAAAGAAACAGAATATGCATCATTGAATTTGTTTGTTTTTTTTTTTGCATATCCTTTACAGGACATAGCTGTCAACAGCAGCATCTTTCAGCTGATGGTTGATTTCTTGGCAAGATTACGCTCAGTAGTTTGCCATTGCTTTCTGAGCGGCCGGCTCAGTATCCCGCAAGTCACCAGCGGGGGTAGAACCGCTCCCAGTTCTCTCCCGCTACGAGACTCTGCGTGATAAACGGGATTACGGAGAAAGTGTTGTAACCCCTCAGCCAGAGAGACCGGCCATCATCGATTACATTTTAAAATATTGTCCGGCCGTAGAGAAGATTGCACTATTACTACTTTTTTTCATATCCTTTATAAGACGCCGCAGTAAACGAAAGCATGTTTTGCCGTTGTGCTCTCTTGGCAAGTTTTCATTCAGTAGTTTGCCATTGCTATTTGAACGACCGAGGTATCTAACTGTGGCTAAGGGCTTGCGAACGTGGTTTGTGAGCCCGTATACCCGGGTTCGAAACACGGCGGTGCTGGTTTTTTCGAAAAAGGTATAGGAGCCAGTCGTTCAGAAAGCAATGGCAAACTACTGAACGTAAAATTTGCCCAGGAATCACGAACAGCGTAAATGCTGGGGTTGACTGCTACGTCCTATGAAGGACATGGAACTTAATTAATTAAAATCTGAACGACAAGCACCCATGCCATTTCGTAAAAGACCACCGCAAGGAAGACTGCTGCCAAATCGCCTTCAGCTGTGTTTCAAACTCGGGTATGGGGGATTACGAACTGGGTCCGTAACACCATTGGCACGGAGCCGGCACTACTACTACTGCTACTGCTGTTGCTATGCTACTGTTACTGCTGCTGCTACTGCTACTGTTACTGCTGCTACTGTTACTGCTGCTACTGCTACTGCTATGCTACTGTTTGAGTAACAGTGTTACTGATGCTACTACTGCTATTGATGCTACTACTGTTACTGCTGCTACTGCTGCTGGTACTGTTACTGCTGCTGCTACTACTGCTGCTGCTACTGCTGCTGTTACTGCTGCTACTGCTACTACTGCTGCTGCTACTGCTACTACTGCTGTTACTGCTGTTACTGCTGCTGCTACTGCTGCTGCTACTGTTAATGCTGCTACTGCTGTTACTGCTGCTACTACTGTTACTGCTGCTACTACTACTGCTACTGCTGTGATACCGCTGCTAATACAGCTAATACTACTATTGCTGCTGCTACTACTGTTACTACTTCTACTACTGCTGCTACTGCTGCTACTGTTACTGCCGCTACTACTGATACTACTGCTGTTACTGCTGCTACTGCTGTTACTGCTGCTACTACTACTACTACTACTGCTGTTACTGCTGCTACTACTGCTGCTGCTACTGCTGCTGCTACTACTGCTGTTCCTGTTGCTACTACTGCTACTGCTGCTGTTACTGCTGCTGCTAATACTGCTGGTACTGCTGCTACTGCTGCTGCTACTGTCACTACTACGGCTACTGCTGCTACTACTATTACTGCTGCTACTACTACTGCTACTTCTACTGCTGCTGCTACTATTGCTGATACTACTGCTGCTACTGCTGCTACTGCTGCTACTACTACTGCTACTGCTGCTACTGCTGTGGCTACTGCTACTGTTACTGCTGCTACTACTACTACTACTGCTACTGCTACTACTGCTGCTACTACTACTGCTGCTACTGCTGCTACTACTACTGCTACTACTGCTGCTACTACTACTGCTACTGCTGCTGCTACTGCTACTACTACTGCTGCTGCTGCTGCTACTACTACTACTACTACTACTGCTGCTACTACTACTACTACTACTACTACTACTACTACTACTACTACTACTACTACTACTACTACTACTACTACTACTATTACTACTACTGCTGCTTCTACTACTACTACTACTACTACTACTACTACTACTACTACTACTACTACTACTACTACTACTACTACTACTACTACTACTACTACTACTACTACTACTTCTACTACTACTACTACTGCTACTGCTGCTGCTACTACTGCTGCTACTGCTACTGCTGCGGCTGCTGCTGCTGCTGCTGGTTGGCGTGTAGTCATAAGACTGGTTTCCAGCTTCGTGGCCTGACATCGGAGTATTGTAGACAAACGGGGCATCAAACACCTGAGTGTCGGATACATCACACACACACACACGCACGCAAGCACGCACGCACGCACGCACGCACGCACGCACACACACACACTTAAGAACATGCTCATGCCTGTCTGCCTGTCAGAAAGTTATCCATCTCTCTCTCTCTCTCTCTCTCTCTCTCTCTCTCTCTCTCTCTCTCTCTCTCTCTCTCTCTCTCTCTCTCTCTCTCTCTCTCGTCATGACACATCTTGTTGATGAGAAATAATCTACATGGATTGGTAGAAAGAATGTATGTGCAGAGAGAAGTGCAAACAAAAATATATGTGAAGCAGAAAAGAAAACAACACATTTTTTAAAGTCTGATTTTTAAATCATTTATTATCTCTATCAAATAACACGTTACTTTTAATTACATGAACAGCAAAAGCAAACAAAGAAAAATATAGAAAAATGTGTATAATAACCATAATAAAGTATAATAATTGAATTTACAAATAGTTTAAACAACACACTTATAGCTAATGGTGCGATGATGTAAAAAAAAAAATAACATTACAAAAATTTACAATTTTACAATTACAAAAGTAACAATTTTGTGGGATGTTTTTTTTTTGGGTAAAAAATATTCATTGGTTGTAATATTTATTTTGTGTGGGGAGTAGTGCTACTTCATTCTAGATTCGTGTTGTGTGTGGGTGGGCTCAGGATGTGTGAGTTGGCGGGGTGGGATTGTGTGGGTGGGTGCGGGATTTGTGTATGGGTACGTGCAGGATGTATGGGTTGGCGGGAAGATGTGTGTGTGTGGGTGGGGATGTGTGATTGGCTAGGCGGTTGTGGGTGAGTGGGTGGAGGAGGATATGTGGGTGGATGATTGTTGGTGGGTTATGGGATGGGTGGGGGATATGTGTGTGCTTGGGGAGATGTAGGGGATATGTGGTGTGTGGAAGATGTGTGCAGGTGGGAGTGGTTGTGGGTGTGGGGATGTGTGTGTGTGGGTGTGGGATGTTTTGGGTGGGTGGGGAGTGTGTGTGTGGGTGGATGCGTGAGGTTTTGATTGATTGATTGATCTAGGAACCGACATCACAGCATTCGGGACATTCCCATAAGCGCTCCGTCCCCATCCTCAGCAGCCAGAGAAGAGTTCCAACACTAATAGTACCAGTAGAACTCTGATTATATGTCCGTCTCGCCTTTCCTCTGAGCGTCGAGCGTCGGCCAGATCCCCTCGTCACTCCTCGTTGTCTCATTCTTGCCAGACCATGGTAATCCATTTGCTCCTCCGAGGTGTACACGTGCTCCCTCAAGGCCGAAACCACGTCTGCCTTGTCATGCATCAATACTCCACTAAGTTTTGCCGAGCCAACTAATCTGTCCGCCTGTTCATTCCCCAGCACATCAGCATGCCCCGGAGAAAAGATCCAGGTGATGCTTGCTACCCGTGACCTCCGAAGCGAAGCAAGCCACTTTGCACGAAGCCTGCCTGTCCTCACCCTACTCATCATGCTTTCTGAGTCAGTTACAATCACGATGTGTGTGTGTGTGTGTGTGTGTGTGTGTGTGTCGTATTCTCCATCCAGCGGAAAGCTGCACTGACAGCCTCCACCTCCATTCTTAAGCTAGATGTTGTGGTATGGGTGCCGTGAGGGATGTGTGGTGAATGTATGTGGGGTTGTGGGGGATTGTGTGGGTTGGGGGATGGGTGTGTGATTTGTGTGGGTGATGGATTTGGGGATGTGTGTGTGGGTGAGGGGTATGTCTGGGTGGGTGTGGTGTGTGTGGCTGGATGGCGGATGTATGTGTGGGTAGTGAGGGTGATTGTAGGTGGGGTATGTGTCGGTGGGTAGGAGATGTGTGGGGACATATGGGTGAGGGATGTGTCTTGAGGATGTGTGTGGGTGTTGTGTTGTTTGTGAGGGGAAATGAGTGTGGATAAAGGATGTGTGTGGGTGGGTGTGGAGATGGGTTAAAGATGTGTGTGAGGTTGGGGGATGTGTCAACGCGTCACGAATAAGGATAGAAAAAGTTCAGGTTCAGACAGGTAGAATAGTGCGAGCACAGATAAGACAGAACTCGATTATCGTCGTTATACTTGTATTACAATGTCTGTCATCTGGCGAATAATCTTCTCGCACAGTAATTCTTATATTACATGCACATTCATTATACACAGCATTTAAGTATCTACACACAACATCTCAACTATGTCTATCGCTAATATCTTAAGGATCTAAGTAATGTCTATCCATATGTCTCCCTCTAGAAGCTACACCCTCTCCCGTCAATGTCCAGTTGCCGTCTGCCCTCTCGACTCTCGTGAGTTGGACACGGTGTGCTTGCCCCTTCGGGCGTCTCGTGGGATTTCACCCTTCACGCTTCTGCTGGGTTGTGGCTGGGCGTACTGTGTAGTTCGACCTTTGACTCGTCTGTCTCGAATGTTCGAGTCTCTTCTATTCTCTCCCCTGTATTTTACCTATGTTTCTATGTTTCTTCTCTATCTATATTACGTCCCTTATCTACTCACGTGAGACCTTGGCAGATGGGTGGTTTGGGTGTGTGAGTGTGGGTGGGTAGATGGGAGATGTATGTGGTGATGAGTGGGTGAGGGATGTGTGGGTGTTAGTGGTTTAGGGATAAGTACATGTAAGGAGGGATGTGTGAGGGGATGAGTGTATGGGTGAGGGATGGGTGGAGGATGTGTGGTTGCGTAGAGGATGTGTGGGTGGGTGATAGTATATGGGTAAGGGTGTGTGGTTAAGGGATGTGTGGTTAAGGGATGTTTGGCTGGGGGATGGGTGGGTGGAGGATGTGTGGGTGGGTAGAGGATATGTGGGTGGGTGAGTATGTATAGGTTAGGAGATGGTGGAGGATGTTTGCATGGGTGGGCTTGGGATATGTGAATGGGCTGAGGGAGATGGGAGATTACGTGGGTGGGTGAGGAATTTGTGTGCGGGATATGTGAGTTGGCGGGGAGATGTGTGTGTGTGTGTGTGTGTGTGTGTGTGTGTGTGTGTGTGTTGGATGTGTGGTTGAGGGATGTGTATTTGGCTGGGTGGTTGGAGGTGTATATGTGTATGTGTATGTCTGTATATGCATGGGTCCAATTACTACTTGGGTAATGCTCTTTTACGTAGTTTAGAGCGATGTTTCTTCTTTCTGTTTCATTCTGAGTCCCTAGTCTACCTACAAGGCAGCAGGTCTGTGTGTCTCTTGGTCTGGTTCCTCTTCCTTAACCTGTCCGACATGGGTGACCCTACCAATAGCTGTGCTACCGTCGGCATAGCTCTTGGGATCATTGGAACAATCAAGCCCCTCTACCTCGTCACGGTGGACACACAACAGAGGGGGAAAAGCCTTTCTTCTCTAGCAGCCATCATCTGTCAGGTGAGAAGTCTGTATCTGGTACTGGTTACTGTCTGTGAGACGAGACTGATTTGACTTGGGTTGCATGATGAAGGTCATGGTTGAACACACACTTGCCTGTACCTGTCAGAATCCATTCTCCTGTCACAGAATGGACCTCTCTCATCTAGTGAGTCTCGTGGTCTCTCGCAGCACGTGCAATTACCTCCCTTGCCCAGAGAGAATCACTCCTCCTTTCTCAGCTCAGGCTGTACGATATGTTTCACAAATGGCACACAGACAAAACAAGAACATTGAGAAGATCACAAAGCACACGTGAGGTGCACTCACACACAAGGATAAGCCACTTAAGTTATGACAGACCACACACCTAAGCTGTGAACATAATGACATAACAGAGTCTAGATAAAAATGTCCTACAAATTAAAATATAAAAGTACAAGCGACTACTGCATTAACATTTATAATGAAAAAGAAAGGGGAAAAACATGCACAATGTCAACTGGTGAATGTGTTGATCCAAACATCAGTATCATCAGTTCAACAGGGCAGTCACAATGCCAGTGTCAAATACCACATGACATCCCGATAGTGACAAATAATATATGTCACCCTGAGATATACACCGGTCTCTGTGGCTAAGGGCTTGCGAACGCGGTTTGTGAGCCCGTATACCCGGGTTCGAATCACAGCGGTGCTGGTTTTTTCGAAAAAGGTATAAGAGCCGGTCGTTCAGAAAGCAATGGCAAACTACTGAACGTAACACTCGCGTAGTACATCAATAGCAGCTGAAAATGCTGGTGTTGACTGCAACGTCCCGTAAGGGATACGCAACACATTTTTTTTTTTTTTTGGAGGGATACACCACATGGCTTTCAATGTCAGCAATGCCAGTGTCACATACAATATGTCACCATGTGCCAGTGTCACATACAATATGTCACCATGTGCCAGTGTCACATACAATATGTCACTCTATGTCAGTGTAATGCACCACATGGCTTTCAGTGTCAAAATGCTATACAGGACACACTATGCAAGAGTTACATATGACAAGACACTATAGCAGAGTCACGCACCACAGGACACTATGGCAGTCACATATCACCTGGCTGTGACATATCAAACACACACACACACACACAACAATAACAACAACAACAACAACAACAACAACAACAACAACAACAACAACAATAAGATGACACAGCCAGCAATCACAGCTGTGAACTCTGTCCCCATCAAACCTGGGAGCTGAATGTAACCAAGGTTGGCCCACACCTGCAGTAGACCTGTACATAACCTCATCTACAACACAACTCTGCCGCAACCTTTCCCAACACATCAAATATACAACAAACCCACAACACGTCCTCACAGCTGCCTGAATGCTGTCTTGTTGCAGAAATACAACCACCCCACCTCATGACACTTCTGAATGATGTCTTGCTGCAGATATACAACCAACACATAACACAACTAACTGCTGTCTCAATGTCTTGCTGCAGATATACAACCAACCCACAACACACCTGACTCTGATTAACAAAACAATCAAGCATAGAGTCAAGAAGGTGAAACCCCTGCTCTCTCTCTCTCTCTCTCTCTCTCTCTCTCTCTCTCTCTCTCTCTCTCTCTCTCTCTCTCTCTCTTTCTCTCTCTCTCTCTCCACCCCCACCCATCCACACATCCACACAGAGAGAGAGAGAGAGAGAGAGAGAGAGAGAGAGAGAGAGACAAACAGGCTACATTAAACTGACTCTTGGCTTGCTGTATGAAGCAAACACCTGCACCTGCGTTCTCAATCAGAACTCCTACGTCTGCTGAGAGACACTGAGAAGATATACAGTTGACCTGAGTGCTGTGAGGTGGATGTTGGTCAATCAATGAATCATCTCAGACACTGAATATACAGTCATGTGATTACAGAATAGTTGCAGCATGCTAACAAGAACAATCTTCACAACAGGCAGCTCAGATGGTTGCAGACATTATCAGAATGCAACAATCTTTACAACAGTCAGCTTAGATGGTTGTAGACATATCAGAACAAACATGAACACTAATGGCTAACAAATCAGAACATATAACAAGCAAATGATAAATAATGTAACTGAATATAATGTGCTTGAGGCCATGTCCTCATATGTGTGGGTATGGCGGGATATGCGAGTTGGCGGGAATGTGTGTGTGTGGGTGTTGGATATGTGGTTGGGGGATGTGTGTTTTGTTGAGTGGTTGGGGGTGTGTGGGTGGGTGAATGTTGGTAGGTTATGGGATGGGTGGAGGATGTGTGCGTGTGGGTGGGGAGATGTGTGAAGGTGGGGGATGTGTGGGTGGGGATTGTGACATAGTGGATCAGTCATCCACATTCCCAGTCCACCACATCCATAATAATACTTTTAATCTTGAACGGAGACCATCCAGATAGTAGGGTTATTAATAGAATAGACCCTTCCAGAACATGGTGGGGAAGGGCAAAGGCGATCATGGTGATCATAATGCCCTACAGATTCCGTAATATATTGTTCTCTGGATAACAGGTACCACTTTAAAACATATTTTAAATGTGTGGTTATGCCTAGTGAACGAAAGAGAAGAATATAAGAGTATTTTATGAAGACAATGTGAAAGTGAACAACAGAACTTCATTGTGAAAGTATTCTGAATACTGCTTCTTCAACATGTCAGGTCTTCCACGCTGTATACTCTAAGTGCATATCATTTCCCTGTTGTGACTGGTTGCGTATGCTTGATGATTGTAAATTACACTCAATGCATATTTCGCAAACCCTTTGTGCATTCTAAATGCCTATCATGACCCATTCTTAAGCAAACTGTACACTGCTCTTGTGAGTTTGCATTTGGCAGTTCTGGATCAGAATGTGTGATGTAACATGTACAAGTTCCTTTGTAAATGCTGAGAATGTTGGAGTGAGTGAGCTGGTGATTTTATAAGTAGCCTCTCACATTAGTAGAAGGATAGATGCTTCAATATCCATATGTAGGCAGGACGTGTATTGCACGCCAGAATTACAAAGTTCCTGTGATGCCTGGTGGCTAGATTCCGCTCAGGAGTATTAATACAATTTCTCTCTGAAGTATTACACTAGTACATCTACTGTTGGTGGGTTCATATGAACTAATTCCTAAAAGGACAATGTGTGTTCGAACCTGTGTCTTAATTGGCTGAATATATTGTATGGCTCATGCAAATTTACATGGAAAAACCATGTTGTTCCATAGGTGCTTTGTTATACACGTGAACAATTGCTTATGCAATTTGGCTTCTTTTACCTACTGTAGTAGATATAGACATTACTTAGTGGGGAAAGAGCACATGATGATGGTAATGATATGATGTGCTTGTGAGCCAAGTCTGGTCTGAGAGGGGTGAGGTCTGGCATTGCTGTATTAATGTGTATGGAGAAGGACATCCATGTAACAAAAGTACCACCTATTGGTTTGGTTACTGTTTAATTTGCAGTTGTCAAATTGTGTTGCATATTGCATATTGTAGTTTTAGATGATGCCTATTTTCCATCTGCCTCACAATGTCTGTCTCATGTTGCTATTTCACAATACTTGCTCATGCTGCTTGCCTTACAGTGCCTGCTTTACTGTGTCTGTTCCTCATTGTGCCCAGGTTTACTGTGGTTTAAACATTGTAAGAACTTAGACATATAAAATGCTTGTAATTGTGTTAAGCTACCCCTGTCTCAGCAAATAGGCTTGTGACTACCACAAATAGGGGTGAATAATGAAAACATATCACCCCACAGTCCATCAGAGTGGAATACACTCCATCACCAACAAGGAGAGGTGTGTTTGGTCAACATCCTCCCCTCACCTCCCCATTTCCATCTGTGTATGTTGATGTTTGATAACATTGTCTTTGATTAAATATAAAGAAATGTTGCACCCTTTTATACATCAACAGAGAACAAGGGATGGTGGAGAGGCGTCTTATTTTCTCTGGGACAACCAAACAGGAGTCCCAGACTCAGAACTACTCCCTATAGGTGAAATCCAGGGATAACCACAGAAGTACACAGGCTGATTTGCCAGCCTTTATCTTCATGAAGTGCTATGCCTTGGTCCAAGTCAACTAAAATCACTGTTTATGAACAGGAATCAGGATTGGTCTACATTGGTAACCCTATCTTGGAGTACAGTAAAACAATGCTTATTACAAGGATGACCCCTGTCTACAGTTTGTCTTGGTCAGGCTCATGGAAAGTTAATCCTGTGCCCCATGGAACACCTACCATTCTCCTAGTATCCGACACGCCGGAATTTCTCGGAGGTTTTTACCTCAGCTCTCCAACCGCTGAAAGTCAATGGGAGAACAACGGTTCTGAGTAATTCTATTCCATCACCTGGATTATAGTGGTCATTATAGTGATCAGTATTGTGAACATTGTTTACATCATTATCATCTGAGAGCTGAAAAGAAGTCTCTTGTTGTTAACCCCATTCAAAGAAACCTGGTGAAGTAAATCTTGCAGTGGATTGTTCATCTGAGACTTAACTTAGAGAATACCCAGCATGGTGCTCACACAGTGATTGTTTGGTGAGACTTGAAAAGTGTGTGAAGTCGGACTCGCTAGGTGAGATGCTGCAATACATTGGATTTTGTTCCTACATCTGGGTCTCTTCAGCACGTCATGATTAACATGTACCGAGAATACATATCCCATTGTCAGGAGAGTGATATCCTCAACCATTTGAAGTACCCCAGTTGTCAGCTTCACAGGCAGTCTGGTCAACATTGGGATTCAGTAAATCATCATCACCTCAAATTCTGTTCTCAAGAGGAAATTATCTTGCATGGGACTTATTACAAGAAGGCTGCTACCTGGAGCTTTCCCAACATCAATTACTGATGATAACCGGATGCTAATGATCCAGAACAGTAGTTCCTTCCTTAAGTTTTCCCATAACAAGGATTTTATAATTTTCCCCAATGACAGTGAAATGATGAAAGAACAGGAATCAATTGAGTTTAGAGATTAGAGTGGAGGTGGAGGAGGAGAGTATATTGAGATCTGCTGGTGGATTACTTAGGAGTTGTTGTACCATGTTTTATCTGCATGCATGTTCTGCATATATGTATATTATATACCTTTTGAAATGTAGATATGACAAAAGATGAACCATTGGTTTTCACTCGACCCCACCAACAACTCAATAAATAGTATTATTGAACCAGTGTTTTTTAAGTACATGTCCCAGGTGGTTGGTTCCAGATATTGTGAAAAGTCCTGTATAGATGTTGTCAAGTATCTCTTATGATGTATGTCTTGGTGTAAACATTTCCATGTGAATGTATGTCCCACTTTTGTCAAGAACCTGTCATGTAGATGTCTTGTTAAACAGATGTTAAGTACAGTTATTGTTGAGTTTGTCTGATATTGTTGAATCCTAAAGTCCTAAGGTCTAATTGGACAACTGCCATAGGTCACTTGGACACAAATACAATAAGGGAAGATATAATGTGGCGGACTGAAAGTACACTGACAACATTATGATGAGATAATTGAATCCTCGGTTGTACAGAGGCGACTAGTCCAGATTTCCTTTTGGCCTTTGAGGGGTCCTTTTCCTTCTTTTATAAATTTCTGTGTAGATACTGGGGAATCTTACAGTGGGGGTTCTGAGCCAGGAAAAATGGTTCCTAGACAGGACTATGCGGGAATGATTATCTATCTTATTCGAGAAACCTCTAGACAAAGCATGCAAAATCATACAGTTTATCTTGTCTATCTATTGTTCAAGATATATTTACAGAGACCACTACTATTTGGGTCCTCTGTCTACTCCTAACATGTCACAGTGATGGATGGGTGGATGCATGCATGTGTGCCTGGATTTGTGTGTGGGTGGGTGGGGGATGTGTGTGGAGGCATGTGTGGTGGGTGGGAGATGTGTGTGTGTGGGTGGGGAGATGGTGTATGTGGTCGTATGTGTGGGATGTGTGGGTTGGGGGGTGATTGGATGGATGGGTGAATATATGTGCCTGTGAGTATGTGTGTGTTTGGGTGGTGGATGTGTGTGTGGGGGGACACGCGGGTGTATAGGGGATGAGTGGGTTGGTGGGTGGGGGATTTGTCTCACAACATGGTAACATGCATTGTTTATGTTTACAGCATTCCTTTGACAATGATCTTTTCCTATGTAAATGCACAATGCACTGATGAACGAAAGATGAGTGATTGGAAGGGCCGAATGTAAGACCGGCCTGCGTGCCCAATTTGTTACCCTTTGAAAATAAAGTTCGTTCGTTCGTTCGTCCTCATGTATGGTGGTGATGGTGATGTTTTCTGATCTACCGGCATGTTCACGTCTGCACAGGTGGAGCCAGCCGACAGATCAAGCTGACTGCGCTGAAACACAGACTCCTCACAAACTGCGGACACTAAGGTCGAGAGCACAGGTTTTCAGCAGCCAGCCGAAACTCGTAGAACAGAGTCCAGTAATAAGGATGTCTGCGTGAGGCATACCTCAGGTTCAGGAAGCTGTAAGCAGGAAAACGCTACACTCTGTCCTTGTCTTGCGATGATCAGTCTTTAGGCGAATCATAATGTACTAGGCACTTTTATAGAGGTAGTTTTCCGTTGCCTTCCTCTATGGCAGTAACCGTACTGGTCATTTGACCACAGCCAATGACTCGAGAGAGCTCCTCTGCCTGCCGTTGTGAAACTTGAGACCATAACCAACCAATATCTGTCGCTGCCCTCAAAATTTCATCCACCACCTGCCTTCTGTGGCTTCTTTTGAACACTTCCAATAAACGAAAACGAAATAACACCACATAATCCACAGGAAAAACACTAAAAAACAGGAAAAACACTAAAACAGCGTCATCCCGAAGAATAGATGCGTCACGTCGTCGCCATTGTACCGGAAGTTATGCAACCACATGTATACAAAATTCAAGATTCGTGACTCAGCCATGTGCACATGTGGTTTGGCATCGCAGACAGCAGAGCACATACTCCGGGATTGTCCAAACTACAAAATATCCAGGCGAACCTTCTGGCCTAGAGAGACAACAGTGGAAGATAAACTCTATGGACCGCTGAGTGAACTAAACAAGACTGTTAGATTCATACAAGAGACAACATTGCAGTTATAAACATATTTTAGGCGAACGAAAGAAGAAGAAGAAGAAGCACAAAAAAGTTAATGTAAAAACTGGCTGGGAATAAACGAGAAAAAGTAATAACTATGTTATTGTTGGTTAATGTACCAACTGCTGGGACAGCAGGGGTTAAAGAAAATGCTCATATCTGTGTTAAGTTAAATCTGGTGTGCTTAAATCTAAATCTTTCAGTGAGTTTGTAGTCCCATTCATGCCCATCATGTGTACGGGCCAAGCTACACCATACAGCCCATTTTGTGGACTAATGATAAAGAAGGCTTTGGAAAATGAAATAAGTAGCCTTTTCTTACCAGGAATCATTGTTATTTCTAGGAAAGCTTAACATCCGCATAACATCCCACGGTTTCTATTCAGTGCTTGAGCCAGGCTAATTTCACATTATACTTTTATCCAATACTTGAGCTGGGTCAAGTATGGAGCAAGCGTAATGTTGAGTGGGACAACGAAACGCAGTAAGTAGTAAGTGGTTCAACTTTTCCCGCAATGTGAGTCACCGCCACTCATGAAGAAAACACAACCTTAGTAAACGTGCAGGAGGGTTGAACCGCAAGCCGTGAACGGAGCACGAAGAAGGCAACACGGCAGCAATGACGTGTACTGACAGGGTCATAGCTAGCCACAAAGACACAGGCAAAGACTGCGGCCAATTGCCGGGGGAAGAAGCTGACTTTCCCATGGTCAGTCAAGTTGCAGTGCCCAATGTTTGCCCCCCCCCCCACCAGGGGTGGGATGGCTTCTGGGTAGACACACTTAGCGAAGTCGACAAGGGAAGCGACTCGATTGGTGCGCACGACAGGAAAAAGCGTCCGGGAATTATGACCCAGATGGGCCCGCTCCCTGAGTGTAAAGAACGTATAGGGGACGATACATTCGGCGAACGGGACCACTTCTGATGATATGGACCCTTCTGTCGTTCTTGCTCTCCGGTGGAGTTTTTACCACTGATAAGTCCATCAGACAATCTGGAAAGACAGGCTGGCGATCTGGAAAATAGATTTACGCCCTGGAAAGACGGGAGCTGCTGCAACGCAGTGGCGTATTGACCTCACAGGCAACAGTAAAGTCGATAGCAGATCGGACCGGGCGACAACCCCTAATGCCGGTTAACACCTCAAGTCGTGTTAAACCAAAGGAACAAATTCCCCCAGGACCCATCGAAAAAAGGTGGTGGGGAGGGGGGAATGATGAATCTACCAATGCCCAAACGGTAACTACTCAGAACGACACGTGGACTTCGATTCCAGCATCACGTCCGGGCTGGAAGCGTGTTTATGATAAAAGCTTCCTCACGCAACGGGGAATGCGAATTCATGTGGGATTTAAGAAGTGCACGAGTGCACCACGGGGCGATCAACAGTGCGCTGTCACTAATGGGGCATGTGTGTCGGTAGAAGATCTCATCCAGGGCAGAGATTGAAGGCCAAGACCAAAATTAGGAGGGTACTAATCAGAGATTTGCTTTTTGCGGATGATGCTGCGATTACGACCCACTCTGAGGAAGAATTACAACATCTACTATCTGCATTCTCCAATGCTTGTTCTGAATTTGGTTTAACAATTAACAAAAAGAAGACACAGATTATGTCACAAGGTGCACATGGTGTACCATCAATCTTTATTGACGACGCCGAACTGGAGATAGTAGACCATTTTACATATCTAGGAACAAAGGTAAATAGCAAATTATCCCTCGATCAGGAAATCAACATCAGGATTGGCAAGGCAGCAACAACAATGAACATGTTAGAAAAAAGAGTCTGGGAGAAAAGGAAGCTTACTGCCAAAACAAAAGTCCTTGTCTACCAAGCCTGTGTCCTTGGTACTCTTCTTTATGGCAGTGAAACCTGGACAACTTACTCACGCCAAGAGAAACGTTTAAACAGCTTTCATATGCGGTGTCTGCGAAGAATACTTGGTATGAAGTGGCAAGACAAAATCACACATACTGAAGTATTGGAAATTCAGGTTGTGTGACGGCGTATTCCATGCTCAGTCTCCGTAGACTTAGATGGATAGGACATGTTAGGAGGATGGATGATGGTAGAATACCAAAGGACATCTTTTTTGGTGAATTACAGACGGGTAGGAGATCTCAGGGTCGGCCTCTACTACGATACAAAGATGTGTGTAAGCGGGGCATGATTGATACAGGCATTGATAATGCACACTGGGAGCAAGTCGCCACTGAACGTGTTGCATGGAGGGCAACTATCAGAAATGGAATAAAGACAAAGGAGAAAATGGTTGCAGATAAAGCACACACAGAGCGTGAGAGACGTAAGATGGTGCAAAATGGTGGAAATGACCATGTTTTCACATGCATCTACTGTGGGCAAACATTTGCAGCAAGAATTGGCCTTACCAGCCACACTCGTCACCGCCATGGGTCGTAGTTATTAAGCCTTTTTGAAGCACAATGTACCAAACTATCGTCTGTCAAGACGGAACGGTGCCAATGAAAATGATGATGTGTTTATGGTAGAATTCTATGATCACCTCAACTTGTAAGAAGTGAAAGAGAATCAAAAATAAATCCCCAAGGGATCCTCTAGACACAATTAAGCCAATATTCTCATATATTAAAATCCACATCCCACAGATGTCTTGACTGAGTGTATAGTATGAGGTGTGGATATGTAGGATGTCTTGACTTAGTTATAGTAGGCGGTGTAAAGATGTGAGATGACTTGACTTGGTTATAGTAGGCCGTGTAAAAATGTGTATTTCATTGACCTGGTTATAGTAGGCGATGTAAAAATGTGGGATGTCTTGAACTGGTTATAGTAGGCGGTGTAAAGATGTGGGATGTCTTGAACTGGTTATAGTAGGCGGTGTAAAGATGTGGGATGTCTTGAACTGGTTATAGTAGGCGGTGTAAAGATGTGGGATGTCTTGAACTGGTTATAGTAGGCGGTGTAAAGATGTGGGATGTCTTGAAATGGTTATAGTAGGCGGTGTAAAGATGTGGGATGTCTTGACCTGGTTATAGTAGGCGGTGTAAAGATGTGGGATGTCTTGAACTGGTTATAGTAGGCGGTGTAAAGATGTGGGATGTCTTGAACTGGTTATAGTAGGCGCTGTAAAGATGTGGGATGTCTTGAACTGGTTATAGTAGGAGGTGTAAAGATTGGGATATCTTGACTTGGTTACTGTGGGAAGTGTAAAGATGTGGGATGTTGTGGCATAACGCAACCAACATTATTCATTTACCAACAACTGCCGCAAAAAGAGGAAACAACATTAAAAGAAATTGACTTCACAACCACAAATGGAGACTAGGACTTAAAACTTAACATCGAAACTGGAACTGAACAAGTGACAAATGACGTGGATTATTAGAAAGATTGCATCAGACAAAGCTCGGAAGACCATTGGACGAAAAAGGACATGTGACCCGCTTTCGCGCCAAAGCATAATTAGCATATGTTACCATTTCATCAGAAATGTTAATAAGCCCGCACTCTTTTCTGAAACCCGCCTCCTGAACAGATGTGAGAAGATTGTGTGACCAAAATTTTCAATGGACAAGGCAGAATGTCTGAATTTCGGGTGAGCTTGTTAGGCCTTAGATTAAACTGATAACTCGATGTATCAAGTGTCAAAAGAACGGTATCCAGTGTTTGTGATGTCAATTGAAATGTATTATTATTAATTAAAACCTCTGAAATGTAAAAATGCTCGACTGTGGATTCTAACGACGACGCAGAGCCATTCCCGGGCAAAATGACTCTCTAATATTCTCTTAGATGAAACTGCAATCTCTGATATTCTTAGAGATAATTATTAACTTTAAGAAGTGCATTATACTACTACATTCTATTCTAACCAACTGTGAGAAGTGATGATTCTAAAGCAATCTTGTGCATTTCACCAGAAACACTGATAAAAGATGCTATCACTATCTACAGCTGAAATGACAGTTCGTGTACTAGAATAAGTGCCTTGTTCTAAAACAGACTTATCTATGCCTATTTACAATCTAGAAAGCTGAAAGAGAAATCAATCTTTCCTTTCTCCTTCATCTATTGAATTAATAGGGTTTGACGGAATAAATATTTATATTTATGTCAAATTTTAATTAGATAAGAGCACTTATGAACTGCAATACATGAGAAAGTTGTGCTTCGCGGAACACCATCACGCGCAGTGAACTTAACTCATTACTCAACATAACTTAAAACTCAACACCACTCATCACCACACAACACAACACAACACTCAACATCACAACAACAACAGATAATGGGAGAGAGTTATTAGACACAAGAAGAAGAAGAAGAAGAAGTTAATTGGGAAAACACAGAGAATTATTTATACACGCGATAAACACCATTTAGTGGAAGAAATGTTATAAATGTATGTCATTTATTTACATGCATCTTGACATATTCTCACTCTTGTCAATGTCTTACTGTACACGTTCACTGACCCCAGGTCAAATGAGAACTTACATACAGCAGGTACCAACTGAGACAAGGCGTACACCGTGTGATAAACTCTGACCACCCCAAATTAACCCAACACTAGCTTAGAGAGAAAAGGAGGGGAGGGGAACTAGTTCCTACTTCAGGAATTTAGGTTTCTTTTACCTACTTTTAAACGATTGTATTGGTAGGAATGTATATATTTATGCGAATATTCATCAGTGATCTTGGTGGCTACATACCAACAACCACCCAACACATCAGCAAACTAACCACTTAAATCATACCTGAGAGAGGGAAGCCGAGAGAAGGAGATGAACCACAAGTGACATGGAGGATGACTTGGCATGAGCAGAGTATGGGGAGGCCTTCAGTGGAGCTATACGGGCAGACCTGAAGTGGATCCATCAGTCAATGGACCCTGGCTTACCTAATCTTCCAGTCACCAGGTTACCTTTCTAAATTGGTAGACACCACACCCAATTTCAGGAAAACTGATAGATACTTGTTGAATCACCATCACACTTAATATGTACAACATCAAAATGTTTACTATGTTTCACATTTGTTGACATCTCATATATTGATGCTTGATTGATTGTCTGGGACTATGGTCCAATGTGCAACTTTTCTATTATCTTGTGTAAATCACAATAGAGATGTATGTACTGACCAGAAGGCTCAGGCCAGTCAATAAATGATTAACATGAATTGACCTTCTGTTAATTTGTCAGTTCCAACCTATCTGTGTCAACAACTTCTTTGTACATCATGTTGTCAGAATCTGATGTGATTGTTTATGTGTTTGATTGTTTAAAGATAAATTAACTCATAATGACTTACTGAATGGGGAAATAAAAAGACTCTAGATCTATCAACTGCTCAACATCCATGTTTTCTTCATCTAAATCAGGCTGAGAAAATTCTCCAGACTTTCCTCAGATTTGATAACCAATAAAAAGGGGGCTCCAGAGCTAAAGAATCATTGGAGAAGGGGCAGATTCCCAGTTAGTAATTACCATTCTCACCAGGGCCATAATCTATATCTCCTAGACATACTTAATAGAACGAGGCCTGCAGATAACTCAAGGTTCATATTCTGGGGTTATTGAAGATAGAAGAGGATGGGGCTCTACTTCTTTTGTTAGAGATGGGGCATGCACTACAGTGATCTCCTACTCCCTTCAAAAATATATGACAGATGTCTTGACTTGGTTATGGTAGGAGGTGTGGAGATGTGGGATGTCTTAACTTAGTTATACTAGGAGGTGTAGAGATCTATTTTGAAAATGCCGAAAGGCAAAGGAGAAAGAAAAAGAGCAAATTCAGTGGAAATAAAACAAGACACAGGCCAGCAAGAACAAAGGCTTACAAATTTATTCAGAGTAAATGAGAACTGAGAACAAACGCTTTCGGTTTTATTCAGAGTAAAATAGAACTGAGAAAAAAGGCTTTCAGACTTATTGAGAGTAAACGAGAACTGAGAACAAGGATTACAGACTTATTCAGAGTAAAAGAGAACCGAGAACAAAGGCTTACAGACTTATTCAGAGTACACAAGAACAGAGAACGAAGGCTTTCAGACTTATTCAGAGTAAAAGACAAGTGAGAATAAAGGTTTTCAGACTTATTCAGAGTAAAAGAGAACTGAGAACGAAGGTTTATAGACTTATTCAGAGTAAAAGAGAGCTGAGAACAAAGGCTTTCAGACTTATTCAGAGTAAAAGATAGCGAGAACAAAGGCTTTCAGACTTATTCAGAGAAAAACAGAACTGAGAAAAACGGCTTTCAGGCTTATTCAGGCTGAGAACAAAGGCTTACAGACTTATTCAGAGTAAAGAAGAACTGAGAACAAAGGCTTACAGAGTATTCAGAGTACACGAGAACAGACAACGAAGGCTTTGAGGCTTATTCTGAGTAAACGAGAAGTGAGAACAAAGGTTTTCAGAATTATTCAGAGTAAAAGAGAACTGAGAACAAACACATTTAGACTTATTCAAAGTAAAAGAGAGCTGAGAACAAAGGCTTCCAGACTTATTCAGAGAAAAAGAGAATTGAGAACAACGGCTTTCAGAGTTATTCAGACTGAGAACGAAGGCGTTTAGACTTATTCAGAGTAAAAGCGAAATGAGAACAAAGGACAATTGAGTAGCATGATCAGATTACTTCAGCACTATTAAACGAACTGGCTAACCTAATGATGATAATAATGATGACGATGACGATGACCGTATCTTAGCTTGCTAAAACAAAAAGTATTCACTCCGAACGATTCAGGGAAATTGTTAAATATCGTAGAATATATGGGAAAGAAATGAACGCAATACTAGAAATTCATAAGATAAATTTAGTAACACACGTAAGTTAAAAACAAAAGCACTTAGAAAACTTTCCTGTTCCAAAATCTAGGGCACGTGCTATAAGTGCATTACTCATCTGTCAACGTCCTAGAAACTAGGGGAAATGAAACTCGGGTTCAGACAGGCAACAACTCCATTCGGTTACTAATTGATATGGTTTATTCACAAAACTCTGGCGAATAATAGGGTTCACAGCCAGGTATAATATGTACAGTCAATCATGTTATATCACAGGAGTTGATAACAAGCAATCATACATCTAATCATTACAACAAACTCTATCATCTTATCTAGAATTCACAATCCTTCAATCTAGTTGCCTGTCAGCGTGTTGTATGTCTAGGTATCTGAGCTCGGGCTCATACAGGCAACAATAACTCAGTTAGCTATAATATCTAACATTTATTGTATTTCAATATACAGTGCGTTGGCGCAGTGGGTTTAACAAGGCCGCACTGAATCGCATATCACAGAGGTTTAACATCATCACATAGTTTAACATCATCAAACATTCTACGCATACTATCTAGCATAAGTCTATAAACCCCACATGGGTCTAAACTATAAAGTCTAAACTATTGAGTCCCTCTAAGGCAGGCCCTGTTGCCTCTTCGATGTCCCGTCTCTCTCTGCCGATCCACACGTGTCGCAATCCGACACGGGTGGTAACTCTGTTCGAGTTCCTCGTGGACCCCGCAATAGGCGGGCCACATCAGTGTCCACGGGACATTGGACTCACTGACCAGTCCTTCGAGAAGGTTCTGGAATACTCTGGCCTTCGAGGGTCTTACTTCTTTCCCTTTGGGCGGGAGTTGTAGCCCTTGGCTAATCTAATGTTAGTTTACCAGATAATATGACTAACGTGAGACTGTGACAAGTTAGTCTCTATCTATCAAGTCCCCCTAAAGCTAGACCCTGCTTCTTCCTCCGTGTCCAGTCGTCGTCTGTCTTCTCCACGTGTCTCGATCCGACACGGGCGGTAACTCTCTTCGAGCTTCCCGTGGACCACGCAGTAGGCGGGCTCCATCTGTGTCCACGGAGCTGTGGACACACTGACCTCTCCTTCTCGAAGGCTCTCGATTGTTCGAGCATTCGAGTGACTCCCGTTTCTTTCCCTTAGCTGGAGTTCTATCCCTTCTCTAACTCCCTACTATCTTTATGTTCATACCGACTCCATGTGAGACTCTGACAGGGGTTCCCCTCCCCCGCTTTTATGGGTTACTATATGGTAATTAGCTTGTACTAATTCTGTCATAGGATCAAATGAAGTTGGTGTTTGTAGTTTCGTGGATGGGAACTTGGTAACCTATATATCTGCACTAACAACTAATGTATTTCCCCATACAACTATTCAGGGTGATTGCCGAAGAGGTCTTCTCTCTCTTCCATACTGTTAAACATGCTTATCCGACCGAAGTTCCCTGACGCCTCCACTTGTAATTTTACAACCGCGCCCTTCTCAAAGTACCCATTTGATACCAGGATATTGAACTCTATATTAGAGAGTTTCAACAAGACAAATTGTCTTGGCTTATTTAAGAACACCTGCAATTCTTGTCCTGAATGTGTATTTTGATACACTTTTACTTCCGTATGTTTTATAGTGCCTAATATACATGTATACTCTTGTTTTCTCCCACCTAACTACTTATGTTCTTGTTTGCCTGTTAGTGTATTTACTGCTTTGTTTTAGTTTTATGAGTATGTCTTATCTCTTGTGTAAAGTCTGTGCTACGTGTGTGTATGTGGTGTGTAGTTTACGTCTAAGCGTCACGAGTTGGAATATCCTTTGTCATGAATTACGCCATTTGTGTAACGCATCATTAGGGCATTTAAACAGTGATTCTTAGAACTATTTTATTTAATATTAAACATGTATCCACAATTTAGACAAGTGTTACATTTTACATCCAAAAACGCAGACAAATTAAAATAAATACGTTTCGCGTACAATTTGTCCGCTCAGTATATCGCTCTGTCATTTAATTCATTTGCTCTCTCATTCGTACACCTTTTATTAAAAATAGTTTTTTGTTAAAATACACAAATTATATTGAGGTAAATCTTATCGCCCTTAGAAAAAAGGAATTAGGCGATATGTTCCCTTTATGGTGCAAAGTACTATTTGTACTGGTGATAAGAAATGGTTTATAAGTTAACTTGAAATAATTGTTTGAAGAAAATTTTTAACGTGCATGAACTTATTTATAACATATTATGATGGAAAGCGAAAAATTGACATGTTATCATCTTTTATGTATATAATACTAGAAAATATACTACATATTAAACTAACAACATTAGATTAATTAATCCATCGACGATCCGTGGGTTGTCCTTCGTCCGTGTGTTTTCGAAATGATGTTAAAGTTCATTGGTAACGTGTTGGTGTTACATTCCTGTGTTGTTGTCTCTTGCATGTCTTAATAGTCATACTGAATCGTTGCGGTTATGTGCAATGTTCTGTTTCATTCCTTGGCGAAGTCCATAGAATTCACTCGTCTGCAAAGTTATTAATAATGGCTTCGTAGCTTTCTGTTCTGTGGTTGATGAAATAAATGCACACAATCTAATATGCACAGTTCAGATGTTCTACTGCACTTCTGAGTGCCACGGTGGCGTAGTAGCGTTTAATGTTCGTGATAGCTGTAAGTAGCCTATGGAATTGGCTGTCACTACTTATACAGTTCTACAGTAAGTGTAGATGTTTACTGCATTGTATGCAACAGAATAAAATATCACAGCTTATTGTATGGCCACCTATTAATGTAAACAGTGTCACTCTGCTGGTGCATTAGGTAATCTAGACAAAATGTCGGCAATTACATTATCTGTGCCTTTAATGTGATGGATTTCAAAATCGAAATCCTGTAAATAGAGGTACCATCTTGCTAAACGATGATTCTTTGGGTTGCCTTCCCTAATTACCAGAAGTGGCGCATTATCTGTAAGGACAACGAAGTGAGAGCCTAGAAGGAACTTTGATAATCGCCGAACACAGAAAACCAAACTTAATGCTTCCAATTCAGCTGTGGAATACTTGGTTTCTGCTGCTTTCAATTTGCGGCTGACATACAGGATTGGGTGCCGCACGCCTTCATATTCTTGCATCAAACACCCTCCGATTGCAATCGCACTTGAATCTGTGGTTAAGATAAATGGTAAATCTATGTTTGGTAATCTGAGTATGGGTTTATCGGAAAAAATGGTTTTCAATTTGCAAATTGCATCCTCTAAACTGATACTCTTATATAGTTTATTGGGTTGACTTTTGGTCAACAAATTTGAAAAAACTGATGTAATTTCTGCCCAGTTTGGTATAAATTTGGCATAATAGTTTACAAGACCTAAAAGACTTCTGACCTGTTTCTTTGTAGTTGGTACTTGCAGGTTCAGTATTTTAGATACAATTCTATCATCTGTGAGTAATCTACCTTCAGAAATTCCGTAACCTAAAAAGTCTATTTGCTTATACCCTATTTCAACCTTGGAAGGTTTGACAGTGAGTCCAAAAAGAAGAATTTGATTAAAGACTTGTTGGAGTGTAGCTAAATGTGGAGTCATGTCTGTAGAATGGATACAAATATCATCTATATAGGATTGTACATCATTGATGCCGTATAATAGAAGTCTGGTTAATCTAACAAATGTGGCCGGTGCGTTTTTCAGGCCGAAAGGAAGATATCTCCACTCATATAAGCTCAATGGCGTTGCAAAAGCGGTTATGTGCCTTGACGAGGCTGATAGTGGTATTTGCCAGTATCCTTTCGTCAAATAAAGTTTTGAAAAAATAGATGATTTAGACATATTTAAAATAAGGTCTTCACAACTATACATAGGTTCAGCGTCCGTCGTTGTTACTATGTTGACTTTTCTATAGTCTATGCATAAACGAATGGTTTGGTCCTTTTATTTTTCACGAGGACGATTGGAGAAGAGTACTCGGACATGGATTTTTGGATTATTTTGTTTCTTTCTAAGTCTAATATTTCTTTGTCCAAATTTGACCTATAATGCAATGGAATTGAGTATGGTCTACACTTGATCGGTGTTAAATCTGTCAAAATGATGGAATGCGTTATTTTGTTAGTTCGTCCCGGTCTGTGTGAGAAGATAGTTTTATATTCGTTAAGAAGAGACAGAATGTCTTGTCGTTGTCGTTGTGTCACAGTGTCTGAAATTGTTATGTCCTGTACTGTACCGTTGTCGTTTATGACAGGAACCGGAATTTCAATGTTGTCTATGTCGGTTTGATTTATTACTGATGCTACTGTTTGTAAATTGTTCTCAATGTCATTGTCGTCATCGTTAAGATTGATTGTTGCTAATGTGTCGTTAACCTCGCTGTCTTCGTCGTTGGGGAACATTGTCGTTAATGTGAAATCGTCTTTGTTGTCTTCGTTGTCAAAGGAAAGTGTCGTTACTGTAGATCCGTCTTGATTTTCTTTTGTCGTAGTGTCGCTGAGAAGTCTGGTTGGAGCTGTCGTTTCGTTTTGATTGTCGTTCTTGTCAGTCTTATTATTGTCCCCTGTTCTGTCTGTCTGGTTGTCTATGTTGCTGTCGTTTCTGGAATAATAAGGTTTCAACATGTTTACGTGGAAAATTTTCAATTTGCCATGTAAAGAAATTTCGTAATCAACTTCCGAAATTCTTCTAGTAACTCTAAATGGTCCTTACGAAGAGGTTGAGAGTAAATCTCTCTTGTCAGGTAATAATAACAACACCTCTTGGTTAGGTTGTAATATAATAGTTCTTGCACCCTTGTTGGCGTATTGCCTATATATAAAACCTTTCTCCTGTAAAGATGTTCTGGCAATTATACAGGATCTAATGATTTTGTCTCTGGTGTTAGTGATTAAATCATAGGTGGAAAGTGGTAATTGGGTGTTTACTGGTTGTGATATCATATCTCTGTAGATAGAGAGAGGTCCTCTTGGATTTGCTCTATATATTAATTCAAATGGAGAGAACCCAGTGCTCGACTGCGGCACTTCTCTATAAGCGAACAGCACCATTGGGAGAAGTGTATCCCAATCGGCTGGATTTTCAGCTGTCACTTTGGCTAACATATGTTTTAGGTCCCCGTTTAGTTTTTCGCAGATTCCGTTCGCGGATGGTCTGTAGGGGCTTGTAAAACATTGTTTTATGCCGAGTAACTTAGTTACCGATTGAGTGGCATTAGAGATGAATTGCGTTCCTCTATCTGATATTATCTTCTCCGGAAAGCCAAAACGGGAGAATATTTGTAAAAATACATCCGTCACATCTTTAGAGGAGATTGATTTTAATGGAATCATTTCTGCCCATCTTGAACATAAATCAACGAGTGTAAAGATGTAACGGTTTCCTTTGTTGGAAATGTGGTTTAATGGTCCTACCAAATCAACCGCAACTATTTGAAATGGTCTTGAGGCAGTTGTGGTTGATTGTACTTCTGCAGTAGGTTTTTTTTTCCCTTTTTGATTAATTTCTGACAGATGTCACAGGATTTGCAATAGTTTTTTATGTGCTGGCAAAATTTAAGCCAATAAAATTGGCTCAGGACTCTGGCCCTGGTTTTCTCATATCCCATGTGACCACCGAATGGTGAGTCGTGGGCTATATGAAGCTCTTTATCACGGTGTAACTGAGGTAAAACCACTTGTTGTATCGTGGTTTGATCTCTGGTATATAACCACGTTAAAATATTGTTCTTTAGTTTGAAAGTCCAATAAGCATATTTCGTCATTTTTGGTGTTAATCCTACTAATCTAAAGTAATGTGAAAGGGTTGGATCTGTTTTCTGTTCTTGGATAAACTCAGTGGTGGTAATATTGGGTGAAATAATTTGTAGCGACTCGTGAAGTTGTTCGTCATGGGGGTTGTCGGTCATTTGTCTTGTTATTGCATTGGCGTATTTTGTCTGTTGTTGCACATTTACAGGTTCAGACTTTTGCTCTTCGATCGCATCCTCAATTCGAGGTTTTAAATTGGTGGTTTCGTGGAAGGATTCCACCGCCCCTGTGTTGTACACCTCTGTGAATTCGTTTGGAATTCCGTCATCGGTGGTCTCTAAAACTGGGCATAGCACTTGTCCTGACACAAAAGGTGTTTGAATTTCGGCCAGTGCTAGGAGGTATCTTTCGATGGTACCTGCGAATGTGCGACATGTCACAAAGTTGTGTGTGTAGTCTTTGTCGTTAATTAAAGTCCTTTTTATTCCAACCAGAGTCGCTCCGCTGTCGCGCATGATTGTACATGGTTTGTTATTCACAAAGCCCTTAAGAAATTTTAACTTGTCTTTCGACGCTAAGGCTGCGTTGGCCATTTCATTGGATATAGGGATTGTATGGCCACATTCCAGGGTGGTGTCCAACTGAAATTTTCTGCATGTATTACAGGTGGTATTAATGATTTCTACAGCATTCCCTGATTCATTTTCACTTTCATTCTGGATGTCACATTCATTCAGTTCTTCAATTTCTTCATCCGTAGATGTATCTATTAATGCCGCATTGGCCTGCTTCATCATCTTACGGCCGTTAGAACGGGCAGAATAGTGGCCGTACGCTGAACAAAAGTAGCATTTAACAGCTCTCTTATACGCATTTCTTTTGTTTCTTTGTTTTTCCACCATCATTTGCAAGTGATGTGGATAGTTTGGTGATTATCACGCGTTATTATATAACGCGTATTGTTCATGCGTCACATTACAATATTGACACGGTACTGGTTTGGTGATTATAGAGCGTTGTTTGAACCTACTCTCATTTGGTTTTGAGTATTTGGTGTTTGTAACAGCTGCTGTTTCGTTTTGACTACTGTTTAACTGAAAGATGTCGCGATTTGCTGTGAAATAAGCACTACCTTGATTTTCAACTTCTTGAATGGTTTTACAATCACTTTGTCTTAGAAATTTAGAGAAAGGAGTGGGTATGGTGTTCATAATTTTATCAATTATTATTAACTCTTTCAGTTTGTCATAGCTGTTGTTTGTTTTTGCTGAGGTGATCCATTTTGTACAAATATCTTGAACTGTAGACACGTAGTCTATGAACGTTTGGTTAGGTGATGGTGATAGTTTTGAAAATTGTAACTGATAACCTGCTGTGTCTAATGAGAAGTGTTGTAGTATTCTTTGTTTTAAATAATCGTAATCTTTCCTCATGTCTTGTGGAATGGTTTCTATGACTTTCAAGGGCTCTAATGCTAAGTTTCTCATAAGGATAATAGTCCAATCGACTTTTGAAATGCTATGATATGACATTAAGCACTCGAAATTCTCTAAATATGCACTGATCGAATCTACCGAACAAAAAGGTTTGACTAGGCCTTTATATTTGTTGTATTTTTGTTCTTCTTCTTTGCTCCTTAATTTATTTACCGAAATTTCCAAGTTGGAGTCAATCTCCATCTGTTTCACCTTTAGCTGTGTTTGCGTTTCGATTTCTTTTTGTTTCAAAGCAAGTTCTAGTTCTAACTTTTTCGTTTCTGCGTTTAACTGAGCTTGTTTGCTGGCCGCTTCGATTTCTAACTTTTTATTCTCAGCTTCTCTCAGCTTCTTCTCTTTCTTTTCTTCTACCTCCATTTGCATTTGTATCTTTTTTTCTTCTGCCTCTCTTTGCAGTTTCTTTTCTTCTGCCTCCATTTGCATTTGTATCTTTTTCTCTTCTACCTCTCTTTGGCTCTTTTGTTCCTCTCTTTCTGCTGCCCTATCTTCTCTTGCTCTGTTTTCTGAATGCGTCTTTTGCGCCCATTCTTACAGCTTATCGGCAGTATAACCTAATTTGATTCCTAATTCAATGCACTGTTCTAGTGATGACATCTTGTAAATTAATATTATTGAACTTCTTAAAATTAAATCCCTTTGACAATAGTTTGAGTATACAACAATTGGTTATGTCCCTTAATATTTACTTACATATTTTCTATTGCACAAAATGACATGGTCATGAAATTTGCATGCATATTTCAAAAATTGCAATACATAGAAAAAAATATTACATCAATGCAAAAAAAAAAAGGTGAGTATCGTTTAGGGATGTAATAAGTCCCGACTTATCTGATTTACAAGGTTCTTTACTATAGTGTTGTTTGGTTCTCTGGTTCTTGGCTACTGCTGGAGAACAATTCACATGCCCACAACTTTTCGCGGAACAATCTGTCGTTGTAATGAAAAAGATTAGTCTTTTTGTCTCAGTTAATGTCCAGTCATGTCAATGTTACATTTTATAATCTAAATTTCTAAACAACTTCCTAGAGGGACTACGATAGTTTATAAACATATGAGACGATAGTCGCTGTAGAGTTTAGGCTTTGTCGTGTATGACTGTTAGTATTTTTTTTTTACTTGGCAAAGCCAAGAGCTGTCGAGAAAGTGAAGTAATCGTCTTGAAGAAGTAGCCTTGAGATTGCCAAAACCGGTTTGAGCCCCCAAAGTGCCTGTCAACGTCCTAGAAACTAGGGGAAATGAAACTCGGGTTCAGACAGGCAACAACTCCATTCTGATATTAATTGATCTGGTTTATTCACAAAAACTCTGGCGAATAATAGGGTTCACAGCCAGGTATAATATGTACAGTCAATCATGTTATATCACAGGAGTTGTTAACAAGCAATCATACATCTAATCATTACAACAAACCCTATCATCTTATCTAGAATTCACAATCCTTCAATCTAGTTAGTCTCTATCTATCAAGTCCCCCTAAAGCTAGACCCTACTTCTTCCTCCGTGTCCAGTCGTCGTCTGTCTTCTCCACGTGTCTCGATCCGACACGGGCGGTAACTCTCTTCGAGCTTCCCGTGGACCACGCAGTAGGCAGGCTCCATCTGTGTCCACGGAGCTGTGGACACACTGACCTCTCCTTCTCGAAGGCTCTCGATTGTTCGAGCATTCGAGTGACTCCCGTTTCTTTCCCTTAGCTGGCGTTCTATCCCTTCTCTAACTCCCTACTATCTTTATGGTCATACCGACTCCATGTGAGACTCTGACATCATCTTTGAAATGCGACATTGTTGTAAGCGACATGTTGTAATCAACATATAAATTAATAGAATAACGTCAGTTGTTTTATTTAGCACTAGCTGACCCGGCCCAGCTTCGCCCAGTACATGGCGGGGATTTATCTATCTATTTATTTGTCTGCCTGCCTGCCTGCCTGCCTGCGTACATACCTACCCCCCCTATGTCTCTCTCTCTCTCTCTCTCTCTCTCTCTCTATCTATCTATCTATCTATCTATCTATCTATCTATCTATCTATCTATCTATCTATCTATCTATCTATCTAGCTATCTAACTATCTGTCTGTCTGTCTGTCTGTCTGTCTGTCTATCTGTCTGTCCGTCTGTCTGTCTGTATGTCTATGTTCGGCCCGTTCCCGTTAAAAATATAGATAGAATAGAAGAATAGATAGATTGATAGTAGAAATATGATTGGAAGAGATCTATCTAAAGTAAACTTACCAAGATATCACGAACAGCCAATAAATGGAGGGCGGTGGGCTGACTGCAGAGTACTGCAAAGGATATGCAACTAACTTTCTCTCAGAAAAAATTACTTTTTTTTTTCTTAACGAATGAAAATCTTTATTTTCAAAGGGTTAAGAATTGGGCACGCAGGCCCGTCCTACATTCTGCCCTTCTTATCTATTTCCTCTCATACATTCTTTCATTCAACATCTCTTATGAAGCAATTCTTTGACAACAAAAGAACAATAACCAACAAGAAGAATTTTCACCCAACCACCATGGTGGACACCAGAGGTGGAGAATTCATGGAGGGAAAAGAGGGCGGCCATAAGGAATTGGCAGCGGGTGCGGAGAACAACCAATTCAGTGGACACAGAATTGGAGGAGGCTGAAACATATAAAATAGTAAAGGTGCAGGATTTTAAACTCCAGGCAGCAGAGGAAAAAAGGATTAAGTGAGAACAGTTTATCAATGAAGTCGGTGGGGATGTGACATTGGGAAAATTCTGGAGGCTGCACCGGCAGATGAAGAGACAGGCGATGCCTGGTACACATGGCACCGTTTATGATGATAACAACCGACCTATTACAACTGACAAGGACAAAGGGGAGGCTTTTCTTGCACGAGTTTTAAAACAGACGCATCAGCAAGATATGGTTATTAGAGATAACGTCAGAGAAGTCTTGTCACGGGTCACTAGGAAGGAGGACTGAGATTAAAGTGCAGGATATTAGACGGGTACTGAAGCGGACTAAAGACACAGCTTCAGGTCCGGATCGGGTGAAGTACTCCTATATGAGGAACATAAATGATGGGGACTTGCAGGAGATGGCTCTTTGTTTCAACCTAAGCATCAATACGGCGGAAATACCCCACGACTGGCTGCATAGCTACCTGGTCTCACTCCCAAAGCCAGGTAAGGATCACTCCAGACTTAATGGATACCGAATCATAACCCTGCAAAACACGTATGGCAAAGTCCTCGAAAAGATAGTAGCTCGCAGGCTCCAGCGACATTTGGAAATTCGTAATCTGCTTCCCCAAGATCTCGAGAGTTACCGACCTGGAAAGGACACCTGGACCAATGCTGCAACTTTTGCTTTTGATGTCTACGAGGGCTTCCAGGATAAACAAGAGATAGTGGCGGTAGCTCTTGACCTGGAGGATGCCTATAACAGGGTCAGACATGATCGGTTGATATACACACTGTTAGACATGGGGGTCTGCCCTTGCCTTGTTAGATTGGTTGCGGCGGTCCTTTATGAGCGTAAGGTTGCACTGCGCATGGGTTCCTGGATGTCACACGCTATTCTTTATGATCAGTGCGATGTTGTTGACGATAAGTTTCGTGTGATGGTCGTTGTGTAGGTACCGATACTCCTGGAGTGTCAATTGAGCTATCTAACTGTCTTGCAATATAACTCACCCCCGCAGTGCACATTCACAAGTCATTAAACAAGATTCAGTTGGCGCACATAATCCTTTATTACCGAAATAACACAGACCCACGGACAAACGGAACATGTTTATAAATCCAGAACACAATGTAATCCACCGAAGAGATATATATTCCTCACAACTCTACACGCACACATCAATGCCTTCTCACGGCCTGCTGAATCTCAAATTCATAGACATGTAGTCCAGCTACTATCCACGGCTGGATCTCACACAATACGACCCACCCACTGGGTCGGAGCCTCTGCTCACTATGTAACCCACTCTGGGTTTTAGGACTGCATTCACAGCTCGGAGAGTCCCACAACACAGTTCTCCGTCGACTACCGGACTACCGACTCGTTCGGTGTCTAAAACTCAACTCCCCGAAGTTTCCTGACTTCAACACACAACTACACTGTCCTTCAGCGACCCGACTCCCAGTCGGTCCCAGCTTCAACTGCCTAGTCAAAGTTTTCCACTGTCTTTTTACCCTGCTGTGTGGCCCCTCCCTGGTCTCCCAACAACATTACACCCCAGCATAAAACTGTCTTCCTCCTCATCCACCCTAGGGTATCCACTCATAACCGCCCCATTATTTCTCAGGGTTGATTGTTTTACTCGTAGCCAGGTCACTCACCTTACTGTCTCTAACTTTCATCTATCATTCTCATGCCCGGTCACTTGTTTATGTACTAGCACGGTCATTTTCCTTAATGTCAATGACCCAGGCTTATGTCACTGGACTTCTGATCCATGTACTATTACACCTGGGTTGCAACAGGGACCTTCCTTGTCCCCAGTGCTCTTTAATGTCTACACCAGCAAAATCGCAGCTATTGAGACACCAGGTGAGGGTAGAATATTGACATTTGACAGATGATGTGCTGGTGTACAGACAGGGCAGAGACAGGGCCAGTTTGGCGAAAGACTTACAGGTGGCAGTAAATGGGATGGCAGGGGCCATTATACATCCAGACAAGGCATCGGTTGTGTGGTACTCCCTGGATAACCGGATCGTCAAGGCAGATGTCCCAGCTATCATGTTGAATGAATGTCCTCGTAGGCGAGAGAGTAAACTGAAGTACTTGGGTATCATCTTTGACATGTGTTTGTCTTTTAAGGATCAAATGGAGGCTTTGGTGGTGAAGGCTGGTAGGGGACTTAATGCATTGAGGGCTATGGCAGCAACCGGGGTAGACCAGAGGATGCTTTCCAGGCTCTTTCAGCAGTTAATAATTTCTGTCACTGAGTATGGTTTGGGGCTGCTGACAGTATCAAAGAGCCAGCTTGAAAGGTTGGAGCGCGTGCAGAATGCTGCCATGCGGTTAATCCCGGGGTGCACAATGGACACACTAATTATATGTATGAGGCATATCCTGGCGCTATCAATAATGACGGATAGGCATAGAGTCCTTCAGGCCAAATGGTACCTGAGAGTTGCTGCAGACAGGGATCACCCGCTGCATGCAGCAATGGAGATGGTCAAGGGTCATAGATTAAGACGAGGCAGGTCCTGGATGGGGCAGGCAGAATTTTCTATACGTCAGGTGTGTGATCTAGAGACCATCAATCTTGGAAAAGAGTGGGTTGAAATTCCGGAAGACATGACGGACTGGCACAATGTAATAATAACACTGCGTCGTGAGTGCAGAGAATGGGCAGCAGACCGCACTGAGTTTGAAGTGCAACAGCTGATACAGAGTAACAGACATCAAGGCGACATAGTCATCTACACCGATGGGTTAGTGGTGAGAAACAGACGTAGTGGTCGTCCTTCATTGAAAAAGGAGAGTCTGGCATATGAGACAACGACCTCCAGCATTAGAATGGAGGTGGAGGCAGTAACAGCGGTATTCCGCTGGCTAGAGGAGACTATTGCAACACACGTTGTATTCATTACGGATTCAATGAGTTTGCTTAGTAGGGTGGAGAAAAGTATGTGTCGTGTGGAATGGCTCTCGTCGCTTCAGAGGTCACAGATTGTGAGAATTATATGGATATTTTGCCCTTGCCATGCGGGGGTGTGGGGGAATGAACAGGCTGATAAGCTAGCAGGGAATGGACTTCTTTGTGGCAGATTGCCTATGGACAAGGGGGAGGTGGTCGTGCGCTTGTGGGACCAGGTGGAGAAGACGGAGGAACAGACTGAGAACCCATATGTGGAAAGAATGAGATTGCGCGGGATCGGCAGGGGTTCTGGAGGAATCTCAAAACTGAGAGGGAAGACCAGGAGAACTTTTAACCAGATAGCGGTGGGCATGATTAGTAGTGTGACTCTTCGCTGGCTGTTGAACGAGGGGACGGGGCACGTATGGGAATGTCCTGAGTGGAGTGATGTCGGTTCTTAACTCAACTCAGATCTGAAACAGTTCATTAACTATGCCGGACTACTTCACAACTGGTAGTCACTAGAGAACACCGTTTTGCACACAAAATATATTTATTGATTCTAAACGTACGCGATGAACAACATTCTCTCAGGAAAAAATCTGAACAATGTACACATTTCTTCTCGCGCTAAATCCGAATACAACACTGCCTTCTACAGATTTTCCGTTAACATGAAATGAACTGTTACGCCGAATTCCCCCTAAGTCCGACGGTAACTAACTCCCTGAGTGTACGGTCAGTCTTCACTCAACTGCCGATTCCTCTTTTTACTTTGGGCCAAGTTTCTCCGCAACTTGCCCACGTCTCAATTCCCTGACCAGTCTGCCCCTTCTGTATATCTTGGGACAGTTAGTTAACCCTATGCGAATTCCGTTAACTCTTGAACAGTTAACCAAGAGTTCCCACAAAACTTCGCTACACTACGTTTTGCGTTACCATTTGTTAACTGTCCCCTTAACAAATTCTACCCGCTTGCCCTTGATTATGTTGACACTAGGTTGTAATATAGGGTGTATTTTAATGACTGTGCAGTGTTTAAAAATATTGCCGGTCCAAATTTTGTATTCACCCTCTATACAGTTCATGCAACATAATAGGCACAATCTTAACTGTCCTGGGACTATCCCGTTTGCTGGACGTTTTCTTTAATCTTCTTGACACAGTATAATAACACAGTATGCGTTATAAAATTTAGCTTCCATTTTTATGTGTACTGTGTAAGGGGGAGGGGAAGAGAATTTATAGGGAGGAAATGTGAAATGGGGAATGGTATTCTGAACATATGGGGGGTGGGGTGCAAGGGCCAAAAATGTTTGAGAACCACTGATCTAGACCATGATAGTCTGTTCATCTGCATTATTCACATGCTCCCAGAAAATCTTCACTACATCCGCTTTATCATGCATGAAATCGCCTCTTAAAGATGTTGTACCAGCATATCTGCCTGTTCATTTCCAACCGCATCAGTGTCCCAGAGAAAAGATCCAACGAATTCTCACAACCCGTGACCTCTGAATCGTTGCATGCCATTCTGCACGAAGTATGCCAGTCTTCACCTTAGACAGCATGTTTTGTGAATTAGTTACAATCACAACACGCGTATACAGTTTGTTCTCTAACCAGCGGAAAGCTGTAATAATCGCGTCCACCTCCATTCACAGACTTGAGGTTGTGGTAGCATACGCCAAGCTCTCCTTTACTAAACATTGGCAATTTGCTTTTGCTATGAACACCCATGCATTTTTTGGGCCTCTTAACACAGACGCATCGGTATAAATAATCACATAGACGGTATACGAGAGTAGTCGTTAATTAATAGCTGAATGTCTACTTTCGTAGCACCTGCTGACGTCCCTACGCACACGGCCCAGTGCGACTATAACGCAACACACGCCTGAATTCAAGAGGTGTTCCTTGACGGCAGCTACCTTGAAGTATGACCTTGCTTGCGAAACCTTGACTCTGTCTGCAATGGCCGGCAACGCCAGGATGCAACGCATGCATACTATTAGGGTGTCTCTTGTACATCCCAGAACCTCCCTAGTGGCTTCATTCTGTATGCGCTCTAGTTTCACTAGCTGACTCTTTGAGACAATGAGCATTCTTAATCCATACTCTACCACTGAAATGATCAAGTGCTGAAAATGTGTGAATAGCATTTTCTGCTCCATGTCCCTTGCTGCCATACTCTTCAGTGCATTGAGCCCTTTCTGACACTTTTTAACTACCACTTCAACATGAACCCTAAAAGCTAGGCTTCTAACAAATGTGATTCCCAGGTACTCAGTTTGTTTTCTCTATTCACATTTCTATCATTTATTTTGAGGCTTGGGAGCTCAGCTTTAACAATTTTATTGTCCAGAGAGCACCACAAGACAGATGCATTTTTTGAGTTAATGACAGCATTCATCTCCGTACGCGAAATTCATTACTTTGTCATTTTCGCCTGCAGCTCCTGAATTGTTTGATTTCTGTCCCTCTCCTGCCTGTATGCGAGAACATCGTTTGAAAATGCTAGTATCCCTCCAGCAACTGGTGTTTCGAGTTTGCAGCCCTGCTCGTATACACATTGAAAAGCACAGGTAGTCCGGGGGCTATGATACATGGCTCAGAGGTCCACGTATCCATTCGGAGAACCACTCTACGAGAATACAAAACAGCCGCAATTCAGTTCACCAAACAAGGACAGTCTCTCTGTATCCGTTTTCCTGATGGCATTTAGTTGTAAACTGCATCGAGAAAAAGAGTGTTGAAGTGCTACATAAAACCTGTACTTTTGTATGGATGTGAAGTGGGGACAAGGAGCAGACAAGCTGAAAAACATCTAATGACAGTGGAAATCTGGTTTCTAAGGAAAATGCAAAGAATATCATGGACAGACAGAAAAACCAATGAGCAAGTCCTATAAGAAGCAAATTAAAACCGTAAACTGACTAGATAAATTAGACGCAGATAGTCTAATTTTTTTGGACACGTTATGAGAGACATAAACTAGTGAACCTGGTGACAACTGGCAAAATTGGAGGAGGGGTGGTGGTGAAGAACAAGGAGAAGGAAGAGAAGTAAATATCTGGATGGCTTGACCACGTGACATCGTAGAGAACTATGTACGTCTTTCTATCTCTCTGTGCCATTCGGTTAACTGATTCAATGCCGAAGGATAATATATCGCCAAATGTGACCTCCCATTTGGACAGAAGGACGATATATAGCCATTCATAATGTTATTTGGTTTGTTTCTTCGGAACCTCCACAATTTCAATGCTCAGTCATCCAAATATCTATATCTTCGAGTTTGATTATACTATTACCCCTACCCCGTTTAACCTCAAATAAGCCCTATATTAGGGTCCATCCATACCTCAGATTAATAATCCAGTGACCGAGTCAGTCACAAATAGGATATTAATTTGAGGGTTATTGTTATCCAAGAAGGTTATTGATTTGGATTCTATCGTTCTCTTTGCATTCCACTTGCTTTCATAGTTGTCACTAAGGTTTGAAACATATTTCTCTTCATTAAATGCATAAATAGACGTCTAATTTCTCTAATAAGACTTTCGTTTGTGTCTCGGAAGACGGTCTCATTAGTTTTTCAGTCCGTTCATGATATTTGCATTTCCATCAGAAACCATATTTCCGCTGTCATTACATGTCTCTATTGCCCCTACTTGTTACCATTTCATATTACGTAGCACCTGTGTCAACAACAATGTGTTCAGGTAACGAGACGTAAGCGGGTTTCGGTCAAGTCAACGTACTCCCCACCTGCTCTACCTCTTATGTGTGGCTTTACCACCTGGATCACGCTGTGTGCAAATATTCGGTTCTACCTGGCCTTGGGAGTACGCAGACTCTTTTTCCTCAGGACTTTCTATCCAGTGGAATAAGTGAATTTGTTAATTATGAATTCTCTTCAATTCCTTCAGGTTTTCTTCAGAATTTGATTTGGAGATAACATAAAACCAACAATTTAGTCTGTGTCCGATGACTGTGAATGACGGGTCGCCTCAGAACGAGCTGTATTCAAAGCTCTGCTTTTCCATAAGGACGTCGATCTACAGCGCAATTCCATAGGCTTTCTTTCAATAATAATAAAAGTATAGAGAATCCCCTTTTTGTATGTTTACGAGGATGCGATCCACATCCGTGTCAGCAAAGGAGTGAAGACGTGTATCCACATCAAAGCTACTGTATAGAGGAAGAGGCTATTGGGAGAACTCTTTCCTGATTTTCCTAGAGCTTCAGAAGACAGCCTGAAGCCTAGGGAGTTGGTTCTGTCTGGGGAGAAGGCCCAAAACCAGATAAGTTTCCTCCAGATGAGAAGACCCACCAACCGGTTTCCACACACACACACACACACACACACACACACATGAAGAAAAGATACTCTACTCAAATGACGACGGTCTAGTGGCTCGGGGAGGAATGCAACCACCATCAGGTGATCTCCTATCCACTGAACCACACTCGTACTACCACACTGAAGATACACGCCTGACTCTCCAGAGGCTTAGTTATGACACTTTAAACAGGACTACACTCATCCAGTGGGACCCACGTCTTTCCTGGGTCTTTCTTAGGGACTGGATATCTAATCAAGTATTCTGTTTTCTCCTTCCTCAACGTTGTGTTCTTGATTTTGTTAGGATAGGTGTCTGTTGTTGATAGTAAACTTAGTCTATAGTCTTTCGTCCGTGGCCTTTAGCCGGGCGACACCAGAATAAGGGTAGACCTAATTTCTATCACAATGTAACTTAGATTACAAATATCAGGAATCCCGCATCCATCTTCCTACAGTGTATGCTTATGACGTGTTTCACGTTGTCCAATCCGTGTATTGGTTTCAGTTTCCTTAAAAAGACAGCGGCTATAAAAGGACTGGATCCTCGCTAATTACATCTTTTCTGGCATAGCATAGAGCAATGTGTTCTTTGAAGTTGCATCACTGGGAAGAATGGTATATAACTGGTGCGTGTGAAGACGACAATTATTCACTATGTGCGCTACTGAATACTGATTTCAGCAGTTTGCGTTACGATGTTATGATGTGGTTACCGTGTTTTGATTATCTTGCTTTCTTGTATCATAGCTTCAATTTGCTGAATTGTCTAACCAAATGTTTGCAGCGCATTAAACAAATACGCAGAAGGCCGTGTGAATTAGAAACAGGCTTTGATAAGGAATCAGGAGGAAGCGCCAAATGTGCGGGTCTGTGTCGAAGATTGCCAAAATTCGATAAAATACACGGAAGGCGATATGAATTAGAAACAGACCGTGATAAGGAATCAGGAGGATGCGCAAAATGCGAGGGTCTGTGTCGAAGATTCCTAAAATTCGATAAAATACGCAGAAGGCGATATGAAGTAGAAACAGGCCGTGATAAGGATTCAAGAGGAAACGCCAAATGCGAGGGTCTGCATCGAAGATTCTTTAAACTCTATAAAATACGCAGAAGGCGATGTGAATTAGAAACAGGCCGTGATAAGGAATCAGGAGGATGCGCAAAATGCGAGGGTCTGTGTCGAAGATTCCTAAAATTCGATAAAATACGCAGAAGGCGATGTGAAGTAGAAACAGGCCGTGATAAGGATTCAAGAGGAAACGCCAAATGCGAGGGTCTGCATCGAAGATTCTTTAAACTCTATAAAATACGCAGAAAGCGATGTGAATTAGAAATAGGCCGTGATAAGGAATCAGGAGGATGCGCAAAATGCGAGGGTCTGTGTCGAAGATTCCTAAAATTCGATAAAATACGCAGAAGGCGATGTGAAGTAGAAACAGGCCGTGATAAGGATTCAAGAGGAAACGCCAAATGCGAGGGTCTGCATCGAAGATTCTTTAAACTCTATAAAATACGCAGAAGGCGATGTGAATTAGAAATAGGCCGTGATAAGGAATCAGGAGGATGCGCAAAATGCGAGGGTCTGTGTCGAAGATTCCTAAAATTCGATAAAATACGCAGAAGGCGATGTGAAGTAGAAACAGACCGTGATAAGGATTCAGGAGAAAGCGCCAAATGCGAGGGTCTGTGTCGAAGATTCCTAAAATTCGATAAAATACACAGAAGGCGATGTGAAGTAGAAACAGACCGTGATAAGGATTCAGGAGGAAGCGCAAAATGCGAGGGTCTGCATCGACGACTGCCAAAATCCTATAAGTTAAATCTAAAAAGGCAGATGGTATATTTTAGTTATAGGAGGCAACAGCAAGCTGAAAAAAGCCGAAAGATAATCGTAAAAGCACAAAATCACACAGAAGTGACAAACCTGGACAATCCTGATATCTTAAACAATCTACAAGTTAAGCCTTACTTTTATCTACAGGACGATAAGGATACAATCTTGAACTATGTGAAAGCCGAGGCGCAAAATGGCGATTGCTTTCCGCATTCTATTTGCAAAAAAATGTCGCGCAATGAATATATGCTGTGTGTGCCATTGCCACGCGACGCTGTCCGCGAATCGCGGAAATTGTGTCCACAAATTATCCCAAGTAATTTGATCCTCCACGTGTACCTGGAAGGTGATGGTGGACACATAGATATGTTTATTGCATGCCAAAACGCTGGTATGGCGTTTCCGAGGAACACCTGGCATGAGATGTACTTGTACCGAGCCAAGTTCAATTTTGAAGAGCACATATTTCCAAGATACAAATGGTACCCAATTCTTCGACAGTTGCTATACGCCATTCTGAATTTCCGCTTTCAAGACGATCTGCACTTTGACACTGTCCCGCGACCAGTGTTAAAGGTAAGACCTGACAATGTTTTGAAGGTATTTGGCTACCGTCCACAGATTCGCATGAACCACATCAAGGGCAACCATTGTCAGAAATCATGCAAGCAACATTTAAATCTCCTCAAACACGACAGTCGTAAGTCTTTCTTCTATACGCGTGACCGTAATCAAATTCAGGAGTTAATTAACTCCTCGCTGGACACAGCGACAGAAGAAAGATTACAGCAGGCCGAGTTCACGGTAATTGTAGAGTTCGACGATTTTATTGGCGAGACGGTGAAAGATCTTCGATGTAAAATGATCAAAACCTGTTTGCGCAAAGAGAACGACCGATACGTGGTGGTAACCGCCTTCCCCGTCTCTTCTTCCACAACAAACCACGAACGCCAGCCTGCGGTGTTGTCACCGCAGAGCCTCCTCGCGTGAGCAGCGTGAAGTTAAAAAAAAAAAACAAACCAAAAAATAACAAAAAACATGATAGTCAGTTTCAACAGAAAAATTATTTGCGAACAATGCGTATTTTCATACGTTTGGGGACGGCATTATTTGTCAGTTTTCTTGAAAACAGAGCTTGAACATAAACCGCGTTTCCCTCATACTGACTGGCGTTGTTCACGCCTTCTTGGAAGAGCCATAGGGAGCACACGTTTCCTGTATCTAAGTATTGCATCTGTGAGTATGAGCCGACACTTCTTCAATATTGCCCACTTACTTGCTTGCCTCGTAGTCTTCTTGTTGTTCTTCTTGATTTCCTAGCAGTTGAATCCCTGTCGTCACAAGTGCGCCATGGGAAAAACTAGCTTCGTTGTGTATGCGCTGTTTCGGCTTAGTCTATTTCCTATCTGAAGTTGAAAAGTTCAAAGAAAATCCTGAGTTTATTAGAATATGTGACTTTACTAAAACAACAGTTTCCTGCAGGCATTAATTTCTCCTCTTAAGCTGTCACGTTTCGCCGCAAATATGTTTCTCTGTTGCCTTGTGCGATGCCTCAGCTGTTAGAGTTGTAACATTTAAAGCGGTCTGTGTTTCTCAAAGGGGGTCGCTTAACGAAACCAGCTAGCGCGCTTGCCTGCCGGCATAGCGGCTATGTATTCGATTACCTATCGAGTCGAATATTTTGTGTCTGTGTGTGGGTATTTACGTGGGCCTCTAGTTCTCCCTAGTTTAAAATAGGAATCAGGAAATGTTCTAAAAAGTGAAGGAGGCCTGTGGGATTGCGACCACATCCCCCATCAATTGCTGGTTATTGTATACAAATATGGGGCTAGCACAATATACCCACTGGGCCTCATGGCGTGGAAAGTGGGCTTGAAAATATTTCTCAAAGGAGAGACCAACAAAGAATATCACAGTAAACGGGGGATGACAGAGGAAGTAACACGTTTTGCCTGTCTTGGACATGTCATAGCAGATGGCAGAAGTGATATATAAATAAACAAGAGAAAAGGAGCATCCACAATGTTTTCAACAGAATGAAAAGTAAAATATTAACAGCTGGAGAAACCAACAATACATTAAAAATTACAGTTTTTAAATGTTATGTGATGAATATTCAACATTATAATATAGCTCAGAAACCTGGACAATGAAAAAGCCTATACAATGAACAAGCCTGGGCAATGACAAGCAATCAGAAAGTTGAACTGAGGACCTGGAGATGTGGATATACAGAAGACTAGGTCGTATTTTGTTAAATCATATGCAATCAAATAAATGGATCAAAAAAGGCTTGGAATTAAACATAAATAGCCAATGAAAGTGATGAAAATAAGAAGTGAAAAGACAAAGAGATGTGATAAAAGCCAGAAGGAAAATGAAAGTAAACGATTATTTTACACGTCTTGCATATTAGATATACGGTGCTGGTCTCATATTGTATAGATTAATAGAGACTTGACGGATGTACTGGATGATATTACATCGGCCGCTTTTACGTCTCATGACATTTTCAGGGGACTATTTTAGACTGTCGACTTGTAAGCCCAGGTCAATTAAAATAATCTGCATTGATGCGGATTCGAACACACACTATTCCGAAGGGAACAGTTGAAGGCAGGCGAGCAAGAGGTAGACAGAGTAAAGCTGGAGCATAAAATCAATCCATGGATAAGTAGCAGTCTATCAGAGAATGCCACCAGGGCGAGAGACAGCGAGTGTTGGAGATCCATTGCTATCTTTGTGGAGACAGCACATGATTGCTGTTTTCCACATTTTTAAATATACATCAATGTTAATTCCTTCTTCATCTTCCTCTTTCGAAGATAATTTTATCCGTGGTTGTATATTTCATTTGGGTGGTGCATTTTGCTTTCTAGAAACAGCGCATCACTATCTGACAACTCTGGTTCGTTCTAGGCTAACCTAGGATGTTTTATTTGTTCTGTTCGATTTCAGTCTCTGTTTTTATGTCGCAATCATTGAGCCTTTTCTGGCTCTAACTCCTTTGATTTGCGTCCTTTTTGGGCACAAAAGCACATTCACTGCAATAGTTGACCCACTTCTGGCTTCCGTGGGAAGTCCCTGCAGTGCTGCTACGATATTAGTCAGAGGCTCTTCGTGGAGATTACATACTAGTTAAATGCTTCCAGTAGATGCCCCCGTTATAGTACTCGACAGTGACCATGATATTCCTCCATTTGTTGATATAACCACATTTCATAACAGACCGGGAGTCTCCGTGGCGAAGAAGTCAAGCCATTTGACTCGGGCTCCGAAGGTTGTGGGTTCGATTCCGGACCGCGTCCTTCGGTTCACGAGTTAAATTTTTCGGAGACACCTGTGGGTCGTCGCTAAAGCTACGGAGTTCGTGCTTTGTGCGAAGCTTTCCGCGCTGCGGAAAGAGACTGAGCTATATGTGATAAAACCCGGTGCAATGAAGTCGACCCTGTCGACTTTTAAGCGACTTTTCTATTTTATAACCGACCATGATATTCCTCCATATGTCTATTTACCAACATTTTATAACCTGAGTGGTCTCGAGATATGGTGTCCGGGGGGACTGAGTGGTCTCGAGGTATGGTGTCCGCCTCGAGTGCTGGAGGTCCCGGGTTCAGGCCCCGGTGAGGACCGGGATTTATGTAATAAATCCACCTGGACTTCCAGTAATGATTTTCCTCCATTTATCTATATAACCATATTTTCTAACCGACCTTGATATCCTCCATTTGTCTATATAACCACATGTTATAACTGACCATGATATTCCTCCATTTGTCTATTTAACCATATTCTATAATTGACCATGATATTCCTCCATTTGTCTATTTAACCATATTCTATAATTGACCATGATATTCCTCCATTTATCTATATAACCATATTTTCTAACCGACCTTGATATCCTCCATTTGTCTATATAACCACATGTTATAACTGACCATGATATTCTCCATTTGTCTATTTAACCATATTCTATAATTGACCATGATATTCCTCCATTTGTCTATATAACCACATGTTATAACTGACCATGATATTCCTCCATTTGTCTATTTAACCATATTCTATAATTGACCATGATATTCCTCCATTCGTCTATATAACCACATTTTATAACTGACCAAGATATTCCTCCATTTATCTATATAACCACATTTTATAATCGACCATGATATTCCATTTGCCTATTTAACCATATTCTATAATTGACCATGATATTCTTCCATTTGTCTATTTAACCACATTTTTATTCGACCTTGATATGCCTCCATTTGCCTATTTAACCGTATTCTATAATTGACCATGATATTTCTCCATTTATCTAGTTAACCACATTTTTATTCGACCTTGATATTCCTCCATTTGTTTATATAACCATAATTTATAACTGACCATGATATTCCTCCATTTGTCTATATAACCACATTAAATAACCGACCATGGTATTCCTCCATTTGTCTATATTACCATATTTTCTAACCGACATTGATATCCTCCATTTATCTATATAACCACATTTTATAACCATCCATGATATTCCTCCATTTGACTAAATAGCCACATTTCGTAACAGACCATGGTATTCCTCGATTTGTCTATATAACCATATTTTATAACCGACCATGATATTCCTCCATTTGTCTAAACAGCCACATTTCGTAACAGACCATGGTATTCCTCGATTTGTCTATATAACCATATTTTATAACCGACCCTGATATTCCTCCATTTGTCTATATAACCACATTTTATAACCGATCATGATATTCCTACATTTGTCTATATAACCACATTTTATTAGTGTAACAAAATGGGCTAACACGGCTGTCGTAGCTGTAGGAAATTTCCCCGTAAGGGAGATTAGCACGCAAAGTAGGGCTTAAGTTATTTATAACTTGGGGGAAGCCGTTTAGAATTTTGTCGTCGAGAAGGTTCTAGACCAGTGTTTCCCAACGTGGGGCCCACGTCCCACAGGAGGGCAATTCGATTGTTAATGGGGCAATTCGAAAATGGACTCATCCAGAGTTTAAGTTAATCGTATGGCGACTCTCAGCCGCTACTCGAGCTGGGTAAACGTCCAGTATAAGTAACTTCTGTTCGCCATGTTAGTAGCCGTGATTTCATTGTTAGACATTAAAGTTGAACTATTGGTTATACTGGGCCGGCACTAAGCATTTCGAGCTATTTGTTTTGAATGGCGCGAAATGCTTAGTGCCGGAATCTCAGTTTCTGCAGTGTTTCGCAGTAACGCTCAGCATTCACCGTTGGTGTTAATTTGAAATAAGCGTCCATTAAACTGTTTTAAAAGTCTCGTTGTTTAATATATATATATATATATATATATATATATATATATATATATATATATATATATATATATATATATATATATATATATATATATATATATATATATATAATAAATATAAGTAATATAAATGATAAATAAATGGTAAGTAAATTCAATTGGTAATAAAAAAAAAATTTTTTTAAATTTCAGTTTTAGAAGCATAATTTTCCAGAAAAATGTGTCAAATGTAAAAAGTTTTTTTTTTTTTTTTTTTTTTTTTTTTTTTTTTTTTGCGGTGGAGTAAATGGGCCATACAAATTTAAATATGCATTTTTAGTCTACGTTTACTCCAGTTCATATTTTTTATTTAGTTTTTAACTCTTTCTTTGCCAAGGGCCCATACATCACCACGGTGACGGCCGTGGGCCCTTTAATCGCCACATTATAAACAGTGGTTTATTTGATACATTTCTGCTACCTTCCGCAATTTTAATTTACGGTTAATTGAAAATTCACACACCCGGAACATTTCCATTTCGGCATTGTAAGGTCACACGTTCGGATCCATTGGTTTTTGTGAGTTTTTTTTTTTTTAAAGTCTTAAACTAGTTTTAAGTAGTTTTTTTTTTTTTTTTTTTTTTTGTTATTCACAAATGGCAATGCCCTCGAGTATGCGGCCTCGTAGACTGACATCAGATCAAGCTAGGTATTATATTTATAGTGATTTCAAGGACTTTGTGAAAGATTCTAAACTGAAACCACGTGCAGTATTCAGTTAGTTAGATTATTTCGTTAGATATTTCTAAACACCACTGAGAGTTCGTCATAATATGTCATAATATGAAGGCACATATCGAATTGTGAATGCGCTAATGGGCCACATTTATGCCTTTAAATTTGTTTTGCCTATCACGAAGTATTTAAGGAGTATTTAAATTATTAAATTTTAAAGAATAATAATCATAACTAAATAGAAAATAGTGTGTATATTCTTATTCTCAGTACAATCTGAGTGGTGTATTACTGACATTTTCCATTTTGTGTAAAAATTATGTGCTTCAAAATATTATGTTTTAAGTATGTTTTATTATTGTTGTGGTGCAATTCTTGTGATATTTTTGAACAAAAGTGGTGTGTGTAACAGTATTCAGCAAATTTAATTGGATTAGCTGCAGTGGATTATAAATAACGCATCGGTAAGTGAAATTTTAAAATAGCTTTTAACTTTTCAATTTCAATTGTTATTACTAAACCTCTCATTATTGTCATAATATTTCTAAGCTATCAATTAATTATTAACACTGTCATGTTCCTTGTGCAATCCTCTTTAATTTGATATATAATACAATATATCTGCTACAATTATAACCATTTTAAAATCATTATTGTGACACACCCCTACTTCCGATTTTCTGCCATGAATTTCTCTTTGGTCAGGACCCAATTTTTGTTTGGCACCAAAAGAGTTAATTGATTTTATATTTATTTCTGTCAGCCCATAGTAAAATGAATGGTGCAAGCAAGACAAAAAAAAATTGTCAGTATTCGGAGGAATATTTAAAATCGCTATTATATAATGCAACTATCAATCGTACTCTTGAGGCTAGTTAACAGATTTCACTACCCATCGCTAAATCTGGGAAAACTCATACTATAGGGGAGAATTTAATCAAACCATCAATATCAGCATTTCTTAAAACGGTTCTGGAAAAAGATGACAAAGACTTTAACTCAATGCCACTAAGTAACAGTATTGTTAACTGAAGAATAGACGAAATTAGTGAGGATATTGAAATACAACTTGTTGAAAAGCTGAAAACAAGATAATTCTCGGTGCAAATGGATGAATCAACTTTGAGAGACAGTGAGGCCGTACTTATAACTTACGTAGGATATATTGATAAAGGTGATTTTGTTGAAGAAATGTTGTTATGTAAATCATTAGAAAGCACCATTACCTCCAAATATATATATAGTAAGCTAAAAAAAATTCTTAGATGTCAATAATATCCAATGAAAAATATAACACCTAGTGCTGCAGATGGTGCTCCTAATATTATGGGGAAGAAAATGGTTGCTTGAAATTGATGAAAGATGAGAATCCAGAAATGCTTCTTGTGCATTGTGTTATTCACAGGGAAAAACCTGGTAACTAAAACATTTCGCCTGTTCTAAATGAAGTGCTAAATTTAATTATTAAGTGTATCAATGCTATTAAAGCCAGTGCCAAATGTGAGCATTTCTTCAAGTTATTTTGTGAAGAACAAAATGAAGACCATGTGAGACTTATACTTCACACTGAAGTAAGATGGCTTTCGAAAGGGTAGTGCTTGAAAAGATTTGTAGTACTATTTGATATTCTTAGTGATTTTGTAAACGACAAACCTGAAATGAAAAATCTGTTAACGGTTGATGGTAAGGCATTTGTGAGTTATTTAGCCGAAATCTTTGAAAAACTAAATATAGTAAAAAAAAAAAAAACAACTTCAAGGAACAATTAAATCTCTTGCCGATGCAAAAGCGAAGATATTTGGTTTCATTACCTTCATTGAATTATGTCAGACATATATTTACAACAACAATTTTGAAAAGTGTCATTAGCTCCAAAAATGTGAAGTGACTGATGATATATATGCCTATATATGTTATTGTCGATCATCTGAAAATTTTATCGGCTGATTTTAAAGAAAGATTTTTTGATTTGAAACAAATTGATTTCCCAACTTCGGTGATGCAGCCAATGTTAGAGGATTTATCTGATATTTCAAATTTGCAGAATCAAGAAGAACTTGCAGAAATGCAAAATGAGTCAATTACAACTTTATCTTATATATAAAAGGCAATCTCAGTCTGTATCTCTGTCTGTATGTCTGTCCTTTATGCGTTCGCGAACGGCCCATCCGATTGAGATGAAATTTTCTACACGCCTTCCTCTCATTCCAGCGCTGCTAACTGTCATATTTTTGTTTCTTCTTCCTCCTCCTCCCTCCTAACCCTCCCTAAATACGTAAGTAAATATATAATGATGATGATGAAAGAATCCCCGAACCAAAACGCTAGGACAAGCGAAGAAAATGACGTGACTACACAGAATCGTCACCCGGCATTCATCATCATCATCATCAAGTGCCGTGCCGGCTGGCGTAGGCGTTCAACTCTGCTGCTGATATATATGCCTCCATGCCACGGCAATATCAATAACAATTCATCTTTTTATGTGTAAGGAAGTTATCTACAGTCGTGTAGAAGGGAAGAACAATCAATGGAAGGACCGAAATCACAGAACCTAGACGAGTATGAATTCGGAATGGTGAACTCCCTCCTCCTCTCTTCTCCTCCTGCCTCTACCTCCTCCCCTCCCTCTACCTCCTCCCTCCACCCTCCTCCTCTTCCTCCTCCCTCTACCTCCTCCCCCTCCTCCCTCTCCCTCCTCCCTCCTCCTTCTCCCTCTTCCTTCTCCCTCTTCCTCTCCCCTCCTCCTCCATCCTCCTCCATCCTCCTCCCTCCTCCTCCCTCCGCCTCCTCCCTCTAACTCCTCCCTCCTCCCTCTACCTCCTCCCTCCACCCTCCTCCTCTTCCTCCTCCCTCTACCTCCTCCCCCTCCTCCCTCTCCCTCCTCCCTCCTCCTTATCCCCCTCCCTTCTCCCTCCTCCTCCCTCTCCTCCTCCCTTCTCCTCATCCCTCCTACTCCCTTCTCTTCCTCCCTCCTCCTCCTCCTCCCTCCTCCTCCCTCCTCCCTTTTCCTCCATCTACCTCCTCCCTCTACCTCCTCCTCCTCCTCCATCCTCCTCCTTCCTCCACATCCCTCTTCCTCCTCCTCCCTCCTCATCATTCCTCCTCCTCCTCCCCCTCCTCCTTCTACCTCTTCCTCCCTCCTCATTCTCCCTCCACCTCCTCCCTCCTCCTCCTCTCTCCTCCCTCCTCCTCCTTCTCCCTCCTCCCTCCTCCTCCTCCCCCACCTGCGTTCTCCTCCTCCCTCCTCCCTCCTCCTCCTTCTCCCTCCTCCTCCTTCTCCCTCCTCCCCTCCTACCTCTTCCTCCTCCTCCTCCTTCACCCTCCTCCTCCTCCTTCACCCTCCTCCCTCCTCCTCCTCCCTTCTCCTCCTCCCTCCTCCTCCTTCCTCCTCCCTCCTCCTCCCTCCTCATCCCTCTTCCTCATCCTCCCTCCTCCTCCCTCCTCCTTCTCCCCTTTCCCCCCTCCTTCTCTTAATCCCTCCTCCTCCCTCCTCCTCCCTCCTATTCCTACCTACTCCTCCTCCTCCCTCCTCCTCCTCTCTCCGCCTATCTCTTCCTCCCTCTTCCTCCCTCCTCGCCCTCCTCTTCCTTCCTCCTTCGCCCCCCTCCTCCCTTCTCCTCCCTTCTCCTCCTCCCCCTCCTCCCCCTCCCTCTTCCCCCTCATCCCTCCTCCTCCCTCCTCCTTCTTCCTCCCTCCTCCTCCCCCTCCTCCTTCCTCCTCCTCCCTCTCCTCCTCATCCCTCCTCCTCCATTCTCCTCCTCCCTCCTCCTCCTCCCTCTACCTCCTCCCTACTCCTCCCTTCACATTCCTCCTCCTCCCTCTTCCTCCTCATCCCTCCTCCTCCTCCCTCCTCCTCCTCTCTCCTCCTCCTCTCTCCTCCTCCCTCCTCCTCCTCCCTCTACCTCCTCCCTCCTCCTCCCTTCACATTCCTCCTCCTCCCTCTTCCTCCTCCTCCCCCTCATCCTCTTCCCTCCTTCTCCTCCCTCCTCCTTCTCCCTCTTCCTCCTCCCTCTTCCTCCCTCTTCCTTCTCCCTCCGCTTCCTCCCTCCTCCCACTCTCTCCTCCTCCTCCCTCCTCCTCCCTTTCTCTCCTCCTCCCTCTCCTCCTCCTCCTCCCTCCTCCTCCTACTGCGTTTCCCTCCTCCCTCCTCCTTCTCCCTCTTCCTCCTCCCTCTTCCTCCCTCTTCCTGCTCCCGCCGCCTCCTCCCTCCTCCTACTCTCTCCTCCTCCCCCTCCTCCTTCCTCCTCCTCCCTCTCCTCCTCATCCCTCCTCCTCCATTCTCCTCCTCCCTCCTCCTCCTCCCTCTACCTCTTCCCTCCTCCTCCCTTCACATTCCTCCTCCTCCCTCCTCCTCCTCATCCCTCCTCCTCCTCCCTCCTTCTCCTCTCTCCTCCTCCTCTCTCCTCCTCCCTCCTCCTCCCTCCTCCTCCTCCCTCTACCTCCTCCCTCCTCCTCCCTTCACATTCCTCGTCCTCCCTCTTCCTCCTCCTCCCCCTCATCCTCTTCCCTCCTTCTCCTCCCTCCTCCTTCTCCCTCTTCCTCCTCCCTCTTCCTCCCTCTTCCTTCTCCCTCCACCTCCTCCCTCCTCCCACTCTCTCCTCCTCCTCCCTCCTCCTCCCTTTCCCTCTTCCTCCCTCTCCTCCTCCTCCCCCTCCTCCTTCCTCCTCCTCCCTCTCCTCCTCATCCCTCATCCTCCATTCTCCTCCTCCCTTCTCCTCCTCCCTCTACCTGCTCCCTCCTCCTCCCTTCACATTCCTCCTCCTCCCTCTTCCTCCTCCTCCTCCCTCCTCCTCCTCTCTCCTCCTCCTCTCTCCTCCTCCCTCCTCCTCCCTCTACCTCCTCCCTCCTCCCTTCACATTTTTCCTCCTTCCTCTTCCTCCTCCTTCCTCTTCCTCCTCCTCCCCCGCATCCTCTTCCCTCCTTCTCCTCCCTCCTCCTTCTCCCTCTTCCTCCTCCCTCTTCCTCCCTCTTCCTTCTCCCTCCGCCTCCTCCCTCCTCCCACTCTCTCCTCCTCCCTCCTCCTCCCTTTCCCTCCTCCTCCCTCTCCTCCTCCTCCCTCCTCCTCCCTCCTCCTCCTGCGTTTCCCTCCTCCCTCCTCCTTCTCCCTCTTCCTCCTCCATCTTCCTCCCTCTTCCTGCTCCCGCCGCCTCCTCCCTCCTCCTACTCTCTCCTCCTCCTCCCTCCTCCTCCCTCTCCCTCTTCCTCACTCTCCTCCTCCTCCTCCCTCCTCCTCCTGCGTTCTCCTCCTCTTTCCTTCTCCCTCTCCCTCCTCCCTCCGATTTACATCTGTTTGATATATAGCAGTTTGATTTACAACAGTTTGATATACAACAGTTTGATATACAACAGTTTGATAGACAGCAGTTTGATAACTGCAGCCCAAGATTTAATTCTGACCAAGAAAAAGCAACTTAAGCCATGGATTACATCAGACACGTTAGAATTAATAAAATAACGAAAGGAACTGAAGCAGAAAGGAGGTGAATCCGATAACAGCAGGATGAAGTATAAATCTTTAACTCGAGAAATAAGAAAGAACACAAGGAAGGACAAAAATCAATGTATACAAGATTTCTGTACCAGTATAGAGCAATGTCATAAGACTGGAAGAGATTACGAAATGTTCAAAAAAATGAAGTTATTGGCAAGAAATGTTCAACCTCAATTGAATGTTATCTGTGACAAGATGGGAAATACCTTTACAGAATCTAGACAAATTCTAGAAATATGTCAGGAGTACTGCAGTGGAATGTATGATATAGTTACAGTGAATATATGAATGAGATACATGAGCCAATGACAGCAGAGACAAAACCTGAACCCTCATCAGATGAAATTGCATGGGCAATAAAGAACCTGATGACTGGTAAATCATCAGGATGTGATGAGATACCAGCTGAACTAAGTAAAGTGGGAGGAGAAGAAAGCATACACATCTATCACGCATTATCTAAAAAAGATATGGAAATATGGTATATGGTGTAACAGCGCGACAGTCCAAAGGCCACTGTAGGTAACCAAATATATGAAGGCAAACCACCGATGACTATTGACGACTCAGTTTATTTGAAGGAGATGCATTATTATCAAACGGATACACGGAGTATCAAGGCACACACATGTTGTTTGGTCGGCGGCTAAGCTGTATCTAACCCCTTGTTTATCCCTACGTCAGCACGTGAGCGTCCCTAACTACTTGACTACCATGCTCACACGTGCACCATGTATTTATTTCCCTCTTTTTGCACACCTTGCGACTTAACTAGACCCCGTATAACAGCTTACACTGTTATATTACCTTCCTACCCTAACAAGACTTTTCCCCGAAAAGTCTTAATTCCACAACTCATTTACCCCAAATCTATGACTCAAGACGCTTAACCCAATAATCCCACACAATTAAAATTACTTCTTCTTCTGCAAGAGCATAAGCAATCCACTTACAATCTTAATCTCTCTCCACTCCCAACTACAAAATTCATATACCTCTAATTTAACCCGGAACTCTTATCCATTTATCTTATAGCCAACCGCCAATCCATACTTCTTCTTCATAATAATATCTACATTATTTACATATCGTAAGTATATAACACAAAATACTCTACACAAAGCAACCTGTTTCATTTCATTGTCAAAATGTCGATCGAAATTATGGTTAACAAAAATTGAAGATTTTTATGTATTTCCCCAAGCTATCTTACTCTCACTAGCAATAACAACACAGGATAGACAGAAAAGATAAACAGGAAAGTGGTTCGGTGCGCACCGAAGAGTAGTAAGAAGTAGTCACACTTATCACATTTATCCTCCCATGTACTTTCAAAACTTTATACAATAAAGTTTTCAAAAACCCAATTCACATAATTCGTTGATCTTCATTTTTTGTTAATAATAAATGCTCTTGTCAAAAGTTACATCGATCTAAAACTCCAGCCTTCTACACTCAGCAAAAAAAATTTGTATTATTTGCGCTGCCAACAACAGCTAGCAATATACGATCTGTAACACACCTTCCCAACCTATATTTTAATTCTCACTTCTTCTTTCATGCCATAAGCACAGCATCCCCCAATTATCCAATGTTTATTTTATGCTGATAAACACAGCCGCCCCTCATTTCCCATTAACATGTTCAATACAGCTCCTATTTTAACCCCAACATCCATCAACGCTGTCTAATGCAGCTCCTATTTTAACCTCCACATCCATCAACGCTGTCTAATGCAGCTCCTATTTTAACCCCCACATTCATGTATTTATATCAACGCTGTCTAATGCAGCTCTTATTTCATCCCCCAGATCCATGTGTTTCTATTAACTCATAGCGAGCAACTGGTAACAACTTAAAAATTGAACAATGCAAAACGATTGAACATGATAAGCAATAATTATTCATTAATTCTGTCCAACACCACACATTCTAAACAAAAGACATTACCAATTTCCAATCATTTTCTCTCTACCTCCCAACCTCCGCATACTCACTTACTCTGTCCTCCACGAAATCACCGGTGTGCATTATCAGCGTCACCATTCAGCATATTCATCCGCAAGGACAACACATAACTAGACGAATCACTCCACTATTCAACAGGACTTTCACAATTCTACAGCTTTCGTATTTCCACTTTTTTTTCAATCATTCACTCCCTTTCCAAAGGTCAGAGCCTACACATTATCTCTAGCAAACTATATCTCTTTTATACACTAACCATAACTATCAACGATCTCTCACAACAAACCTCATTCCGATGAGCCACTAACCTCGTAATCACCATTCCATACTTCTCCACACAACAACTTTCTCAGATTTAATTGCCTCTTCTTTCTCCGCAACCATCACGTAATTACTTCATCCCCCTCACCAAGAACTCGCATTCTTCAAGCATCAGCTTCCACAGTCTTCTACTCTTAATACTCTCTCACGCTCAGTTGGCTATTTTACACAGGATACTCAATTCCTCCTCAATCTACTACATCTCATCAGACACGCTCGGTTCATCTTACCTCTGCCAATGCTACTATATCTGCTTCTCAAACCAACAAGCGAAACTTTAATTCTATCTCAAACATCACGTCATAGCATTTTCATACTCCAGTTACTCTTCTAAAAGCTCTGAGTCAAGCCATCTCAAACAACGCGTCAACTCTAGTACGAGCATTCATAATTAGTTTATCTCTCTCCGTGCAAATTCTGTGTTTAGTCTACCCTACTTTAATCACACCAGTTATACATCACTCGACGTGATCAACCCACTCCATTCGACCAAGGGACATTTCAATTTCCACATTGTCTATTCTCCCTGCACCACAACCAAACACAAGGTATTCTTTATATCGTAGCCACGTAGAATATTCCACCACTCACCAGCTTAAAAATTATCTATCACTTGCTGTGACTCTCTACCCAAAATAACACTATTGTCTGCACCATATATTGTGATACTACACCACAAAAAACTCATCTGCCTATTTTAGACAGAAACATATGTATATGCTCAAACCGCAATTCATCTCGTAAGCCAAAACAATGCAATATGCCATTCATCATCCTCAGAATTCTAACCGTTATAGAGCGCATCTAACCCAAATAGTTCATTGTCTTCTACTACTAGTGTGTGTCTCTCTTCATCTATCTCATCTTCAGTATATATAACTGTTAGACTGTCGTTAAAGTATTCAGGTCTTATGGTCATATATTCTCTGATCTTTCTTATGTCATCTTCCGTAGTCGAGTAAATATCTGCCATCTGTTTACTACTATTCTTCTTCTTAAGTGCTTTCTTTCTGTTTCCTTTATTTGTTACTCCTGTCTTTACCGCGTCGGTCTGCTCATTGTTTTCTGTATAAGTTATATATCGCTTATATTTCCCCATCTCGTCTTCAGAAGATTCACTGATGATTGTTCCCTCATCAAGCTTATTATAGTTGACTGCAGACATTTCAATAATATCCTTATGGTTGGCACTAGAACGTCTGACCTTCTTCTTATTTATACCTCCATCTTTCATGCTCCGGTTTGGGATGCTTTAATGTTTCTATCTGAGGAATCTGCTACATCAGTCGTACCCACATTGACTACCAGACTAGATGCATTTCTCTCGTTAATACTTTTCCTAACTTTCATTGTCTGTCCATCTTTCTTAATTTCAACTGTGTCTCCCTTAGTCACTTTCAACTCAGTTGGTTTTGATTGAATTTCTACTAGCTCGGTTTGACTTCCCTTCGTTGTCTTGCTGGCCGGTTGTACTTGGGTTTTCTTTTCTACGGTATTAATTTGTGTCTCTGTATTATTATCTACCACTTCAATCATCTGCGTCTGTGTCTCTCTTTCCTGTCTACCCCTAAAAACTGCAAACACCTGTCGATCATCTGCTAAGGTTCTATTAGTCTGATGCTGAGTTTCTCTTTTGTTTGACTTTGCGAGTGCATATCTCAATCTTCTGATCTCAAACCATTGACTTCGCAATGTTCTGAGCTCTTCATTATTAGATGGCCAGTTCCATTGTTTCTTATAAAAATTCTTTCTCTAGATAAGCATTGACTTCTGGTCTGCCATACTGTCTCTCTTCATACCTTCGTGTTCTCGTCACGTCGTTTACATCCCGTCTGCGGTAGTTTCTGCCGTTGTTATAAAGCAGTTGTCTTCTAAAGCAGGTGAACTTTGACATGGCCTTAGCGTAATGGTATCATACTGGCCATTCGATTGGAAACCCCGACTACGTTGTCTTCTATAATTTCTTACCAGTGTCAGTATTTCTGCGCTGGTCTGATTAACTCCGCGTCTTCTTTGCATTTCTCCAACTTTTCTATTTGGTTTACTATTCACACTTCTATTTTGTGCACTAACCTGAGCACGTCTGTTGCCACAAAATCTAAAAGTGTGTCCCCCCTGTCCACAATTCCAACAGACCATATTTGTATTAATTACTGTCTCTCTTATAGGATTTCTCATTTGTCTTGCTCCGTCTTGATTACTTTCGTTATTATTTCCCTGCAGTGTCTGTATTTCTCCCCGTCTTCTCCATCCGTACCTTGCTTGTCCTATCTCCATAGGTTCCTCATTTCTATCCTCTCTATTGCTTCCTATCTCTCGTCCCACTCTTAGTCTAAATCTCCTTCTCAAACTTTCTTCCTGTACAGCTATATCCACAGCCTATGATAATCTTGCAGGATTTTCCCTCATAAGCTTGAATTTAAGTCCGTCTGACTTTATTCCATCTACAAAAATTCCGACTAACATCCTCTCTACTTCTTCACCCTGTACGTTCTGTCCTAGAAACGCCTCCTCAGCTAAATTAATTAACCTGTCACTGTATAGTTGAACACTTTCTCCATTGTTCTGCTTAGATTGTCTTAACACTGAGAAAGCGTGTTGTGGATCCGTGATATCCTCGTATTTATGGGCCAGATCATCCTTAAATTGCTCCCAAGTTTCAGCTGCCCCACTTCTAATTTCCTTCGAATATGATCCGAGACCGGTGATACAGTAGCCTGGTAAGCAAATTTTTTCTTTTCCTCGTCCATGGCTCCTACTAAAAAAGAATGTTTTTCTACCGCTGTCATCCATTTATTAAAATCTCTGGCTTGTCCACTGAATTTTTCAATGTCCGTACCTACCCCTTGCTGTTTTATTGCTATGTTAAGCCTGCCTATTGCTCTACCCACTCCGCCTAATATTTGTGTCAATGAGACCTCATCCTGTGCCATTTTTGTGACCATGTTAAATACTCTTATAAGATCAATCAATGAAAATTATTGCACAATTACAATTTACAATATTATAATCACCTATATTAAATACACTTTTTATGTAAGGATATACGTGAGTAGTGTCTTTCAAAATCCTCCCAATGACGAACCCAAGATTTACTTCAGTTCTCCCGGAAGACCTCTGGTTTCAAGTATCTGGCTTCGCTTGTGTAATGGACAACTTCACCCGAAAAAGGGCACTTCGGTCTTCACCCGTAAAAGAGCACTTCGGTCTTCACCCGTAAAAGGGCATTTCTGACTTCTGATTTTACCCCTGGATGGGTACAAGCTGTATCGTCTGGTCTGTAAACGTCTCAAGCACGACGATCCAAAATAGGCTATCCCCTTCAGCAGAGTCGGCAACCCATTATGCCCCACCGCTTCAGAGGAGCCCAGTGCAGCTGGATCGCATACTAATGCAAAAATTCTTCATGACCAGAGCATTATCAATTGACGTTTCTTTCAGCTTTGAATAGTTGACAAAAATTGCGTTTATATTTCCTCAAGCTCGAACAATTGACAAAAATTGGGGTTGTATTTCTTCAGGCTCGAACAATTGACACAAATTGGGGTTGTATTTCTTCAGGCTCGAACAGTTGACAAAAATTGCCTGACCTTGAAGTTGACTTTAAGCGGACCTTTAAAGTATCTTGAATTTTTAAATGTCTACTCCATTTCTTCAGCTTAAGCATGTATTTGAGAGCTACCTTGATGTCGTCTGTTCTGTAGTGGTTCTCAGATGTGCATCAATAAAACGTGCAGTTTGGAATTTACTTCGTCAGGCCGCGGGCAACCCAAGTAAGAAATCCTATGTCGAGGGCAACATTTTAAACTGTGTAACAGCGCGACAGTCCAAAGGCAACTGTAGGTAACCAAATATATGAAGGCAAACCACCGATGACTGTTGACGACTCAGTTTATTTGAAGGAGATGCATTATTATCAAACGGATACACGGAGTATCAAGGCACACACATGTTGTTTGGTCGGCGGCTAAGCTGTATCTAACCCCTTGTTTATCCCTACGTCAGCACGTGAGCGTCTCTAACTACTTGACTACCGTGCTCACACGTGCACCATGTATTTATTTCCCTCTTTTTGCACACCGTGCGACTTAACTAGACCCCGTATAACAGCTTACACTGTTACAATGGCCAAAAGATTGGAAGAGAACTTTCTTCATTCCAATACCAAAAAAGGGCAACCTGAAATTATGCACCAACTATAGAACTGTTGCCCTGATCAGTCATGCAAGTTAAATTCTACTAAAAATCATAATGGAAAGACTTCGTAAGAAAATGGAAGAAGAAATTAAGGTGGTTCAAGCTGGATTTAGACAAGGAAGAGGAACAAGAGATTACATTCTCAATATCATTTTATAATAGAGAAGTGCAGAGAATGTAATGTAAACATATTCTCGTGTTTTGTGGATTATTCAAAGGCATTTAACTGTGTACAACATAAGAAATGTTGGGAAATCATGAGGAATATGAGCTTTCCACCACATGTAATACAACTCATATGAATACTCTATCTAGACCAACAAGCAGCGGTTAGAATAGATGGCGAGACGTCAGATTGGTTTGACATTAAGCAAGGAGTCCGTCGGGGATGTGTGCTGTCCCCCTATTTGTTTAACCTGTACGCCGAAAATATAATGAGAAATGTAAGAAATGATATAACAGGGAGCTATATTATGCCCTAAATATCGGTGGTCATGACCTATCAGAGATTCGGTATTCTGATGATACAATATTGCTATCCACATCCTAGAATGGTATAGAAAACCTAATAACCTCAACCCAATTGAATAGTGAAAATCACAACTTATATCTTAACATAGCAAAAACAAAGATAATGCATACAGAGAAAACTACTATGGAGAAAGAAATATATGTTAATGAGGAAAAATTGGAGATGGTGGAAAATTTTGAATATCTCGGGTCACTGATTACCAACAACGGTGACACAATGAAAGAAATTAAACGACGACTATCAATTGCTCTTCAAAGACTAAAACAACTGAATAAATTATGGAATGCGACATACAGAACTACAAAAATTTGATTTTTAAGAGCATGTATCTTTCCCATTGCAACATACGCCTGTGAGACATGGACACTTACTAAACACGATGAACAGCGAACAAATGCCTTTGAATATACATGTTATAGACGAGTTCTAAGAATATCTCGGGTAAAGAAAAGAATAAATGCATCCATACTTCAAGAGCTGAATATTGAAGAAGGTTGTCTAGTAAAGACGATAAAACAAAGAAACTTGAAATATTTTGGTCACTTGAAACTTCACGAAAGTTTGAAGAGAACAATAATGGAGGGGTATATGCATGGGAAGAGATGAAGAGGAAGGCCAATTAGAAGATGGGTGCAGGATGTGGCGGATACTATGGCCAGGCGAGTTGAAGAATTAGCCAACGATGTTCATCCTCAAGGAGCACACATATCAATCAATCAATCATGTGCCATGCCGGAAAGCATGGGCGGTCATGACTCGCCATTTCACTCGATCACCAGTGTCGTGGATCAGCTCAGTGTTCCTGTCTCGTCCATGCCATGTGGCCAAGCCATCCAGGTATTTTCCTCTCGGTCTTCCTCTTGGTCTGTTCCCTTCGATCTTGCCAGTTGTCACTAAGTTCTCCAATCCATTTCTTCTCATAACATGTCCAAAAAATTTTGACTGTCTACGTCTAATTTCTCTAATCAGTTTACGTTGTTCATTTGTCTCCTGTAGTACTTGGTCATTGGTTTTTCTGTCTGTCCATGGTATTCTTTGCATTCTCCTCAGAAACCACATTTCTGCAGCCATCAGATGCCTTTCAGCTTGACTGTTCATTGTCCAAGTTTCACATCCATACAAAAGAACAGGCTCTATGTATCCCCTCAACACTCTTTTTCTCGTTTCAATTGACATCTTTTTATTGGTCAGAATGTTTTTCATCTTGCTAAAATATAAAAAATTGTAAATTTTTCTTTCAATGGCAGTGGATGAATCCACTATTTCTGACACAGATCAAGTGGCAGCAATAAGCGATAATTTTGAAGTCATTGAAGAACTTTTAGTAATGGAATAAATGCATGCAACTACCAAAGGGACTGATCTGTTTAAAGCTCTGAAGTTGTGTGTAGATAAAAACAATATAGAATGGACCAAATTGGACAGTGCATGCACCGACGGGGCTCCGGATTTGACGGGTAAAATGTTCTGGAGCTGCCTACTTCGCCTGCAGCTGATCATATGATGTCATTCTGGCGACTATTGCCTGTCGAACAATTTGAACACTTGCGTTCATTCGCCCAGAGATAGATGTGTCATTTTGGTTCGACTTACAGATGCGAGCAGTCATTTTCCCCAATGCCCGTTATAAAAAACAAGCAACGTTCCAGACTCACCGACAGTAACCTAGCTGCGCTTATGACTTTGGGCACGGCAGATTTGTGCCCATACATTGATAAACTAGCACCTGAACTTAAGTAACTGGTTATCAATTACGCCAATAGCGATTTTCGAAACTGATTAAAATTTATAGTTAAATGAAATTTTGATTGTAAACCAAAAAATGACCGCAGTGTAGTACTGACACTGACTGACTTTAAAGTTTTAGAATTTTGTTGACCAAAGTTAAGAAAAGTAAGAATGATATTGCACGACTTTAATAATTTTATAACGTTGTGGCCCGCTTAACTACCGAAAATAGTAGATATGGCCCTCTGCTTGAAACGCCTGGGAACCACTGCTGTAGAGGCATACTAAAGAATTGTTGTAGACAAGGAATGTGTACCCAAATCAAGACATTGTCAAAGTGTGTCCACTCACAAGATTGGTTCCTGTATCCAGCTGACGTTTTGAAATGTTTCGTGACAAAATTTTATATTCAGCAATTGAGGTTGTCGTGTCCACTGAAATATTTCGTATGTCATACAACAGAAGCATCATGCAAACATGAGCCGCTCATTATGGAGCCACGCGAATCAAGCACACCATACTGCCACCTGTCACATGCTAGTGGACAATGGAAAAGATATGTGAAAGGACCCAGTCAATAAAATCTATCTGGTCTGCCGAAAATCTATTAGCAAAAGCATAAAAGAGGGAACACATGAACGCAAAGGCACCTACAGGAAATAGACATGTGGATGTGTAACCTTGTGTCATGGCATTGGTTATCATGTCTGTCCACAGCGTTCTGTCTCATACACTGGAAATCATTTATGATATCAACACTGTCAAGCACCTTCTGTTTTGTTTTCCCCTGCCTCTCTTCACCCCCAGCTTTTCAGTTGTTACAACGTACGCCAGACTTACTCTTCTCATGATGTGCCCCAAGAATGTGAGCTGTCTTCTTCTGATCTGAGTAACCAAGTCTGTTTGTGAGTCAAACGTCTTTCAAGATATCTTCATTGTGCTTGTTATCTGTCCATGGCTGTAGTTTATTTCAACTATTTGTTTTATTTTGGTCTATTATTTAAAAATATGTGTATCAATGTAATTTTTACGAAAGGTGGAAGCTCTAGCGCACCGAATAGATAATGCTATGAACACGGTAGCACGTGAGTTCGACGCCTGGGCTCGTCGCTTGTTAAAGCGAGGGAAAAATTTACCGCCTATTCCTCCTTGCTTTCAGGTCTGCAAAATGTAATGGCGCTATTATATCACAGACCCAATGCAGGAAACTACTTTGGGACAAAGTGAAATCTCACAGAATATCATCCTCCACCAAACTTAGGACACTACCCACAATCGTGTTCTTCTATTAACGTTTGCTATACATGGTGCCTAGCAACCACTGTAGTACTTGGATGTCCGCTTTCTAGTTCCGTGCCAACATCTTCCAACTTCGACGGTTGAGGTTTTTCTTTCTGGATGCCTCCTTCCATAAGCAGATTGCCTTCCAGGGCTTTACCTGCTCACATTTTCTATCGAGCCCTTTTACCCTAGCCTTTGTTCTTACAAGAACTTACATTCCTCTCCTTCTTCTGCTAACGACGTTTGCTTTGCGTGATGGGCAGCATCCATTGCATTGATGTATTGCGTCCCCTGCCACTTGGGCCAACATCTTCCACCTTCAGCGGTTGAGGTTTCTATTTTGGATTCCTCCTCCCATAGGCAGATTGCCTTCCCAGGTTTATGGGTTCTGCCTGTCTACATTTTCTGTCAGGCTTTATTGTCCTAGCCTTTGTTCTTTTACGAACTTACTCACATTCTAAGAGTTAAGATTGGGAATTTAGTGTTAGGCGTATACGTTCTGAGACCAAACGGAGACAATATCGCCAGTTTTATGCCAGGCGACTTTACATTCCCAGAGAAACCTCTAAACTCAACTAACAATGCTGGGTTGAACCGATGGCACGGTAAAGGTAAAAGTAGTCCCATGCCATTGGGATGAGAACGGTTAGGCTTATATGCATTTTAGGGTACAGCATAACAATTTGAGGAGGCCATTTCCCTTCCTCACAATCCTAACTTTATAGAAAATTCCATCATACACGCGGATCCAATGAAAGAAGTGTCCAGCCCACAACAAGAATATAGATAGGTAACTTTCATATTTTCATGTAATGTTTTTCATCTAGTTGTGTCGGTGTGAGTTTTTTATTTCCTGTGCTGATGAAGGCTTTAGCCGCAATGTCTACTTTGTTACTAATGATTGTTTCTAGTAAAGTTTACCGTCTTTTTCTCATTTTGTTTGGTGATTCATTCATTAGATAATTCCTAGAAACCTGAACATTGTCGGCAACCCGTTTTAGGATTGTGCAGTTCCTACAGGCCGAGAACATGGAAACAATACACTACTAAAACCAGGGCAACTGTTTGATTAGGAAGAGCGCTAACTTGCACACCACTGCAGCTAATAATACTATAAACAAAATTCAAGGACACAACCGCCAAACAAATAATAAAAGACAACAATCACGAGGTTGATTTTCACAAGAAGCGTTCTTTTCTAAGATTTTCTTTTGATTTTGTTCTTCAGATTCCTCTCTGTTTCTGCGATTTCTTTTCTTCAAAAAGTCAGCGTGGACGAGTAATTAGTTATTTCATGTTTCCATAAATGCACCACTTTCAGTTTATTGACCTGAAAAGAAAAACGAAACCTATGTTGACATACACACATGGATACATAAATAATATGGAGGACATTGTACAGTGACAATATTTTCAGAAACATAGAAGATATGGAATGAATCAACATTGGGAGAAGATACATCAATAACATTAGATATGCAGATGATACAGTCTTGATTGCAGACAATGAACAGGGCCTGCAACATTTAGTACATGCGGTTGTTGCACACAATGAACAACTAGGGTTAGAATTGAATTGTAAGATGACACAGATTATGGTCGTCACTGGGAAGAAGGAAATACCACAATGTAATATACAAGTAAATGGGCATATCCTTAAACAAGTTAATCGGTACAGTTATCTCGGAACAGTCATAACATCAGATGGGAGATGACTTGCAGAGATTAGAACAAGAATTGCCATTGCGAAGGCAGCCTTTTGCAAGATGAAAAACATAATGGCCAATAAAAAGATAATTGAAACGAGAAAAAGAGTGTCGAAGTGCTACATAGAACTTATACTTTTAGTAGGCGTGGACAATGAGCAGATAAGCTGAAAAACATCTGATGGTTGTGGAAATGTGGTTTCTGAAGAAAGTGCAAAGAATGCCAGGGACAGAGAGAAAAACCAATGAACAAGCCCTTCAAGAAACAAATGAAGATCGTAAACTGATTAGAGACATTAGACGTAGACAGTCACAATTTTAGGCATGTTATGAGAAGAAATGAATTTGTGAACTTGGTGACAACTGGCAAGATCGAAGGGAAGAGGTCAAGGGGAAGATCAAGAAGTAAATACCTGGATGGCTTGGCTACGTGACATGGTCGAAACAGAAACACGGAGCTGATCCACGACTCTGGTGATCGAGTGAGATGGCAAAACATGACCGCCCACACTTATCTGCATGGCACATGATGGAATGAGCTTAAAGAGTGTTTTTTCTTTCTTATTCGCTCGCTTTGAACTCTAGCGTAGTCCAGGCTGGACTGATATTTGCATGTGTGCTAGCCTTCCCTATTACCAGTGTCCCCCGCTATCAGGTGAACCCACTCCGACTTCTGAGACACTTGTAACTTACGTCCCAAAGTCAAGGACGAGAATTAAAAATTGTACTCCACCTGACCGGTGTAGGTATTGAATCCGCTACTTCGCCACCAGAACACCGGAAATTTAGAGCAAGCTGAGCTTATCTATTCAGCCATGCTGATCTCCGCTTAAGGAGATATCAAAGGATAAATTATCGGAACGCTACGAGTTGGATGGAGGCCTGTGCTCCACTTGGGAATTAAAGTTAGAAGACGATGAAAAGGAATACAAAGAGGCCATAGATAAATATTCATCATCAACATCATCATCAAGTGCCGTACCGGCTGGCGTAGGCGCTCATGGCTCTCCATAGATATCGGTCTTTGGTTTTCTGGATCAACTCTGCTGCTGATATTCCTCCATGCCACCGTCTCAATCCATCCAGCATCACTTCTCTTGGTCTACCTCTGCCTCTCTTCTCCTCGATCTTTCCAGTTGTTACGATGTTCTCCAATGCCTCTCTTCTCATCACGTGACCGAAAGACGTGAAGAAAGATGTTTGTCTCTGTCTTATTGTTGTATATAATGTTCTAGTTTCATTAGCCTCTTTCAGACAATCGTTGTTAGTTACTCTGGCAGTCCAAGGAATTCGCAACATTCGTCTCAGGAACCACATCTCCTTGGACTGCCAGAGTAACTAACGACGACTGCCTGAAACAGGCTAAATATTACATTATTTATTTCCCAGAGACACCTCTGGTGACGACTTTATGAGGCTGGATCTTGTAGTCAACAACCCTGGCAGTGACTGTAGGTCAAATTGTTTTTGAATAAGAGTGCAGCATGGCTTCAAATCTATAGGTAAAGGAAGTTCTCATGACAGATATGATTGTCATCAACATGCAGCAGGTAATTTGCAGTCCATTCACATCACCAGCTGCCAAAGTTTCTCGATCTGCTGCCAGTTCTCCTGGCTCATGCAACCTCATGTCCACATTGCCTGCAATGTCCTGTGTCCCTCTTTGTGATGGTCGACCTTGATTCTTCTTCTTACTTGGGGACGTAAATTACAAGTACCACTGACGTTTAATATGGTCAAAAAATAACATATACAGATATATAAAACAGGTAAGTTTACGAAATGGAAGGTTTGAAACAGATGGTTGTGTTCATGCTGACATCTTTAACAAGAATCTGATGGACTTCAGGTTGGTAGTTTTGAGTTCGTGAGCTAAACTGGAATTTCTGAAATAACAATGCACACAACCTGTAATGCAACAGTACTAGAAATACTGAAATGGTATGTAGAAACAAGTATATAAAATGTTTATTAAAACAGTTAATATGGTTTGCAGAAAATGAAAATAAATAACTTGAAACAAATTTGAATTACAACAGCTAAGCTAGTATCATCTGAAATAAAATAAATATGTACAAAAATATGACCTAAAATAACTATTCTGATTAGACATTTTAACACTAGGTATCTGATCTCATTATCAAATTATCATTATCATTATCATCCACCCGGAAAAGGCAGCTGTTTTGTGGTTCTCTCTGGACAACAGAATTGTGAGAGCTGATGTTCCAAGCCTCACGATAGATGGTGGAAGCGTCAACAGAGAGAACAAACTGAAGTATCTGGGAATCGCATTTGACAGGAGCCTGTCCTTCAAGGATCATGTGGAGACGGTTGTGACAAGATCGCAAAAGGGACTCAACGCACTTAAAACTATGGCTGCAATGGACATAGAGCAGAGAATGTTTTCTAGACTATACCAGCACTTGATCCTCTCAGCGATTGATTATGGACTAGGACTGCTCACTGTCTCAAAGAGTCAGCTGATGAGATTGGAGCGCATACAGAACGAAGCTATGCGGGTCATTCTGGGATGCACCAGAGACACCCCAGTGGTGTGTATGCGTTACACACTTGGTTTGCCGACTGTTGCTGGTAGGCTCAAGGTGATTCAGGCGAAGGCATACCTCAGAGTAGCTGCAGACACAGACCACCCACTGCATGAGGCGCTGGACGCAGTTAAGTTGCCAGCGACTGATAAGAGGGAAATCATGGATGGCTCAGGCGGAGGATACGATCAGACAGGTGTGCCCCTTGGAGAACATTAGGCGAGGAGAGGAGTGGGTCAGAGTGCCAGCGTAGCAGTCAGACTTGTGCAGAGTTATAATCATAGTGAGCCAGGGGTGCAGGGAGTTGCCAGCAGAGGCCACGGAAGTGGAAATCCAGCAACCAATTCAGGGTAATGCTCGCCCGGGTGATGTGATTATCTACACAGATGGTTCGGCGTTGAGAGGTAGTAGAAGTGCCTGGTGTTTCTCGGCAAAGGCTAATGGTCGACGTTTGGTGCAGGAGAGCCTGGCATATGATAACACAACATCTAGCTTAAGAATGGAGGTGGAGGCAGTCAGTGCAACTTTCCGCTGGATGAAGAATACGATACACACACACACATCGTGATTGTAACTGACTCAGTAAGCATGCTGAGGAAGGTGAGGACAGGCAAGCTTCGGGCAGAGTGGCTTGCATCGCTTCGGAGGTCACGGGTGGCAAGCATCGTCTGGATCTTTTCGCCGGGGCATGCTGGGGAATGAACAGGCGGACAGATTGGCTGACTGTGCAAAACTTGGTGGAGTATTGATGCATGATAAGGCAGACGTCGTTGCGGCCTTGTGGGAGCACGTGTACGCCTCGGAGGAGCAAATGGATCACCATGGTCTGGCAAGAATGCGACAGCGTGGAGTGATGAGGGCATCTGGCCGATGCTCGACGCTTAGAGGAAAGGCGAGAGGCACATATAATCAGATCGCTACTGGTACTAATGGGATTGGAACTCTTCGCTGGCTTCTGAGGATGGGGACGGAGCACTTAAGGGAATGCCTCGAATGCTGTGATGTCGGTTCCTAAATCAATCAATCAATCTCATTATCAAAGACATGGGGGGTGGGGTGGGTGGGGGGGGGGGGGTATTCAGAAACCTAACCTTTTTGGATGATGTTGGAAAAGAAGAAGAGGATGAGGAACGTCTTCTTCTTCAGCGTTCCGAGCCATTGAGGTTCTTTGCTGCAGATACAATCCGTCTCCATTCGGCTCTCTGGTGGACCTTCTCTTGCCAGTCGTTGATTCCAAGGGCTTGTAGGTCTGTATATGTATTATCTCTCCACCGTCTTCTTGGTCTACCTCGGGGTCTACGTTCATTTATTTCCTGAGTGTAAGCTAGTTTTGTTTCCCTATTATCTTCCATTCTTTCTATATGCCCCAGCCATTATAGTCTATTAGCCTTCATGATACCAGTGATTAGCGGGGACTTAAACAGATCATAAATGTCTTTGTTACTTCTTCTTTTCCCCTCTCCACTTTGTGTATCCCTAATGGGTCCAAAGATGTGTCTTAAAATTTTGTTCTCAAAGATTTGTAACAAGGCTTCGTCTCCTTTCGTTGTACTCCAGGTTTCAGAGCCATACAGCACAACTGGTCTGATCGGTGTTTTTATATATTGTGATTTTGGTGTTACGAGATAGCGCATTTGATTTTAGTAGATGTTATAGTGCATAGTATATCTTATTTCCAGAGTTGATTCTAGTTTGTATTTCTTCCCTTATGATGTTGGAGCAGTTGAATATTGTATCCAGGTTTTTGTATGTTTCTGTTCTTTTAATGGTCATATTATCTATTTGTATGTGGCCAGAGTTTTTAGCCATTCCATCTCTTCATTCATTCATTCAGTAGCATGTCCTTTGCAGAACCTCGCTCCCATAACAACCCTCCGGAAAACCTCTCGATCATAAGCAAGATGTCCCGAGTCTGATACACCCATCTGGAGATCATCCGCCACATCCTGCACCCATCTTCTCTTTGGCCTTCCTCTTCCTCTTTACCCAAGATATTTTTAGAACTCGTCTATAACACTTATATTCAAAGGCGTTTATGCGCTGTTCAGCTTGTTTAGTAAGTGTCCATATCTCACAGGCGTATGTTGCAATGGGAAAGATGCATGCTCTTAAAAATCTAATTTTTGTAGTTCTGTCTGTCCCACTCCATAATTTATTCAGCTGTTTTAGTCTTTGAAGAGCAATTGATAGTCGCCGTTTAATTTCTTTCATTGTGTCCCTGTTGTTGGTAATCAATGACCCAAGATATTCAAAATGTTCCACCACCTCCAATTTTTCCCCATTAATGTATATTTCTTTCTCCATGGTAGTTTTATCTGTATGCATTATCTTTGTTTTTGCTATGTTAAGATATAAGTTGTGATTTTCACTATTCAATTGGGTTGAGGCTATTAGGTTTTCCATGCCATTCTGTGTTGTGGATAGTAATACTGTATCATCAGAATATCGAATCTCCGGTATGTCATGACCGCCGATATTTAGGGCATCATATAGCTCCCTGTTTATATCTTCTCTTACATTTCTCATTATATTTTCAGCGTACAGGTTAAACAAATAGGGTGACAGCACGCAGCCCTGACGGACTCCTAGCTTGATGTCAAACCAATCTGATGCCTCGCCATCAATTCTAACTGCTGCTTGTTGGTCTAGATAGAGCATTTTTATGAGTTGTACTACATGTGATGGAAAGCCCATAGTCCTCATGATTTCCCAAAGTTTCTGATGCTGTACACAGTCAAATGCCTTTGAATAATCCACAAAACATGAGAATAGGTTTACATTAAATTCTCTGCACTTCTCTATTATTAAACGCATGTTGAATATGTGATCTCTTGTTCCTCTTCCTTGTCTAAATCCAGCTTGAACCACATGAATCTCTTCTTCCATTTTCTTACAAAGTCTTCCCATTATGATTTTTAGTAGAATTTTACTTGCATGACTTATCAGGGCAACAGTTCTATAGTTGGTGCATAATTTCAGGTTGCCCTTTTTTGGTATGGGAATGAAGATAGTTCTCTTCCAATCTTTTGGCCATATACCATATTTCCAAATCTTTGTACATAATGCATGGTATATGTGTATGCTTTCTTCTCCTCCCGCTTTAATTAGGTCAGCTGGTATCTCATCACATCCAGGAGATTTACCATTCTTCAGGTGCTTTATAGCCCAAGCAATTTCATCTAATGAGGGTTCAGGTTCTGTCTCTGCTGTCATTGGCTCATGTATCTCATTCATTTCCTCACTGTCACTCACATCATATATTCCACTGCAGTACTCCTGCCATCTTTCTAGAATTTGTCTAGATTCTGTTAAGGTATTTCCCATCTTGTCACAGATAACATTCAATTGAGGTTGAACATTTCTTGTCAATAACTTCATTTCTTTGAATATTTCATAATCTCTTCCAGTCTTATGATATTGCTCTATTCTGGTACAACAATCTTGTATGTATTGATTTTTGTCCTTTCTTGTGTTCTTTCTTATTTCTCGAGTTAAAGATTTATACTTCAATTTGGTATTATCGGATTCACCTCCTTTCTGTTTCAGTTCCCTTCGATGTTTTATTAATTCTAACGTGTCTGATTTAATCCATGGCTTAAGTTGCTTTTTCTTGGTTGGAATTAAATCTTTGGCTGCAGTTATCAAGATATCTCTAGCTTGTACTGCCAGTTCATCAGGTGTCATTTCCTCTTGTACAGACATCAAGACCCCAAAACGATTCCTAACTTCTACGTTGTATGCATCTGGTATTTTTGTGAGATCAAAACGAAGTGGCCTTGGTCCTCGGGTAAGCTTTTTGAGTTTTAATTTCAGATCTGCTTCTAATAACTGATGATCTGTATCACAGTCTGCACTACGTAGGGTTTTTGCAGATGTTATGCTTGATCTCCATCTTCTTTGTATTAAAATATAATCTATCTGATTTTTGGTAATACTGTCTGGAGACTTCCATGTGAAGAGTCTTCTTGGATGTTGTTTAAAAAGCGTGTTGGCTATCGTTAACTCATTTTCTGTGCAAAATTCAATTAATTTGTCACCTGCATCATTTCTATTTCCTAATCCAAATTTTCCTAAAACGTGTCTCTCATTTTCAGCTCTTCCTGCGCCTACTTTTACATTAAAATCTCCCATTATTATTGCTATATCATTATGACCAATCTTATTTAATGTGTCTTGTAGTGTGTTGTAAAAATCTTAAATTTCGTCCTCCTCTGCTGTTGAAGTAGGTGCATATATCTGTATGAGAGTTGTGTTTTTTGGACGGCCTTTAAGTCTAATAGTGAGGATTCTATCACTAACAGGATTATATCCCATTAAAGATTTTGCAGTTGTCTTATCTAAACAAAATGCCACTCCACTCTGGCCTCCGACGTCTCTACCAGAATAAATGAAAAGACTGCCATTTTCAGTAGTAAAATGTCCCTTGCCGCTCCAGCGATGTTCACTAATTCCTAAAATTTGAATTTTTAACCTCTCAATCTCATCACACACTACTTTAAGCTTTCCCTCATACAGACTTCTCACATTCCACGTTGCTATTCTCACTCTGCTTCTTAGTCTGACACAGGGGATTTCCTTGGTAACACAGTCAGGATTAACTCCGTCATCACGATTACTAGTACTGGTCCCTGTGTCACACTCTTCCCCAGTGTTATCTGATCTGCCTGGCCTGGGGGTCTCGCCACCAGATCTCTTTCTTATTATGTTTTCTTTCATGGTTGTTATAGTTTCTTGGCAAGTTTTGCAGAAAGTAGTTTGCCATTGCTTTCCTTCTGGGCAGTGACTGTACTAGTCGGTGGCCACAGCCAATGTCTCTACTGATGAGATCATCTGCCTATCGCCGCAGAGTGCAAGACCATAACCAACAACAATCTGTCGGCTGCTCTCACACTCCATCCACCACCTGCTTCCATGGCTTCACGTAACCCTGATCGGGGGGCTAAACGGGTACTCCACCTTGCCCAAGGGTGTCCCGTAGACTAACGGAGGAAAGGAGGCGTCTTACATCTCCTTTGATAGGGGATATCCCTACCCCGCTAACTGCATTCCTTCTCTTGAAATTACCATATATTCTGTCTTATCTTGGTTGATAACCAGCCCCATCTGTTGGGCTTTTCCCTTTAAGTGAGTCAATATTTCCAATGTCTTTTGTTCACTTTGCCCTATAATATCTATATCATCTGCATAACCAAGCAGCTTGGATGTTCCTCCAATATCACAATCCTCCTTTATCTTCCTTACAACTTTCTCTAGAGCCAGATTGAAGATTAGCGGCGATAGTGCATCACCCTGTTTCAAGCCAGATGTTATTTTGAAAGGGTCTGATTTCCTGCCTTTATATGTTACTATATTATAAGTATCTTCCATGCATAGTCTGGTCATGTTGATTAACTTCCTTGGTATTCCAAATTCCTGCATAGCATTCCATAGACTATTCCTATGGACACTATCATAAACCTTTTTAAAATCCACAAAAATGTTATGGAGATCTCTTTTATATTCCCTATTTTTCTCGGCTATTTTGAATGTCTAAAACCCGCCTGGTAGCCACCTAATATGTCTTCTGAATATGGTTTTAGTCTATTTAGTAATACTGAGGATAGTATCTTATAGCTTGTGGACAGTAGTGATATTCCTCTATAATTTTCACATTGGAACTTGTCTCCTTTCTTAAAGATAGGTATCAATAATGACTCTTTCCAGTCATGGGGTAATTCTTCTGTCCTCCAGATTTTTATTATTAGTTCGTATAGCTTTAGATGTAATGCATGGCCACCTGCATGGCCACCTGAGGATGAGGAACAAAAGCAGAAAATCATTGTGCAGGTTCATCATCATCACCACCATGTACATGCTTTGTATGCTGACAATTCCCCAGCAGCTGACAATCACAACGAGCAGAGAAGCATAAACAGCAGTGGCAATGTGGCTTCTGACGAAAGTTCAAAGAATATGGACGGATTTAAAAAAAAATGAATGAGGCAATCCTTCAAGAAACAAACGTAAATCATAAACTGATTCGACAAATAAGTTTTAGACAAGATTTGGGTGGGGGGGGGGGGGGGCATATTAAGAGGAGAAATAAACATAAAAACTAAGTGACGACTGGCAAAATTGATGAGAAAAGAGCAAGGGGAAGGCAAAGAGATACATATCTGGATGGCTTGGTCACATGACATAAACGGGACAAACAGCCCTAATCCAAGACACTAGTGATCGTGTGAGATGCTGAACCATGAACTCCCACACTTGTTAGCATGGCTGGCACACATGATGATGATGATGCTATGATCATGTAAGAGATGTTTGGTTAGTTCAAAGATGTCTGGAAGATCGTGTCAGGGGTAGACAACTCTAAACATAATTCAGGAACCAGCACCTTCTTTCTCAAAAGCCAGAATATTTTTGCCTGCAAAAATGAGCTCAGAAAACAATTGAAAATTAGAGGCCAGCATGGCCGAATTGATAAGAGCGCTTCTGAAACCTGCGGTGTACTTATGCTAAGGAAGCAGGTTTAACCCCAACAACGTTCAGTTGGACTAAATTGTTGACTTCTTGTCTTTGATTTGGGGGGAGTAAATTACAAGTACCTTAGAAGTCGGAGTGGGTTCGGCTGATAGCGAGGGACACTGGTAATAGGAGAGTCTAATCTACGCACAAAAACCAGTCCAGTGCACTTGAAACAGCAACACGTGTATGGACTATGCTTCACTTGTAAGAGAGCGAAAAAAATAATAATAAAAAACCCAGTTGTCAAAGTTTTCATTGATCACTATATTGCCATCACCTTCAATGACATGATTCTCTGATGTATGTAAAGAAAGCTATTACATATTTGTACATTCAAATAAAACAATGTAAAAAAAAAAAAATAGGGGGCTGCGTGGTCTCGAGGTATGGTGTCCGCCTCGAGTGCTGGACCCGGGTTCAAGCCCCGGTGATGACCGGGATTTTTTCACTTGGACTTCTAGTAATGAAATGTCCCCTGGTCTCTGGGTAGTGAGATCGGACGCCCGGGTATATATTGCTGCGCAAATAAAAATTCCCTTGGCAGTTGGAAATCGAAAAAGAGTAGCCTAACAGCGCTGCCCGGGCAACATTTCGAGTTAAAAATCTACCCAAGTATTTTCAGGATCCTCACCGGTGCTACAGAGTTCGTGCACTGAGCTGAGTTTCTCCAGACTCAGGTTTGAGTTAGAAAGAGAACGGAGCACTTATGGGTTGCACCCGTGTGCCATGATGTTGATCCATCGACTAAACTAAACTAAAACAATGTAAACAACATAAAGGTCCTCTGTCTTTGATTCTCCGTGATATAAAACAATAAAAAATTATACTACCTACCTGAGGCCAGTATGACCGAAATGATAAGAACATGTGTTGTTAAGTATCCAGTTCGCTGATGCTGAGGTAAGGAGTTCATCCCCTACACCGGTCATTTGGACTAAAATGTTGACTTCTCATCCTTGACTTGGGGACGTAAATTACAAGTGCCTCTGAAGTCTGAGTTTGTTCGCCAGATGGAGAGGGACACTGGTAATAAAAAAAAAAGCTAATCACACGCAAAATTCAATCCAGCACTACTAGAAGTAATGGGTATTGACTATGCTTGAGTTCAAACGCGAGCGAGCGAGTGCATAAAACAAAGCAAAAAATAATAACAAACACCTACCTGATTTGAAGCAGCAATATCTTGTGAAAATCTTCTGAATTAAAATAAAATTTTCTTTTCAATTTTTACTCGGCAGAAAACTTCTGCCATTGAGTTGTTGCCAGAAAGAATAAACGCAACCTTCGTACTTACTCATTGAAATCTTGAAACCTTAAAATCTATTTATATGACTGTGGCTCAAAACGATATTGCTTTGAATGGCAGAAACCATGCTTAATGGCCATCAGTCAATAATGAATGTTAGATGCATTAAGAAATGGCCCGAGCGGGATTCGAACCCAGGATGTCTTATTTAAATTTAAAGATATCATCCAGTTGACCACCGAGCCTGCCAGTCAGGTGTATTATTTAAAATACGAGGGTCGGTCAATAAGTAATGACTGCTATCTTTTATCTATGTAAATACTTTCAATCAATGATGTGCCATGCCGGAAAGCGTGGGTGGTCATGACTCGCCATTTCACTCGATCACTAGCGTCGTGGATCAGCTCAGTGTTCCTGTCTCGTCCATGCCATGTGGCCATCCAGGTATTTTCCTCTTGGTCTTCCTCTTGGTCTGTTCCCTTCGATCTTGCCAGTTGTCACTAAGCTCTCCTGTCCATTTCTTCTCATAACATGTCCAAAATATTTTGACTGCCTACGTCTAATTTCTCTAATCAATCTACGATTTTCATTTGTCTCCTGTAGGACTTGGTCATTGGTTTTCTGTCTGTTCATGGTATTCTTTGCATTTTCTTCAGAAACCACATTTCTGCAGCCATCAGATGTTTTTCAGCTTGACTGCTCATTGTCCAAGTTTCACATCCATACAAAAGAACAGGCTCTATGTATCCCCTCAACACTCTTTTTCTCGTTTCAATTGACATCTTTTTATTGGTCAGAATGTTTTTCATCTTGCTAAAGGCTACTTTCGCCATGGTGATTCTTGTTCTAATCTCTTCAAGGCATCTCCCATCAGATGTTATGACTGTTCCGAGATAATTGTACCGATTCACTTGTTGAAGAATATTCCCATTTACTTGTATTTTACATTGTGGTACTTCGTTCTTCCTAGTGACGACCATAACCTGTGTCTTCTTACAATTTAATTCCAACCCCAGCTGCTCACTGTGTACCACAACTGCGTCTACTAATTGTTGTAGATCGTGTGCATTGTCCGCAATCAATATTGTATCATCTGCGTATCTAATGTTATTGATGTTTCGTCCCCCAATGCTGATTCCATTTATATCTTCTAAATTCCTGAAAATATGTTCACTGTTTAGGGAAAAAATATCTGGAGACATTACACATCCCTGCCTAACACCTTTCTTAAATAGGTTGATATTGTCCCACTTCATTATCAATCCTTATGGCAGCTTGTTGTTTCCAATATATGTTTTTTTTTTATAAATCTAATAATGTCTTTCCCATCAGTTTGTAGATCTGCAAGCATATCTACCATGTTGACATGTCTAACTCTATCAAAAGCCCTTGTCTTATATATAAAAAAGAATGTAATATGTATGTCTGTCTGTATGTCCTTTATGCGTTTGCGAACGGTCCATCCGATTGAGATGAAATATTCTACACGTCTTCCTCTCATTCCCGCGCTGCCAGCTGTCATATTTTTTTTTAGTGTGAAATCGGCTACTTCTTAATATTATTTAATATTTCATTTTTCATTATAATTTCAATATAGCGATGGGACTTAACTTAAGTTATTTCAAGGGGCAAACCTTTTAATAACATTGCTATATGCCTTATAGTCATATTGTTGCATGGTTTTCAAAGATTTATAAACTCTTTGTCTATAGTTATTTACGGGCATATGAGTTATAATAAATAATGATAAAATCTTTAAGGCATTTTCAACGTTTTCATAAAAATAATGCACAATGCATAACATTGTAACTCATCTTTTTATGCCTAAAGAAGTTATCTACAGTCATGTCGGTGATTAACAACATCTATATCTATAAAACAAAGTGTATGTATATATGTATATATGTATGTATGTAAATATGTATGTCCTTTATTTGTTCGGCCCATCCGATTGAGATGAAATTTTCTACACGCCTTCCTTTCATTCCAGAGCTGTCAACTGTCATAGTTTTTTTTTTTCTTCCTCCTCCTCCCTCCTCCCCCTCCCAAAATACGTACGTAAATATATGATGATGATGATGAAAGAATCCCCGAACCAAAACGCTAGGGAAAGGGAAGAAAATGACGTGACTACACAGAATCGTCACACGGCAATCATCATCATCAAGTGCCGTGCCGGCTGGCGTAGGCGTTCATGGCTCTCCGTAGATCTCAGTCTTTGGTTTTTTGGATCAACTCTGCTGCTGATATTCCTCCATGCCACGGCAATATCAATAACAATTCATCTTTTTATGTGTAAGGAAGTTATCTACAGTCGTGTAGAAGGGAAGAACTAGACGAGTATGAATTCGGAATGGCGAACTCTCTCCTCCTCTCTTCTCCTCCCTCGTCCTCCCTCGACCTCCTCCCTCCACCCTCCTCCTCTTCTTCCTCCCTCTCATCCCTCTCCCGACTCCCTCCTCCTTCTCCCTCTTTCTTCTCCCTCTTCCTCTCCCCTCCTCCTCCATCCTCCTCCCTCCTACTCCCTCCGCCTCCTCCCCCTCCTCCCTCATCTTCCCTTCTCCTCCCTCTCCCTCCTTATCCCTCCTCCTCCTCCTGCCTCCCTCCTCCTCCTCCTGCCTCCTTCTCCCTCATCATCCTCACTCCTCCTTCTCCCTTCTTCTCCCTCTTCCCTCTTCCTCCTCCTCCTACCTCCTCCCTCCTCCTCCCTCTACCTCCTCCTCCTCCCTCCACCCTCCTCCTCCCTTCTCCTCCTCTTCCTCCTCCCTTTCCTTCCTCCTCCTCCTCCCTCTACCTCCTCCTCCCCCTACCTCTTTCCTCCTCCCTCCTCCTCCTCTTCCACCTCCCTTTCCTTCCTCCCCTCCTCATTCTCCCTCCTTCCTCTCCCTCCTTCCTCCTCCTCCTTCCTTCTTCTCCCTCTGCCTCCTCCTATCCCCTCCTCCTCCCTCCTCCTCCTTCTCCTCCTCCCTCCTTCTCCTCCTCTCCCCTCCTCCTCCTCCTACCCTCTTCCTCTTTCCCTCCTCCCTCTCCCTCCTCCATCCTCCTCCTCCCTCTTCCTCCTTCCTCTTCCTCCCTCTTTCTCCTCCATCCTCCTCCTCCCTCTTCCTCCTCCTTCTTCCTCCTCCTTCCTTCTCCTCCCTCCTCCTCCCTCTTCCTCCTCCTCCTACCTCCTCCCTCCTCCTCCTCTCTCCTCCTCCCTCCTCCCCTTTCCTCCCTCCTCCTCCCTCTACATCCTCCCTTCTCCTCTCCACTCTTCCTCCTACCCTCTTCCTCTTCCCCTCCTCCCTATCCCTCCTCCTCCCTTCACATTCCTCCTCCTCCCTCTTCCTCCTCCTCCCTCCTTCTCCCTCCTCCTCCTTCTTCCTCCCTCCTCCTCCCTCCTCCTCCTCCCTCTCCTCCTCCTCACTCCTCCTCCTCCTCCCTCTACCTCCTCCCTCCTCCTCCCTCTTCCTCCTCCTCATCCCTCCTCCTCCCTTCTCCTCCTCCCTCCTCCTCCTCCCTCTACCTCCTCCTCCCTTCACATTCCTCCTCCTCCCTCTTCCTCCTCCTCCCTCCTCCTCCTCATCCCTCCTTCTCCCTCCTCCTCCTTCTTCCTCCCTCCTCCTCCTCCTCCCTCCTCCCCTCCTCCTTCCTCCTTCTCCCTCTCCTCCTCCTCCCTCCTCCTCCCTCTACCTCCTCCCTCCTCCTCCCTTCACATTCCTCCTCCTCCCTCTTCCTCCTCCCTCCTCCTCCTCCCTCCTCCTCCTCTCTCCTCCTCCCTCCTCCTCATCACTCCTCCTCCCTCCTCCTCCTCCTCCCTCCTCCCCCTCCTCCCTCTCCGCCTCCTCCCTCCTCCTCCTCCCTCTACCTCCTCTCCTCCCTCCTCCTCCCTCTACCTCCTCCCTCCTCCTCCCTTCACATTCCTCTTCCTCCCTCTTCCTCCCTCCTCCTCCTCTCTCCGCCTCCCTCCTCCTCCTCCTCCCTCTACCTCCTCCCTCCTCCCTCCTCCTCCCTTCACATTCCTCCTCCTCCCTCCTCCTCCTCCCCTCCTCCCCCTCCTTCTCCTCCTTCTCCCTCCTCATTCTCCCTCTTCCTTCTCCCTCCGCCTCCTCCATCCTCCTACTCTCTCCTCCTCCTCCCTCCTCCCTCTCCTCCTCCTGCTCCCTTCTCCTCCTGCGTTCTCCTCCTCCCTCCTTCTCCCTCCTCCTCCCTCTTCCTCCTCCCTCCTCCTCGCCTCCTCCTCCACACTACTCCTCCCTCCTCCTCCTAATCCCTCCTCCTCCCTCCTATTCCTCCCTACTCCTCCTGTCTCCTCCCTCCTCCTCCCTCCTCTTCCCTCCTCCACCTCCCTCTTCCTCCTCCCTCCTCCATTTACCCAAGACAGACAGATAATCGGGAACGGGATCTTATATGACTACTTATATAATTTAAATGAGATGCTCTCCACCATGGGCTGGGCCGGGTCAGACAGACAGACAGATAGATAGATAGATAGACAGACAGACAGACAGACAGACAGACAGTCGGGAACGGGAACTTATATGACTACTTATATGAATTAAATGAGATTCTCCCCACCAGGAGTTGGGCGATGCCGGGCCGGGTCAGACAGACAGACAGATAGATAGTCGGAACGGGAACTTATATGACTACTTATATGAATTAAATGAGATTCTCCCCATCAGGGTCTGGGCGAAGACGGGCCGGGTCAGACAGACAGACAGACAGATAGACAGACAGACAGACAGACAGACAGATAGTCGGTAACGGGAACGAGAACTTATATGAATTAAATGAGATGCTCCCCACCAGGGTCTGGGCGAAGCCGGGCCGGGTCAGCTAGTAATAAATAAATAATAGTTACCTTATCTCTATCAAGTTTGAAGATTTTATATTTCTTTACACTGTCGCCAACTCTAAGAAGAACATGGAACAACTTCAGCCATTATTAAATCTACAGGCATATGTGTTATAATCCTCCTCTCTCCCTCCTCCCTCTCCCTCCTCCCTCTTCCTCCTCCTAAACACTCCTCTTCCTTCCTCCTCCCTCCTCCTCCTCCTCCCCCTCATCCCTCCTCCTCCTTCTCCTCCCTCCTCTCTCTCCTCCCTTTTCCTCCCTCCTCCTTCCTCCAATTCCCTACTCCTCCCTCTTCCTCCTCCTCCCTCCTCATCATTCCTCCTCCTCCCCCTCCTTCTACCTCTTCCTCCCTCCTCCTCCTGCGTTCTCCTCCTCCCTCCTCTTGCGTTCTCCTCCTTCTCCCTCGTCCTCCCTGTTCCTCCTCCTTACTCCTTCTCCCTCTCCCTCCCTCCTAATCACTCCTCTTCCTTCCTCCTCCGCCCTCCCCCTCCTCCTTCTCCTCCTCCCTCTACCTCCTCCATCCTCCCTCCACCTCCTCCCTCTTCTTCCTCCTCCCGCCTCCTCCTCCCTCTTCCTCCTACCTCTTCGCCCTCCCTTCTCCTCCTAATCACTCCACTTCCTTCCTCCTCCGCCCTTCTCCTCCTCCCTCCTCCTCCTTCTCCTCCCTCTTCCTCCTCCTCCCTCTACCTCCTCCCTCTACCTCCTCCATCATCCTCCTCCCTCTACATCCCTCCTCCTCCTCCCTCTTCCTCCTCCTCCCGCCTCCTCCTCCTCCACCTCATCCTCCTCCCCCTCCTCCGCCTCCTCCCTCTCTCCTCCTCCCCTCCTCTTCCTCCCCTGCTCCCTATTTAGTTATTGGGATAAAGATTGTTCTCTTCCAATCTGTTCGCCATATTTCCGGGAACGGGAACTGGAGCTTATATGACTAATTATATTAATTAAATGAGATGCTCCCTGCCAGGGGCTGGGCGAAGCCGGGCCGGGCTTCTTATATGGGAACGGGAACCGGGGCATGGGCCGAATATGAATTAAATGAGACGATCACCGCCAGGGGCTGAGCGAAGCCGGGTCGGGTCGTCTTTTTGTGGGAACGGGAACGGGAGCAGGGGCCGAATATGAATTAAATGAGACGCTCCATTTACCCATGTTAATTGTTGGGGGAAGATGTAAAGATCTTTCAAGTGCTCTTTCTAATAATAGACAGACAGACAGACATTCAGGTAGATAGTCGGGAACGGGAACGGGAGCTTATATGACTACTTATATGAATTAAATGAGATGCTCCCCACCAGGGACTGGGCGAAGCCGGGCCGGGTCAGACAGACAGACGTGAAAGGGAACTTATATGACTACTTATATGAATTAAATGAGATGCTCCCCATCAGGGACTGGGCGAAGCCAGGCCGGGTCAGACAGACAGACAGATAGACAGACAGACAGACAGATAGTCGGAATGGGAACCGGAGCTTATATGACTACTTATATGAATTAAATTAGATGCTCCCCACCAGGGACTGGGCGAAGTCGGGCCGGGTCAGCTAGTGTAGTCAATAAAGCAAAGGTGTATATCCTTGTTTACATCTTTAGCACGTTCAATAACTGTTCGCAGCATATACACAGCATTTACTGTACCCTTTCCTTCTACAAACCCACATTGTTCTTCTCTTATTTCAGGTTGCATTTTCTTCCTCACTCTTTGCATGATAATTCGTAGCAAAATCTTTGTGATATGATTCATTATACTAATTGTTCTATGTTGATCACATTCCAAGGTTCCTGATTTCTTTGGGATTGTAATAAATACAGAGTTACATAATTCAGAAGTTATATCTCCAGTATCATATAATGTGTTCACCAGTCTGGTGACTTGCTCTAGCCCAAATTCTTCTAAAGCTTTAATAATTTCTCTTGTGATGTTATCTGTACCGGGGGCCTTGCCAGCTTTCATCTTTTTATTGGTCAGTATGTTTTTCATCTTGCAAAAGGCTACCTTCGCAATGGCAATTCTTGTTCTAATCTCTTCAAGGCATCTCCCATCAGATGTTATGACTGTGCCGAAATCACTGTACCGATTCACTTGCTTAAGAATATCCCCATTTACTCGAGTATCACATTATGGTATTTCCTTCTTCCCAGTGACGACCATTATCTGTGTCTTCTTACTATTCAATTCTAACTCCGATTCGCACTCACGAACATTTCAGTATTGTTTATGGAAATTTAACAATGGGTGTTAACACTGCCCGATGTTAGGTACTTCGTTGTGACGAAGTGAAGTTGGTCAATTCCTACTGGCTGACGCAAAGCGTACTGGCCGGCCGTCAACCACATTGACTCCACACAACATTCACTGTTGAATCTCCATAAACAATACTAAAACGTTCGTGAATACCTTCAGAATTGAGGAATTCTGTGACATTACGTTGCTTTAACCGAACTTCTTTGGTGGCCATTTTTAAACCGTTACTGTTGCGCAACCTGTGAGTGAAATAGGTTGGTGGTGATACACAATGCAAAAGATTGTTTGAAGAATCCCGCTAAATTAATAAATCGCAAACCCCCCAAAAAATTATTTCATAGATAACCATTAGGAGGCATTACTTACTTATTGACCGTCCCTCGTAATACACTAAATCAAGATTAGTTCTTAACAGCCTTCCGATTTCTAGTACGTGATATTTGGAATAAATTACCAGACTGTATGTTTTCGGGCCCACTGTTTGTGGGTTTCTAAAATGTTATATATGCAAATCAACACCCATATATTGGCATTGATTTGTGATGTAGTTGTTGATGATTTTATTACGTGAAATAATGATTACTACAAAACCAATTCAATACTTTTACTAAAAGAATATAATTGGTTTTGTACCACTTTTTCATTGCCAAAAGTGTATATAAAAGTTTTAGTTATGTTAAAAAAAAATCCAGGCGTTCGAAGCTCAGGTGCGACCGATTTGTGCAGCAGACCGTGTCGCGTTGTATTATAACGTGCTGGTATGGGAGCCGGTCGTTTAGAAAGCAATGGCAAACTACTGAACGTAACAATTGCCTAGTACATCTCATCTCATCTCATCTCATCATGTTCCTTTTGTACCTTGCGGTGTCGAGGTGAAGTATAAACTTCGTGAGAGTGCCCGGTTATGGGCTTCGTATATCGACATTCCCATGGATTCTGTTATTCCCTCCGTCCAACGTTTACGTGGTCGGCCTTTTCCTCTGTTTCCATCTGGTCTGTACATCATTGCTTGTTGTGGCATGCTGTTGACTGGTAGCCTACTTACATGGCCAAACCATTTGACTTGCTGCTTTCTAATAAAATCTAGAGCAGCTTTAACCCCCACTTTAGTCCTGATTTCTTCATTTCTGATCTTATCTCTTCTTGATACGTTGAGTATTCTTCTCAGGAACCTCATTTCTGTTGTTGTGATTTTTCTTTTCTCTTTTTCTGTCATTGTCCAGGTTTGGCATTGGTAGCACAGAGTTGGTAGGAAGATTGTGTTGTAAAGTGCTTTCTTAGTAGTTATTGATACATGTTTGTTCTTTAGTATTGGTGCCATTTGTCCAATGAGTTGATTTGCCTTATTGCACCTATTTTCGATCTCGTCTTCTGATCTGCCATTTGATGATATTATACTTCCTAGGTACTTGAAGCTCTTTACTTGTTTCAAGGGATGTTCGTTTAGGTGAATTGTTGCTGTTTGTTCTTCTTTAGTTATAGTCATTACCTCTGTTTTGCTTGTGCTAATTTTCATGTTATGTTCGCTACACGTTTCGTTTATACTATTCATGTGGTCTTGTAATTCAGCTTCTGATTTTGCTATTAGTGCTTGGTCGTCCGCAAAAAGGAGTTCTCTAATGGTTAGATTTGCATATGGTTCTTCTTCTGTGTTCTCGTCATGCGGTATTCTTGCTGTCTCTGCTTGGCTGGTTTCTTTACATATGTTGTCTATATATGTTATGAACAAGAGAGGGGACAGGTGTCAGCGTGTTGTATGTCTAGGTATCTGAGCTCGGGCTCATACAGGCAACAATAACTCAGTTAGCTATAATATCTAACATTTATTGTATTTCAATATACAGTGCGTTGGCGCAGTGGGTTTAACAAGTCCGCACTGGTTCGCATATCACAGAGGTTTAACATCATCACATAGTTTAACATCATCAAACATTCTAAGCATACTATCTAGCATAAGTCTATAAACCCCACATGGGTCTAAACTATAAAGTCTAAACTATTGAGTCCCTCTAAGGCAGGCCCTGTTGCCTCTTCGATGTCCCGTCTCTCTCTGCCGATCCACACGTGTCGCAATCCGACACGGGTGGTAACTCTGTTCGAGTTCCTCGTGGACCCCGCAATAGGCGGGCCACATCAGTGTCCACGGGACAGTGGACTCACTGACCAGTCCTTCGAGAAGGTTCTGGAATACTCTGGCCTTCGAGGGTCTTACTTCTTTCCCTTTGGGCGGGAGTTGTAGCCCTTGGCTAATCTAATGTTAGTTTACCAGATAATATGACTAATGTGAGACTGTGACAGGATTCCCCCTCTCCCCTGATTGGATGTGTTGTTATAGGGTAATTAGTTCTGCACTAATTCTGTCACAGAATCACCTACGGATGGTATATGTAGTTTGGTGGACAGTAACTTGGTAACCTACATACTGGCATCAACACTCATGTATTCTCCCATACACCACTTCTCTGATTTGGTGAAGAGATCTCTATCTCTCCTGTGTCCTTAACTATGCTTACCCGACCGAAGTTGTGTGACGTTTACTAGTTGTGTTTACAACCCGTCCTTCTCATAGTATCTCACTGATACCAAGATAATTAACCTCTGTTTTAAAGAGGATTAACAAGACAAAAGTCTTGGCTAATTAAGTACACCTTCAAATCTTGTTCAGTGTGTGCATTTCAATACACTTTTACTCTCGTATGTTGTATAATGCTAAATATGTAGTTACGTTGTTATTTTATCCCATCTGACTACATGTGTCCCTGTTGGCTTGTTAGTGTGTTTACTAATAAGTTGATGTTACTAATAAAGTGACTGCATTTTAATTGATAGTGTTGAGTTTTGAGTTTTGTGTAAATGTGTGCTGAATGTGTGGCTTATTTCCAAGCGTCACGAGTTGGGATATCCTTAATCATGAATTACCCACTGTGTGCAATACATGATCAGGTATTCCAAGCAGTGGTGCTTAGATGTAGTATCCTAACTGCTAAACTAAGAGTACTAAACTAAATGCTAAACATGTATCAATAAATTAGACAAGTAGTACAATTTACATGAAAGACGCAGACAAATTAAAATAAATACGTTTTGCGTACAATTTGTCCGCTCAGTATATCGTTCTCTCATTTAATTCTTTCACACAGCCATTCACACATCTTTCATTCAAAATAGTATTTGGTTAAAATATATAAGTAAAGTTGAGGTAAGTGTTATTTCCCTTAGAAAAAAACGGAATAGGCGATATTTTCCCTTTAAGATAATACGTACTTTTTGTACGATGATTCAAAAATGGTTTATAATTTACATAGAGAAAATGGCATAGGCAGGTTATTTAACCTATGAATGGAAATACCTGTAATAATATAGTAGAAAATGTACAAATTACAGGTTAACACATTTTATATACACAATAATATAATACATATTCAATACTAAATTAATTAATTAACTAAGTAACTAAATCCAACGATGATGTGCGCGTTGTCTTCCTGTTGTTAGCGTATCGTGCCATGAGTGTTAATAGTTGGTATGGCTGTCTCTTGAGTGTTGTCGTTGATGTAGTTCTATTTCGGCTGTTAGCAAAGTCTATTAGCCACAGCAAGTATGGAACGTTCTCAATGTCCAGTATAAGTGTTCTTCATGTTTTCGTGATCAATGTCAGTTCACTAGATGAAATCATTTCATAGTTAATGTTTCTTGCTCGGATTGGTCTTAGAGCTTTGATAGATGGTCGTCTAGTTCTCAACATTTCACGTTTGTGGGTGTTCTAAGTAACCTATTCACTGAGGTGTTATTACTTTTAACTGAAAGTTCTCTAGCAGGTGTAGAGTTACACTGTTATATGGTACGGGATAAAATATCACAATTTCTGGTATGGCGAATGGTAAATGTGCCAAATGTTATTCTGCTGGCGCATTCGTCTGCCGCGATAAAATATCAGCTATAATGTTATCAGTGCCTCTGATATGGCGGATTTCGAAGTCGAAATCTTGAAGAAGAAGACACCATCTTTGTAAACGATGGTTTTTGGGAACACCTTTCTTCAGTACCAACAATGGCGAATTGTCGGTGAGTACAACGAAGTGGGCACCTAAGAGGAACTTAGACAATCTGAGGATACAGAATAATAGACTCAATGCCTCCAATTCCACTGTAGAGTAACGGGTCTCTGCTTTCTTCAGCTTACGGCTTACGTAGAGAATTGGGTGTCTCACTCCATCCACTTCTTGCATTAAACATCCTCCAATGGCGATAGCACTCGAATCTGTGGTCAAAATAAAGGGTAAATCTATGTTTGGTAAACGTAAGACTGGTGGATTAGAAAAAATACGTTTCAATCTGCACATTGCATCCTCCAAGCTGGTACTTTTACAAACTTTTGATGGATGATCTTTTGTTAACATATTCGAAAACACTGATGTAAGTTCTGCCCAATTTGGTATAAATTTAGAATAGTAGTCTATAAGACCTAATAAACTTCTTATTTGCTTCTTTGTGGTAGGAACTTCTAAATTGAGTATCTTCGAAACAATTTTCTCGTCTGTTAGCAGTTTGCCTTCAGAAATTCTATGACCAAGGAAGTCTATTTGTTTAAAGCCTATTTCAACCTTGGAAGGTTTGATAGTAAGACCGAAAAGAAAGATTTGGTTGAAGACTTGTTTGAGTGTAAGTAAGTGAGAAGTTATATTAGTAGAATGGATGCAAATATCATCAATATAAGCTTGGACATCTTTAATTCCGTGCAATAGCAATCTAGTTAACCTCACAAATGTGGCGGGAGCGTTTTTCAGACCAAATGGAAGATATCTCCATTCGTACAAACCGAGAGGTGTGGCGAATGCTGTTATATGTCTAGAAGCAGGGTCTAGTGGTACTTGCCAATACCCTTTCGCTAAATCAACCTTTGAAAATAAGGATGATTGAGACATGTTCAAAATGAGGTCTTCACAGCTATTCATCGGCGCCGCATCCGTGGTGGTTATTGTATTTAACCTTCGATAATCGATGCACAAACGAATTGTCTGGTCCTTCTTTTTCACCAGAACAATCGGTGAAGAATATTGAGATATAGACTTCTGAATTATTTTATTTTTCTCTAAATCCAAAATTTCCTTGTCTAAATTTGCTCTATAATGCAGAGGAATAGAATATGGTCTACATTTGACCGGTGTCAGATCTGTCAACACAATTGAATGTGTTATTTTGTCAGTCCGTCCAGGTTTGTTAGAGAAGATAGATTTATACTCGTTAAGGAGAGTCAAAATGTCTTGTCGCTGCCGTTGTGTCAGAGTGTCAGAGATTTGTATGTCCTTTATACTACCGTCGTCATTCATAATGGGTACTGGGATTTCAGTATTGTCTCCGTCTGTCTGATTTATCACAGATGCTACTGTTTGTAAATTGTCCTTGTCAGAGTCCAGAAAGGGTACAGTGATGCAGTGACATCGTTACGCCCGCCAGGCGATTTAGCTCCCAGCAGGAATGCAGCAACTTCGTTACGCCGCCAGGCGAGTAGTAGTTACCGGCCTGCAAGATTGCTGGCTGACGAACGACCAGCGGTCAGGCCAGGACGACGCTAGACGCACGCATGCCTCGTGAAGCCACCTGCGGCGGGAGGCAAGTTGCTAACTAGCGGCAGACAGCTCTGGGACACGGACTTGGACGGACGCATGATGAGAGAAAGGCGTTGTGTGGTTTTCTGTGCTTGAAAGTCGAGTGTCTGGACATCTTGCGAGTTAGACTTGTGAGCTGTATTGTGGATGTAAGTGTTTTGAAGTATCAAGTATATATTGTTGTGATCATCGTAATGTATTTAATCTGTGAATAAATCCATTGAACGGTGTGTCGTTGAGTCTTACGTCAAATCACGTTGTACTTGTACTGTCTCACATGTGTTAGGTTAGCGAGCCAAGTTTAAGACCCTGACATGTGTGGACGTGGGGGGACTCGTCCGGCTTTGAGATGAACGTGTTTTTGTGATTAACGATTTAAAATTAGAGTTTGTGAACTTAGAAATTTTTGTCAAACTTTATAGTACATGTAAATGTGATCGTGGAAGGCTCATTTTGATTTATTACTACATTATTTAAACATGGAGACCATTTGTAAACGTACAGTGCATACATATTGTTTGATCTTGTAAGCGTGTAAAACATTTGTGATTTGTGAAACTTGTCACCGTTTTGACCTTGTCGACATTGTGATCTTGTCGCCATTGTGACCTTGTCGCCATCTTGTAAACTTGATGTCTATGTCCTTACTGAATGTCATCTTGATGTAAGTGATGTGTCATCAATGTTGTAGAGTGTTGAGATACACGTAGATTGTCTTTGTGCATTGAGTTGTGGAAAGCAGAAAGTTCTTGGAAAGAAAGTGACTTGTTTTAAAAAAAAATTGTTGATTGACAAACTTACGACCTACAATTACACTCAACGCCATACAAACCTAATCAACACTTAGTGTTGTCCGACCGACCCAGTAAGCACCAATGTCTGAGTGCAGTGTGTACAAATACACTCAGACCGACACAGCCATTTATCAGTGAATGTATTTTTTTTCATTCACAAAAAGCTGTGTAATGTCTACAATATGATGTGATAGGGGTTACCCCCAATATATATAGTGTTCTTATTTTACTAATTCATGTAGTGATTGTCGTGTATAATTGTGTAGTGTGTGGTAGAAAGCGAACGTTATTAATTGTATATATCACGAACAAGAACAGTGTCACATTCGCTTAAAAACTTACAGTAAGCGAACTATCCAATTTGATAGTGACATCTGCGTGTGGAACATTCCAGGGATATTTTAAAGACGTGTGTGAACGTGTAAACTAAACATTGACAGCTACACCATTGCAGTTAACCGAAATCCATAATGTTCGGTAGTGTAACATCCAACACATGAACAGTCAATCGTAATCCAGAAGGTTTTGTAGTGAAACATCCAACACATGAACTGTGAGAACATTGTACTTTCCGTAACTACATCAGACCGGAACAAGTGTGTTCTGCAAGCTTCAACATCAGCTGATTTTAGTGTTCGTGTGTACTCCCGGATTAGTTAGAAATTTAGAGCAAAATTAGCAGACGACAAATAAAAGTTTAAAAAGCTATGACGATTCTAAAATCTTTAGGAATCAACAAAGTTGAATACACGAATTGTGTGTTCATATATTTATGTAGTGTAATCTTAGAATCATATCTTGATTAATGTATTCATATTACCGACTTTTTCTCGTTAATATGAAGAAACGTCAAGCGATGACGCTAAGAAATAGGATAATTATTGTAAATTATTGTATTTCATTAATGTGGAAATTATTCCCCTTTTCATTTATTTGTTATGACATCATTACACAAAGGGTCATAATTTGAAATGTATTCAGTAATGTGTTGTGTATAAATAGCCAAGTGTTGCCAGATTATTGACACAACAGGTAGCCATCTACTGGGCATGGCAGAGGGTTGCCGACATTGCAGACCAACACAAGAGCTACTGGCCAAATAAGGTCAGGGTTGGAGCGTTTTATACGACTTATATAAAGCCGTATTTCGGTCTAGCTAGATGGTTTTTGTTTCAAGAACCATATTATTACGTTTTTTTTTTTTTTGTAAGCTGCGAGGTAGATGCGTGAAGCTGGTACTACCGATCTGACTGGGTCATTAATGCAATTGAGGTAATCAGCCATCGAGAGGATGAAACCTGACATGTGCTAAAGGTTGAACACCACATGTCGTTGAATGCAACTTCCATTGATTATATATTTCTATGGCATATGTGTATTTATTTGTATTTTGATACCAATGTATATAACAACAGAAGGGTAGACTCTGACAAGGTTAGAATACTAACCCAGTATGTACATATATTATACATGAAAGATGACATCTTTCATGAATTTGCCGGGGGAGCGTGTCAGAGTCCAGAAAGGGTACAGTGATGCAGTGACATCGTTACGCCCGCCAGGCGATTTAGCTCCCAGCAGGGATGCAGCAACTTCGTTACGCCGCCAGGCGAGTAGTAGTTACCGGCCTGCAAGATTGCTGGCTGATGAACGACCAGCGGTCAGGCCAGGACGACGCTAGACGCACGCATGCCTCGTGAAGCCACCTGCGGCGGGAGGCAAGTTGCTAACTAGCGGCAGACAGCTCTGGGACACGGACTTGGACGGACGCATGATGAGAGAAAGGCGTTGTGTTTTTTTCTGTGCTTGAAAGTCGAGTGTCTGGACATCTTGCGAGTTAGACTTGTGAGCTGTATTGTGGATGTAAGTGTTTTGAAGTATCAAGTATATATTGTTGTGATCATCGTAATGTATTTAATCTGTGAATAAATCCATTGAACGGTGTGTCGTTGAGTCTTACGTCAAATCACGTTGTACTTGTACTGTCTCACATGTGTTAGGTTAGCGAGCCAAGTTTAAGACCCTGACAGTCCTCAATGTCATTGTCGTCGTCGTCGAGATTAATCGTTGTCAATATGTCCTCAAATTGGTCGTCGCTGTCGTTATCACATATTGTCGGTAATGTACATATGTCTTCGTCGTCTTTGTTGTCGTAAGAGTGCGTCGTTAACGATGCTTCGCTTGTCGAGATATCACTCAGTTGGGTCACTGTCGTTTCGTTTCTGTCATCCGTTAGTTGCGTCTGCTCACTCGTGTCAGTGTCCTGTCTAAACAATATATAATGACACAAAGTAGTGCAGCTTTACATAACAGAGTTACGACACATACAGAACGTTGCGGCGGTTAGCCTTCATCAGCAAACAAACACATTCACAAACACAACATACAGTCAAGGAGAACTCCTGTGACTACATTAGAAGGTGATGACAGGACGAGAGGAACAAATGCATGGGAAAATGGAAGCAATGAAGAGGAAACGAGAATTGACAAAATGTTAATTGAAAAGAATGTTAGTCGAAGAAAATGTTTAATAGAAAAACTGTTTATAGAGAAAAAAACTGTATACTCACCTCACGTACGGACCTGTGAATGTTTACGGAAATCTCAGGTGTATTTTTATAACGGTGCTGGATGTTACGGTACAGTGAGCACATAGAAAGAAGGGGGCGGGGTAGGAGGCGTGTAAAATTGACCACGACCCCATTGTGTTATTGGTCTGGGTGGACTGGTGTGTAGGAACACGTGAACACGTAAACATTCACAGGTCCGTACGTGAGGTGAGTATACAGTTTTTTTCTCTATAAACAGTTTTTCTATTAAACATTTTCTTCGACTAACATTCTTTTCAATTAACATTTTGTCAATTCTCGTTTCCTCTTCATTGCTTCCATTTTCCCATGCATTTGTTCCTCTCGTCCTGTCATCACCTTCTAATGTAGTCACAGGAGTTCTCCTTGACTGTATGTTGTGTTTGTGAATGTGTTTGTTTGCTGATGAAGGCTAACCGCCGCAACGTTCTGTATGTGTCGTAACTCTGTTATGTAAAGCTGCACTACTTTGTGTCATTATATATTGTTTAAACTTTCACAGCTTTACCACAGTTCCACCAAATTTTATGCATACAGTGTCCTGTCTAGCATAGTATGGTATTAACATGTTTACATGGAATATTTTCATCTTTCCATTTAACGAAATTTCGTAATCCACTTCCGAAATTCTTCTAACAATTTTAAAAGGTCCCTGCCAAGAGGTTGATAGTAAATCTCTCTTGTCAGGTAGCAGTAGTAAAATATCCTGACCTGGTTTTAATACAATTGTTTTTGCACCTTTGTTGGTGTACTGCCTGTACCTAAAACCTTTCTCCTGTAGTGATATTCTGGCCAGTATACAGGAACGTATGATTTTGTTTCTGGTGTCAGTGACCAAATCATAGGTGGAAATGGGTAGTTGGATATTTACAGGTTGTGATATGATATCTTTGTAAATAGTGAGAGGTCCTCTTGGGTTCGCTCCATACATCAATTCGAAGGGAGAGAACCCTGTGCTTCATTGCGGGACTTCTCTATATGCGAACAGCACCGTTGGGAGAAGTATATCCCAATCGGCTGGATTTTCAGCTGTCACTTTGGATAGCATATGTTTCAGGTCCCCATTTAGTTTTTCGCAGATACCATTTGCGGCTGGTCGATAGGGACTGGTGAAACATTGCTTTATGCCTAGTAACTTAGTTACCGATTGAGTGGCATTGGATATGAACTGGGTTCCCCTATCTGAGATTATTTTCTCCGGAAAGCCAAAACGGGAGAATATATTTAATAATATGTCCGTCAAATCCTTAGAGGAGACAGATTTTAACGGAAGCATTTCTGGCCATCTCGTACATAGATCGATAAGAGTAAAAATATATCTATTCCCTTTACTTGAGATGTGATTCAATGGACCTACAAGGTCAACTGCCACGATTTGGAATGGCCTCGAGGCAGTTGTGGTGGATTGGACTTCTGCCGTAGGGTTTTTCCCCTTTTTCACCAGTTTCTGACATATATCACATGATCTACAATAGGTTTTTATGTCTTGGCAAAATTTCGGCCAATAAAACCGGGTCAGGACCCTAGCTCTAGTTTTTTCATACCCCATATGACCTCCAAAAGGTGAATCATGGGCTATTTTTAGTACTTTCTCTCGATGTGATTGTGGTAACACTACTTGCTGTATTGTGGACTGATCTCTAGTGTATAATCTAGTCAACACATTGTTGTTTAATGTAAATGACCACGATGCGTTTTTCGATAATTTTGGTTTAAGTCCTACTAACCTAAAATATGGTGAAAGTGTAGGATCTGATTTTTGTTCATCTCCAAAATTGGTGATGGTAGTGTTTGGTGCTGCAATATCTAATGACTCCTGCAGTTGGTCGGTGTGAGTTTTGCGAGTTGTCTGTCGTGTTATTGCATTCGTGGTTGTGTGTGTTGTTGCACATCTACAGGCTTGGTACTTGGTAGATCGGTGGCATCCTCAATTCGAGGTTTTAAATTGGTCGTATCATTGACCGATTCGACCGCCCCTGCATCATACAACTCGGTGAATTCTTTCTGAATCACTTCATTGGTTGTCTCCCTTGTCCTTTTGGCAGATTGAGACAAGCATGAATGGTGTTTCTCTTTCGGATCGCTGTTTGGGTGTTGTATACCGTTTTTTCGCTCCCAATCTCTGATTTGCTTTTCAGAGCAAGGTCGTATGTTGGGCAGGTTCCCAAGTATAATATCGGCGACCGGATTTTCTAGGGCAGCGCACAATACTAGTCCTGATATGAACGGTGTTCGAATTTCGACAAGAGCAAGGGGGTATTTCTCTATAATGCCTGAGAATGTGCGACAAGTTACGTGTTTGTGTGTGTAGTCTTTGTCGTTGATTAATGTTTTCTTAATCCCACAGAGCGTTGCGCCGGAATCACGAATTAATGTGCACTTTTTGTTATTTACAAACCCTGTTGAAAAATTAAGCTTGCCTGTAGAAGATAAGGCAGCATTGGCTGTTTCATTTGAAATAGGGATTGTGTGGCCACATAGTAATGTTGTGTCAAGTTGGAATTTCGTACAGGTGTTACAATTACTGTCTGTAATGGTGTCAATAATGTGCACTGCATTCCCTAGCTCACTGAAACTTTCGCTTTGATTGTCACACTCATTCAGTAACTCAATATCTTCCTCTGAGGAACTTTCAACCAGTGCAGCATTGGCCTGTTTTAGTAATTTTCGGCCTTCACAAAAGCGACTATAATGCCCAAAGCTGCTGCAAAAATAGCATTTGACCGCTCTCTGGTACGCATTTCTTTTGTTTTTCTGCTTCTCCACAATCATTTTGAGGTGATGAGGATAGTTCGGCGATTTATCGCACATAGAGTATTGTTCGTGCGTCAAACCACAATATTGGCACTTAACTGGCTTCCTGACATTTGAACGTGGTTTAAACTTGCTTTCAGCTGGTTTAGAGTATTTAGTATTTACCACTGCTGCTGTTTCGTTCTGACCTAGGTTTAATTGGAAAATGTCTCTGTTCGCTGTGAAAAATGCGTTCCCCTTTGTCTCTACATCCTGAATACTCCTACAGTCCATTTGTTTCAAAAACTTAGCAAAAGGTGTGGGGATTGTACTAACTATTTTATCAATAATAATGAGTTCTCTTAGTTTGTCATGGCTATTGTTAGTCTTAGCCGAGTTAATCCACTTTGTGCACACATCCTGAACAGTAGATACGTAATCTATGAAGGTTTGATTTGGTTGAGGGGATAATTTAGCGAATTGTTGTTGGTAACCTGCAGTATCTAAAGAGAAATGTTGGAGAATGCGTTGTTTTAAGTAGTCATAATCCTTTCTCATTTCCTGTGGCACTGTTTCTATTACTTTCAATGGTTCTAGAGCTAAATTTCTCATTAAAATAAATGACCAATCTGATTTTATGATCTTATGGTAGGACATTAAACACTCAAAATTTTCCAGGTATGCACTGATGGAATCTCCTGAGCAGAAAGCTTTCACGAGGCCTTTATACTTGTTATATTTCTGTTCCTCCTCTTTGCTTCTTAGTTTATTCACAGATATTTCTACATTGGAATCAATATCCATCTGTTTTAATTTTATTTGTGTATCGGCATTCAATTGGGCTAATTTGGCCGCCGCCTCAAGTTCCATTTGTTTCTCTTGAGCCTGCAGTTGCATCTTCTTTTCTTCTGTCTCACTTTGCCTCTTCTTTTCTTCTGCTGCCATTTGCATTTGCATCTTCTTTTCTTCTGCTTCCATTTGCATTTGCATCTTCTTTTCTTCTCGTTCTATCGCTCTTTCTTCACGGGCAATGTTCTCTGCGTGCGTCTTCTGTGCCCATTCTGACAGTTTCTCTTCTTTATAACCTAATTTAATACCTTGCTCAATGCAGTTTTCTAAGGTAGACATTTTGTCTTTTACTTGTTGGTAAATTTACTGAAGTTAAATCCCTTAGAAAAATGTTGGGGAGTAGAAAATTCAGTTATCTCCCTTAATAATTAATTGCGCAAATCCAAATGCAAAGTTATGTTGGTTACAAGGTCATGAATATACATACAAATCAATGCAAAGCAAAATGATACATGGATGGATGGTGATAAGTACCGCTTAGGGTTGCAATGGGCATGATGTGAAACTTATCTTATGATCCCAGAACTTGTGAATGTTGTCTTGTACTTTCGCCACTGTTGGATAGTTCACATAGGCTACACACCACACAAAAAGCATCACAATTCGCGGAACAATCTGCTCGTAGAATGAGAAAACATTAGTAACAGTCAAAAAATGTTACAGTTATGTCAAAATAGTTTATAGTATTAACATCATTGAGAGACTAACTGCAGAGGGACTCATATCAATTTTAGTTGATCGCTAGATAGGTGCACATTTGTAAACTTATTCAAACAACAATTTGATATGATTAATTTACAATTTTACTTGGCAATTAATAGCCGTTTATATGTAAAGCTTATGCCAAAACCGGAGCCTAGCCCCCCAAAAGCCTGTCAGCGTGTTGTATGTCTAGGTATCTGAGCTCGGGCTCATACAGGCAACAATAACTCAGTTAGCTATAATATCTAACATTTATTGTATTTCAATATACAGTGCGTTGGCGCAGTGGGTTTAACAAGTCCGCACTGGTTCGCATATCACAGAGGTTTAACATCATCACATAGTTTAACATCATCAAACATTCTAAGCATACTATCTAGCATAAGTCTATAAACCCCACATGGGTCTAAACTATAAAGTCTAAACTATTGAGTCCCTCTAAGGCAGGCCCTGTTGCCTCTTCGATGTCCCGTCTCTCTCTGCCGATCCACACGTGTCGCAATCCGACACGGGTGGTAACTCTGTTCGAGTTCCTCGTGGATCCCGCAATAGGCGGGCCACATCAGTGTCCACGGGACAGTGGACTCACTGACCAGTCCTTCGAGAAGGTTCTGGAATACTCTGGCCTTCGAGGGTCTTACTTCTTTCCCTTTGGGCGGGAGTTGTAGCCCTTGGCTAATCTAATGTTAGTGTACCAGATAATATGACTAATGTGAGACTGTGACACAGGACACAACCTTGTCGTACTCCAGATCTTATGGTGAAGGGTTCTGAGTGTTCTCCAGTTGCTCTCACTATGCATTCACTGTTGTTGTATAAACTTCTACATAGGTTTGCTAGTACATCAACAGCAGCTGAAAAATGCTGGTGTTGACTGCAACGTCCCGTAAGGGATACGCAACAAAATTAGTTATATTAGTTCACCTAAATTGTTGTCAATGAAAAATGGGTACGCTGTTACCACATAAAGATATTTCTAAGTCTTGTATTTAAATCTGGTATTTATATATGTTTTGGGTTTCTTTTTAACCTTCCAGGTAGCACTTTCCCAGTGCACATGTAATATGATAGCCTTACATTTAGGGCCACCCACCGTTTCACCGATGTATCTATAGAAACTACAAATTACCGAGAAAGTGCCATCTAAGTATGCTGTCCTATCTTTCAAATTCAGAGACGCCAAAGCGTAGTTTATTAGCGTTATAATTTGGTCGGGATCATCTGAGTAAAAATAACTATTAATAATATCACGGTCGCGAATTTTCTCAAACTTTTGCATCATTTTAGTTTTGTCATATAAACAATTTCTAATTCTAAATAGGGGATATCTTCTTTTGAAAGGTGAAATTGGGAGAGGCATGGTGTTGAAATGAATAATTTCCTTAGCGTGATTGTAGCAACAAAAGCCAACTAATATCTCTTCTAGCTCTCTACGCCATGGATAAACTACATTAAATTTAAAGTTAGTCGATGTAGCCTCGTGGAAAGTCAGATTATACTTCCACTTATCTACCCGAACTAAACATAAGTCAAGTTGAATAGATAAAACCTCGCGTTCGGGAATACCGACTTTTAGTAGCACATCCAAACACTGAAATGTTAATGAATTCATCAATGTCCCGGCGGATAGCAGGTCATGTGGAAACGTCGAGCACAACACGAATTCAGCTAGTTCGTGTTTACGGTACTCATAATATGGTTTGTCTTTGCGACTTCAAATCATCTTTAACATTATTGGCTGCAAGTCAAACCATGTAAATTTTGCCGAGTGTTCAAACTCTAGATCTCTGAGTAAGCGTGTTGTCATATAATAAGTACGAAGGTTGCGTTTTCTTTCTGAATTCTTTATTGAGCGTGCACTTACCTCAGTATCTACTTACGCAGATAGGCAGAAACGAAAACCCAACGCAGGTTACGGATTGGATAAAAGCAGAATGCGAAATCAACCTGGGGCAGGCATTGGCTAGCAAAAGTGGGCTGTTATGAAGGTGGTATGCATTCCTAGAAATGACAATGATTTCTGGTAAGAAGCAGTTACTGTCATTTTCCAGAGCCTTCTATATCAGTAGTCCAAATATGGGTTGTAATAGCTTGGCCCGCACACATGCCGTAGATGGCATGAATGGGACTACAGGCTCACTGAAAAACTTTAATCTAAGCACACCAGATTTAAATTTTATTTTTTTTTAAACCCCTGGTGTTCCAGCAGTTGATACATCAAGTAATAATTTCATAGTTATTACTTTTTCTCGCTTATTCTTAGCCAGTGTTTACATTAACTTTATTTGTGTTCTAGTTATTGTGTTAACTCCTTCTATCACAACCAGTTGTTACATTAGTTTCTGCTGTTCCAGATATTGCTTTAATTCTTTCCTTACCTGCACAGTTCGCGGCGACTGCACTAGCCAGGCGGCCTTAATTCCTCAGGCTCAAAGACCCCTCTGCCATACACCGCAAGGTACTATGTTGGCAGTAAATGACAGTTTGGCAGTTTTCTTTCCACCCCAACCAGTTGTCACGTTAACTTTATCTGTTCTTCTTATTGCTTTTACTCCATATATCCTATGCCTGCTGTAAAAAAAAAAAACGTCGCCTGTTCTAGTTATAACTTTAACTCCTTCTATCTTGTGCCAGATGTTATATTTTCCCACCGTGTCCTGCTTGTGACATTTTTCATATTATGTTCCATGTCATTTGCAAAATTAACTTTCTATGCGTAAATCATTCCTTGATCTCATTCTTCTCCAGCCAGCCGTATCATTACACTACCCAACTGTGTTCTTCGAGCGCCTAGACTGAGACAGGCATTAGGGATGATGACTCTCCACGTCTCTCCGTCATGTGATGGTTTAATAAAGCTGATGATACTTATATTATTATTTGTTGCGCATTTAATTTGAGCTTTCCACATACGCCCTTCTCCGTCCTCTTCTAACTCTTTTGTGTTACCTAGCATTTCCTCCGTACAATATATGTATGTGTCTGTATGTGTGTATTATGTTTACCTCTTAGGAACCGACTAATCATGTTTTTACTTTAAATGTTCGTAATATACGAGAGAAAGACATTGAGAAACACATAAAGTGTATGGGAAACAAACAATCTTAATTCAGGACCCAAGTACCCAATGTAGTAGTCATGAGGATCGACAGACTGAGCAGTAGCGAATAAAATAATAGCTGACCCACTATTGATGTGCACCGTGGAAGGACAACGTGCTGTTACTCGTTTGTTATGGTCAGAGGCTGTGCAATCTATAGAAGAATGATTGTCAGTATGGAGACAGTTGTTTCAGTCCGGAGAATGTGTACGATTGAGTAGAAAGAGACAGTGGAAATACTCATTGTCTCCAGTTAAGAAATAAATCAAGATGCAGGAATCCACTGGAAAAGTCATGATGACTATCTTTTGGGATATCAATCAATCAATCAATCATGTGCCATGACGGAAAGCGTGGGCGGCCATGACTCGCCATTTCACTCGATCACCAGTGTCGTGGATCAGCTCAGTGTTCCTGTCTCGTCCATGCCATGTGGCCAAGCCATCCAGGTATTTTCCTCTCGGTCTTCCTCTTGGTCTGTTCCCCTCGATCCTGCCAGTTGTCACTAAGTTCTCCAATCCATTTCTTCTCATAACATGTCCAAAGAATTTTGACTGTCTACGTCTAATTTCTCTAATCAGTTTACGATGTTCATGTGTCTCCTGTAGTACTTGGTCATTGGTTTTTCGGTCTGTCCATGGTATTCTTTGCATTTTCCTCAGAAACCACATTTCTGCAGCCATCAGATGTTTTTCAGATTGACTGCCTATTGTCCAAGTTTCACATCCATACAAAAGAACAGGCTCTATGTATCCCTTCAACACTCTTTTTCTCGTTTCAATTGACATATTTTTATTGGTCAGAATGTTTTTCATTTTGCTAAAGGCTACTTTCGCCATGGCGATTCTTGTTCTAATTTCTTCAAGGCATCTCCCATCAGATGTTATGACTGTTCCAAGATAATTGTACCGATTCACTTGTTGAAGAATATTTCCATTTACTTGTATATTACATTGTGGCACTTCTTCCTTCCTAGTGACGACCATAACCTGAGTCTTTTTACAATTTAATTCTAACCCCAGTTGCTCACTGTGTACAACAACCGCATCTACTAATTGTTGCAGGTCCTGCGCATTGTCTGCAATTAATACTGTATCATCTGCATATCTAATGTTATTGATGTTTCGTCCTCCAGTGTTGATTCCATTTATATCCTCTACATTCCTAAAAATATTTTCACTGTATAGGGAAAACATATCTGGAGACATCACACATCCCTGCCTAACACCTCTTTTAATTGGCCGATACTGTCCCACTTCATTATCAATCCAGCTTGTTGTTTCCACTATATGTTTTTTATGAGTCTAATGTCTTTCCCATCAATTTGTAGATCTGCAAGCATATCCACCATGTTGACATGTCTAACTCTATCAAAAGCCTTTGTATAGTCAATAAAGCAAAGATGTATATCCTTGTTTACTTCTATAGCACGTTCAATAACTGTTCGCAGCATATACACAGCATTTACTGTACCCTTTCCTTCTACAAACCCACATTGTTCTTCCCCTATTTCAGGTTGTATCTTCTTCCTCACTCTCTGCATGATAATTCTTAGCAAAATCTTTGTGATGTGACTCATTATACTAATTGTTCTATGTTGATCACATTCCAAGGTTCCTGATTTCTTTGGGATTGCAATAAATACAGAGTTACATAATTCAGGAGGTATATCTCCAGTATCATATAATGTGTTCATCAGTCTGGTGACTTGCTATAGTACAAATTCTTCTAAAGCTTTAATCATTTCTGTTGTGATGTTATCTGCACCGGGGGCCTTGCCAGCTTTCATATGCTTAAGAACATTTCGAACTTTGGGATATCAAGGGCCATGTATTGGTGCATTTCTAGGAAAAAGGTGAAACTGTGACAAGTGCTCAGTACAGTGACATGTTAGTGAACAAACTGAAGCCTACGATACAATAGAAACATCGGGGACTTCTCTCAAAGGGAGTAATGTTGCTGCAATGCCTGCCCTCATACGGCTGCACATTGAGTGGATACACTACATACTGTATTTACATGCAATACAGCATACAATCCAGACTTGGCGCCATCAGACTTTCACATGTCTGGACCCTTGAAAGAACGTTTGCGGGGTCAGAGTTTTCCAGATGAGAACGATGTAATAGAGGAAGTATAAAATTGGTTTAAGATCACACCCAACATCATTTTTCCCTAGAAGTCACCAGCAAGCTAGTCACAGGTGGACCAAGTGTGTTGCCAGACAGGGGTGTTGTGTTGAGAAATAACACACACAATATCTTTTTCACACTATTATAAACAAGTTATTCGTAAAATTACGTTTACTTAACGACTTCCCCTAGTACTATACATAACATTGTGGGCCGATGTGTTTGTGTCTTTGTTTGACCTGTGCTTGGTTAATATAAATTTAAGAGACCTATGGTGCCGTTTCGATGGTCAGATACGAATGCTGTCCATATTCCATATTTGTGGGTTAGGGTGTACGACAGACCTGGCTAATGATGACACTCAAAATAGTGTATTGCCTTAGTGAATTTAATGACAGAAGCCACACAAGTGATATGTTGACTCTACAATCTAATGGACATCCAGCAGACTTCATCAAGCGTCACTGCTATCCACCCAAACCCTCCTTCACAGAATCATCGGTTTCCAAACTTCAAATGTTCCTTCAGTTGAACTTTCGAGAGGACGACCAATGAAACGAATACACGATCGACTTAAAACAGCAGTAAGCCAACTATTCTTTGCTGCTGAACCAATAATCAGATATAAAAACCATCCAGACACCTACTCCAGTTGTAAAAGAACCATTGTCTTCGTACATCAAATCAAACTGCATTTATAAATTCCATTATGAGGGCCAAGGAACTTACATAGCTAGAAAGGAAAGACAAATTAGCAAATCGAGTAGCCGAACATATACCAGTATGGGTGGAAAAGAGAGTTAATCATTCATCACGATTCACTGTGCAGTCGTAAAGCTATTATAAAAATGCTATCTTCGTCGATTCTCGACCCCACATAACATATGGGCATAGCGTGAATAAAGAACAAGCATATCGTATACTGGTATTTGATGAATAATAAATGATTGTTCAAAGGTAGTGAAGCGTTACCAAATAAGACGGTTCAAGCCAGTTTCGTGCAAACAGAAAGAGTTCGTGATAAATTGGGACAATAGACGTTCCACATTCGAACAATACCGTGACTATGTGCTTTAATTGTTTCAGCTTGCGTATTATTCAACTCATATAATATATAACTGCAGTATGTACTCCGCGAGATCCAGCGAAATATGCCAGGCAATAAATCGTGCAACATATTGTTTGTGTCTTCTGTGTTTAAAAATGTGGACACCCCTTTTTAAGGGTGTCGAGTTGGCCATGCATCGAAGTACATTTGTTCTAGCAGCGAGGCGCTGTCGTCATTTGGAAGAGACAGGTTCGAATAGCAATAGCTTCCAATTCGTATGTTGTCTGGTGTGTCGTCTAATCTCAGTTTCTTTCTTCTACTTCTGTGAGCGCCAATAAATACTCGTGAATGTGTTTATGTGCCGTCTCAGTAACCCCGCCCCCCCCCCTCTCTCTCTTATTTTTGGTGTGCATTCGCTCATTTTGAACTCAAGCATAGTCCACGTGTCACTGTTTCTAGTGTGTTAGACTAATATTTGAATGTGGACTAGTTTTCTCTATTACCCCTCTCGCTATCAGGCGAACTCACACCGACACCTGGGATAATTGTAATTTACGTCCCCAAGTCAAGGACTAAAACTCAATATTTTAGTCGAATCGATCGGTGATGGGGATGAACCCGCTACCTCGGCATCAGCACACCGGTTGTTTAAGAACGAGCGCTCTTATCCATTCGTTCATGCAGACCTGCATGACCTCCCTTAATAGGCTTGTCTTGACCTACATCACATATTTATGGCAGCTTGCTGTTACCAATATGTTTTTGTCCCTCCAACTAGTTCAAGGTCTTTTCCACCAATTTGTTGATCTGCAAACATGTTTATTATGTCGACAGGTCAAGCTTGATCGAAAGCCTTTGTGTAGCCAATGTTACTTTTATCAAATGCGCTTAGGTAACCGGATAGAGGTTATCACTTTATCAGTTATCAGTTGGGGTATCTTCATTGCACTCCGGACATGCCCATAGGTGCTCAGATCCTCCCCCCAGCATATGCATCAGCGTCCGGTGGCTAATAGTGCCAGTTCTGTGTTGGTTGACGAGGCGCCTTGTTTTCCCGATGTACCTCTCGCGTCTGGCCGTGCCGATTCTTACTCCCAGGTCTTTCATCCTGGACAGCGATGTGGATTCACTGACGTCAAAGTCCTCTGTTCTCGCCATATCTTTCAGGGCGTTAATAACGTCGGCACGATCCATGGGCTGGCCATCTACAGGGGGTGCAGAGCCAGCCAGTTTATCAGCTCGTTCATTTCCCTCGACTCCCGCATGTCCCGGGACGAAGATGAAGGTGACTTTCCGGACAACAGACTTCCGCAGCGACTCAGTCCACTGTCTACGTACAGATCCAGCTTCGACCTTCTGAATCATGCTCATTCAATCAATTAGTACAAACACGTTGGTATAATGCTGTGATTCCAGCCATATGAAAGCCTGTGTAACTGCCATCACCTCCATCGTCATGCTGCTCGTGGTCATAGAGTGGGCACCACTGGATTCTTGAACGGTTCGGCCCGCTGAACGGGCTGTAAATGCCATGCACTTCTCTGCTGCTTTACAACAGATCCATCTATATAGATGAGCACTTCGGGGCCATCTGAGTGTTCATAGATGAGCGCGTTAACCTCTGCATTGACAGCGGCAGGGTTCTGCTCTCTGCACCGTCTGTCGAGTGTGATAATGCAGGAGAAAGTGCACCCATTCCTTGCCGGTTTTGATACTGGTAAGACTGCAGACCTGTCTGACGACATCTTCCGCCCGACCCATCCATGATTTGCCCCTCTTTAGCCTGTCACCCTTTTCTCTAAATATAGCGTCATGCAGAGGGTGCTGCTCATCTGCACTTATTTTTAAGTATGCACGTGCTCTCCAGATCTTGATCCTGTGTTCCATTGTCAGGAAGTCAAGGAGGTATCTCATTGCTACACAGCTGGTGTCTCTCGTGCAGCCCAAAATGATGCGCATGGCTTCGTTTTGTACCTTTTCACGGATAGAGGTATCCCTTATCAAAGGAGAAGTAAGGTGCCTCCTTCCCTCCGCTAGCCTACAGGACATCCTTGGGCACGATGGAGCATCCGTTTAGCACCCCGATCAGGGTTACGTGAAGCTATGGGTGCATGTGGTGGATGAAGTTGAAGAGCAACCGACATATAGTTTTAGTTTATGGTCTCCAATTTCACGACGATAGGCAGATGATCTCTTTTTTTGATGAAAGGGTGGGGAGACAATGGCTACGGTCATCGACCAGCATGGTCATTGCTAAGAAGGAAAGCAATGGCAAACTACCTCCTCTACTGTTGTCTAGAAAATCATGTTTCGTCAATTCATAGAGAATCAGAAAAACGGAGTAAATGGGTGCTCCATAGGAGCAGCCTCGCCCGTGTAGGGGTAGTCATGTGCACAATGTGACTCCAGAGCGCCAGCAAGCGACAGGGTGCTAAAGATTACCAACAGTTATAGCCGGAATATGGAACTTTAGAAATATGAGTGGGGATGACAAATTTTATAATATTAAAAATAAATTAGAAGAATGAATATTAACATGTTAGGTATATGTGAGACCACATGGAAAGGAATGGGTATGATAACATCCGAGAAATATAGCATAACCCATTCTGGTGGAGAGAAACAACAGCGAGGTGTAGCACTTGTAATGGATATGGAGAGATCAAAATCTATCAAAAGATATTTGACTGTGTCAGATAGCATATTAGTAAAGTTGAGTGACAGACTTTTTTGTCATACAAGCTTATGCACAAACTACAGACAGAAGTGATTACAGCATCAATAAATGTTATAATGATTTGGAGAATGCCATCTAGAAATGCAAGCATTCAGAATTAAATATCACAGTGAGTGACTTTAATGCTAAAATTGGAAATCAACAGGACGGATGCATAGTAGGCAAGTATGGACCAGAGGAAGAGAATGAAAGAGTTCGCAGACTTCTACAGTGGGCTAAAGAGTGGCTGCAGGACGACATAATTAAAGACTGGGTGATGGCAGTTCATGGAAATGCTAGTAAGGCTCGTTGTAAGTACTGCAAGTGCAAAATAAAAGCGAAAATCCAAGACTTGAAGAATCATGCAGAGACTTAAAAAACATAAAAATGCAGTGCCATTCAGGGATATTACACCGTTGACATCTGTTTTCAGAACTACACAGATTAAAGAATCATCAAAAGTTGAAGGATCTGTCGCGTGTTTTTAAGTTGTCATTGTGCAATTGTGAACTGTGACCATTTGATTGATGTGTTTAAAAACACTATTTACGACCGTAAAGTTCTAAATGACGTAAAATGCATCACAGCAAGTGTACACATATTATAAGAAGTGCTTTGTTTTCTCACTTTGAAGAAGATTTGATCAGTGATATTTCTACAATTAAATATAGTTTATTATTAGATGAATCAAATGACATTTCGGTTCTGAAAGTACTTGGTGTATGTGTTATATATTATAGCAACAGCAAAGACAAAGTAGTTTCTACATTTATTGGACTAGTTCACTTGGAAGAGTGTGATGCAGAAAGTGTAGTTCAGGCACATAAGAAACTTTTGGTCAGTAAACATTTACACTTGAAGAATTTGGCTGCAATTGGTACCTATAATGCCTCGGTAATAGTTGGTATCAACCATGGCGTTTATACCAAATTGAAGGAAGATATCCCGTCTTTAATCCTCATAAAATGTGTGCGTGTTATTCCTTGCAGCTAGCATTATCACATGTCTCCTCAGAATGTTTACCAAGGAATTTGGAATTCCTTATTGCTGAAACACATAACTAGTTCTCCAAATCATCTGTCAGACAACAGCAATACAATAATTTATATAAAGCATCAAATGATAATTCCTCACCACTGAAAATTATGTCATATTGCAAAACTAGATGGTTATCAATTCAACCAGCTGTTGAAATAATTGTGAACCAATGGTTGGAGTTGAAGACACACTTAGAAATAACAAGACAAAGTGAAAAGTGCTACACAGCTGAAATACTATATGGAATGTATAGTGATGAAAAAAATTTAGCATTCCTTCTCTTTTCGTCGGCTGCCTGGCCAAGGGGTTAGCAGCTTTCTCCGTTAATCCCGAATACACTCGTAGTCAACGTGAGCGGACGAGAATTAGAAGTGGTTCGAGTCACGCTAGTGACTTATGAGAGTATGGAGCCGGTCGCTCAGAAAGTCGTGGCGTGCTTATGAGCGTAATCTAGCCTAGGAATCAACATACAGCTGAAAGATGCTGGTGTTGACCGCAATACCCTGAAACAGGATGTAAACGCGGGGGGAGGGGGGAATTCCTTCTCTTTTCACAACCCATTCTAAGTGAAGTGCAAAGAGTTAATAAACTGTTTGAATCTTAAAAAAATGTTGACAAAGTTAAATTACTTGACGATCTCACTTTGCTATTTCACTCAATTGGTAAAAGACTTATACTGCCAACGTCTAAAGCTGAATAGTTCACGTGCACTATAGAGCGCTGTTTGGCTCTTAAGCCAACCTGGGATACCAAATCGAATAAAAAATGTATGGTTTAAAAAGAAAAGGACTGTTAACAGAAAATGAAGAACTTAGGAAAGCGCTGTACAGATTTTCTTGTCTCATTATTCAAGCAATTGAAGCAGAGATTTCCTGAAAATTTAGATGTATTAAAAAATATTTCACTCTTTTTCTGTTAACAACATACTTCAGCCAGTAAAGGACATACCTAAACATTGTCAAGTTATGAAATTTTCGCCTTTCGCCAGGGAGAACGGCAGTCACATAAATACATGTGCAATTTCTTACTTTCTCAATCTGGATATTTTTCCCAGATACTTTCCACCGAAGTCTAGATATTTATGGATGTTGTTTGGGCCGTTTCTAGATATTTTTGGTCAAAAATAAAGTGGCAACCCTGGTTGTTATGTCAATTAGAGATGAGAATAGTTTTGGGAAGGGTCGGTCTGTAGAGTCCCTTTGTTAATTACGGGTCTGGTTTGTATAGACATAGGACACTTAGTGTGATTAGCGGGGAGTTAGGCTATGTGTGTTTATCGTGGGACAGGGAGTTAGTTCATGCTATATGTCATGTACACAGATAATGGTGAGACATTAACTTTAATGTTATAACAACGGTGTTGCTGTTTGATTCCTATAACAACCATTTCAGGGCGGTTGGGTGGCATGTAGCAATGTCAGAGTTATCGAACTTTTGCCACCGGGGTGAGGAAACTCGATCTTGATTTCACGCGCTATTTCTTGAGATCAACGATTCACTTCCGGTTGTTACCATGTCCTGTTAGATGTGAATTTTTCTAAACTAGCGTGGTACGACGAAAGGGGAACCTACTCTGATATTTGCAGTATTGGTCCTTCTACTCAGCGCCAAAGTTTCATGCCGAGAAAGTGCTTTCTCTTGATTTTCTTGGAGTCTATTCACGAATAGTAACATAATTTGTCTTATAAATCCTGCATTTAAAAGAATCCTTAACTTTTTGTTGTATTTTTGAATTCCCCGTTCAATTTTAAATACATGTGAAGAGTTGCAGTATCGCACGATTCGTCTTTCCTTAGGAAAATGTATTTTAGTATAGCAGCATAGCGAGTCAGATTAAGAATGAATAGACTTTGAATAGCGCATCCATTTCGCAAAATTCTATCTATCTACGGCCTGTGACATTCAAGACTCTGCCTGACACATCTACTTTGCCACAGCCTGGACATACATCACTAACACAGCACCCAGAATCAACCTACATACTGCTACAATCAGGCATATCACAATCAGCACATTCTTCTTCATCACCTTCTTTTTCAGCGTCATGTAGACAGTCACCAAAGAGACTAAAGAGAGACTGAGACATCTGTGTCTACAAGCAACGCACTGTTATGAACATGGCAAAGAAGATAAAATGTTTGCGTGAGCAGGTAAAAGGGCTTCTCAAAGCTCCACCTAAAAGGAAGACATCACAATTTTCGGTGAAAAGACTGAATGAGACGATCAAAAGGACGACACAGTCAGCAATGCACTGGAGGTTGAAATATAAAGATTTGAAGGAAAAGCATGATGATGATTTGAAAAGACTACTGGATCTGGACTATCTAAATAAGACAGTAATTCCCCTAAAAACAACTTTAGATACCAGCCTGACAGAAAATAAGAAGGTATTGGCAATCAATTACCAGTTATCTAGAATGGTTGCGGACGCCAGACTAAAGGTTAAGAAGGCGAGACATGATGACTTTAAAAAGACTGCCGGGTTGGATAAACAAAGATTGAAAGAACTCCATGCGAGAGAACAAAAGGAAGTCGAAAAATGTTTAGCAGAAACATCAGCACATTATGAAAATGAAATTGCCATGCTGGAGGAGAAAGTAGAAGATAGCAAAGTAATCAAGACCAAGAGAAACGGCAAATATGATGTTCTGTTCCGCCGTTGTATTTATGAATTTTTGTTACATAATGTGAGTGTAGGAAGTGTGTCTCATTTGTTACGTTGCATAGGCTATACTTTTTTAATAGGACTTTTTCACATCTGCCCTGCGCTAGTACAGTGGCACAGATGGCCATAGAGATAGGTATACTTGCGGAGGTCCAGGTGGGTCATGCCCTGCATAACTGTGTCAGTGCTACTTTAGCCTGGGACTCCACTACCAAGGCCGGAACCCACATAAATGAAGTCCATGTGCATTTGATCACATCAGAAGGTAAAAAGAAATCACTAACCTTGAATGTCAGTTGTCTTTCAGGTGGCGCGACAGACCAGCTGCTCAACCATATCACCCAAGCAATTTCAGATGTTTGCCAGACATCCAGTGAGGCATATGCCCTGGATTTCGCAAAGGTGAAAGAAAAAGTTTGTAAGAACATTCGGTCCACCATGTCTGACAGGGCAAATGTCAACCACTGTGTCCACAGAGAACTATAGAAGTTGATGGGTGAAATCGTTGAGTTGAAGTGTAGTGTACATCCCTAGGATGGACTGGCCGCTACGGCAAGAAGTACACATCATAAGCCGGATGTGACGAAGGAAAGACTCATTTCAGACCTGAAACCAGCCATAAGGATGCCGTGCTGCCCAGCTGATTCACCTAGTTTCTAAACTGAGGTAATTGGTAATCTCTCTTCTCTATGAACATTAATGTCAGTCTTTTATTGCATTCCACTTGCTTACCCACCTATAACAGTTTGCATCTGTTGTGTGTTAAAACAAATAGGAGTTATGGATATTAACCTGCGTTACCACTTGCTTTGAGAAATAGACATTATAACAGGTGTCATACTTTATAGGATACTAGCTGACCCGGACCGGCTTCGCCCAGTCCCTGGTGGGGAGCATCTCATTTCATTCATATAAGTAGTCATATAAGTTCTGGTTCCCGTTACCGACTATCTGTCTGTCTGTCTGTCTGTCTGACCCGGCCCGGCATCGCCCAGCTCCTGGTGTGGAGCATCTCATTTAATTCATATAAGTAGTCATATAAGTTCCCGTTCCCGACTGTCTATCTGTCTGTCTGTCTGTCTATCTGTCTGTCTGTCTGTCTGTCTGTCTGTCTGTCTGTCTGTCTGTCTGTCTGTCTGTCTGTCTGTCTGTCTGCCTGACCCTGCCCGGCTTCGCCCAGCCCCTGATGGGGAGCATCTCATTTAATTCATATAAGTAGTCATATAAGTTCCCGTTCCCGTCTGTCTGTCTGTCTGTCTGTCTGTCTGTCTGTCTGTCTGTCTGTCTGTCTGTCTGTCTGTCTGTCTGTCTGTCTGTCTGTCTGTCTGTCTGTCTGTCTGCCTGTCTGTCTAATCATTTATTGGTTGCAGTTAGAACAACCTAGATAAACGAAGACCAACTTACAAAAAGCATTAGAAAGAGCACTTGAAAGGTCTTTACATCTTCCCCAACAATTAACTTGGGTAAATGGAGCGGCGGCAGCAACAGCAGCAGCGGAGGAAAAAGGAGGAGTAGGAGCTGGGAGGAGGAAGAGGAAGGTGGAGGAGGGAGGAGGAGGGAGGAGGAGGGAGGAAGAGATAGGCGGAGAGAGGAGGAGGGAAGAGGAGGGATGAGTAGGAATAGGGAGGAATAGGAGGGAGGAGGAGGGATTAAGAGGAGGAGAGAGGAGGAGGAGGGAGGAGGAGGAGGGAGGAGGAGGAGGTAGGAGGAGGGAGGAGGAGGAAGGAGGAGGGAGGAGGTAGAGTGAGGAGGAGGAGGAGAGAGGAGGAGGAGGGAGGAGGAGGAGGGAAGAGAGGGATAATGGAGGAGGAGGGGAGAAGGGAGAAGGAGGAGGGAGGAAGAGGGGGAAGGATGAGGGGGGAAGGTTGGAGGAGGGAGGAGGAGGAAGAAGAGAGGAGGAGAAGGGAGGAGGAGTCATTAGGAGGAGGAGGGGGGAGGAGGAGGAAGAGGGAGGAGGAGGGAGAAAGGAGGAAGAAGGAGGAGGGGGAGGAGGAGTAGGGAGGAGGAGGAAGAGGGAGGAGGAGGGAGGAGAAAGGGGGAGGAGGAAGAGGGAGGAGGAAGGAGGAGGAGAGAGGATGAGGAAGGAGAAGAACGCAGGAGGAGGAGGGGGAGGAGGAGAGGGAGAAGGAAGGAGATGGAGGATGAGGAGGGAGGAGGGAGGAGGATGAGGCGGAGGGAGGAGGCGGAGGGAGGAGGAGGAGGGAGGAGGAGGGATGAGGTAGAGGGAGGAGGAGGGAGGAGGAGGAGGGAGGAGGAAGAGGGAGGAGGAGGGATGTGGAGGGAGGAGGAGGATGGAGGAGGTAGAGTTAGGAGGAGGAGGAGGGAGGAGGAGAGAGGATGAGGAGGGAGGAGGAGGAGGGAGGAGGAGAGAGGATGAGGAGGGAGGAGGAGAGGGAGGAGGAGGGAGGAGTAAGGGGAGGAGGAGGTAGGAGGAGGAGGAGAGAGAAAGAGGGAGGAGAAGGAGGAGGAGGGATGAGGGGGAGGACGTAGGAGGAGGAGGAGGAGGGAGTAGGAGGAGAGAGGAGGAGAAGGGAGGAGGAAGGAAGAGGAGTGATTCGGAGGAGGGAGGAGGGCGAGGAGGTAGGAGGAGGAAGATGGAGGAGGAGGAGGAAGGAAGGAGGAGGAAGAGGGAGGAAGAGGGAGGAGGAGGGGAGAGAAGGAGAAGGAGGATTATAACGCATATGCCTGTAGATAACTGCAGCCAAAAGGTGGGTCTGTCTATCTATCTGACCCGGCGTGGCTTCGCCCAGCTCCTGGCGGGTAGCGTCTCATTAAATTCATACAACAAAATAAAGTAACTTAAAAGAATGTCCTTCCACACACCATCCATTATTTCTAATGAAAACCGCTTCTAATCACCTGCATGACTAGATAACACCGTAAGCATAAAAAGATGAGTTACAATGTTATGCATTGTGCATTATTTTTATGAAAACTTTGAAAATGCCTTAAAGATTGTATCATTATTTATTATAACTCATATGCCGGTACATAACTATAGACAAAGAGTCTTGAAAAAATCTTTGAAAACGATGCAACAATATGACTATAAGTTATACAGCAATGTTATTAAAAGTTATGCCCCTTGAAATAACTTTTCTAGAGTTAAGTCCCCTCGCTGTATATAAATTACAATATAAAATGAAAAATTAAATAATATTAAGTAAGCAGCCGATTTCACACTAAAAACATATCACAGTTGGCTGCGCGGGAATGAAAGGAAGACGTGTAGAAAATTTCATCTCAATCGGATGGACCGTTCGCGAACGCATAAAGGACACACACACCCACATACCGTCTCTTTTATATATAAGATTTTGTGCGACGCTTTCCGCGCTGCGGAAAGAGACCGTGCCATATGGGATAAAAACCGGTGCAATGAAGTCGACCCTGTCGACTTTTAAGCGACTTTTTTAAAGCAGTAAATACTTGCATCTTTTGCTGTTGTTGATGTCTTGGCAAGGTTAAGTTCGGTAGTTTGCCATTGCTTTCTGAACGACCGGCACCCATACCAATTTGTAAAAAACCAACGCAACGTGATCTGCTGGCAAATCGCGCGCAGCTGTGTTTCGAACACGGGTATGCAGGATCACAAGCTGCACCCGTAACCCCTTTACCATGAAGCCGGCTTATAGAATACTAAAATCAAAAGTGTACATCCCTAGGATGGACTGGCCGCTACGGCAAGAAGTACACATCATAAGCCGGATGTGACGAAGGAAAGACTCATTTCAGACCTGAAACCAGCCATCAGGATGCCGTGCTGCCCAGCTGATTCACCTAGTTTCTAAACTGAGGTAATTGGTAATCTCTCTTCTCTATGAACATTAATGTCAGTCTTTTATTGCATTCCACTTGCTTACCCACCTATAACAGTTTGCATCTGTTGTGTGTTAAAACAAATAGGAGTTATGGATATTAACCTGCGTTACCACTTGCTTTGAGAAATAGACATTATAACAGGTGTCATACTTTATAGCAGTGGTTCTCAACCGGTGGGGAATATTCCCCCCCCCAGGGGGGAATTTCATGGTTTCCAGGGGGGGGGGGGAATGAAGACCATTTCAAGATCGTGTTAATACAAGAACCGATTACTTGACATAGTTTTTCCCTTCATACTTTACAGTTATGTATGTCTCGTCCTTCTAAAATTCATTTTATAAAGTAAGTAGACCCGCAAATCATGTTTTATGTGGATGTCTAGACTTGTTTTAGTATATGCTATTACATTTGCCTTCCACTTTTACGTATACTGTGTAGGGGTGAGGGGAATTTTAGATAGGAAATATGAAAGGGGGGAATGACGTTCTGAAAATACGGTGAAGGGGGGAACGGGCCAAATTTTTTATAGGAAGGGGGGAATGGCGTTCTGAAAATATGGTGAAGGGGGGAATGGACCAAAAAAGGTTGAGAACCACTGCTTTATAGGATACTAGCTGACCCGGCCCGGCTTCGCCCAGTACCTGGTGGGGAGCATCTCATTTCATTCATATAAGTAGTCATATAAGTTCTGGTTCCCGTTACCGACTATCTGTCTGTCTGTCTGTCTGTCTGTCTGTCTGACCCGGCCCGGCATCGCCCAGCTCCTGGTGTGGAGCATCTCATTTAATTCATATAAGTAGTCATATAAGTTCCCGTTCCCGACTGTCTATCTGTCTGTCTGTCTATCTGTCTGTCTATCTGTCTGCCTGACCCTGCCCGGCTTCGCCCAGCCCCTGATGGGGAGCATCTCATTTAATTCATATAAGTAGTCATATAAGTTCCCGTTCCCGTCTGTCTGTCTGTCTGTCTGTCTGTCTGTCTGTCTGTCTGTCTGTCTGTCTGTCTGTCTGTCTGCCTGTCTGTCTAATCATTTATTGGTTGCAGTTAGAACAACCTAGATAAACGAAGACCAACTTACAAAAAGCATTAGAAAGAGCACTTGAAAGGTCTTTACATCTTCCCCAACAATTAACTTGGGTAAATGGAGCGGCGGCAGCAGCAGCAGCAGAGGAGGAAAAAAGAGGAGTAGGAGCTGGGAGGAGGAAGAGGAAGGTGGAGGAGGGAGGAGGAGGGAGGAAGAGATAGGCGGAGAGAGGAGGAGGAGGGAAGAGGAGGGATGAGTAGGAATAGGGAGGAATAGGAGGGAGAAGGAGGGATTAAGAGGAGGAGAGAGGAGGAGGAGGGAGGAGGAGGAGGGAGGAGGAGGAGGGAGGAGGAGGAAGGAGGAGGGAGGAGGTAGAGTGAGGAGGAGGAGGAGAGAGGAGGAGGAGAGAAGAGGAGGAGGGAGGAGGAGGAGGGAGGAGAGGGATAAGGGAGGAGGAGGGGAGAAGGGAGGAGGAGGAGGGAGAAGGAGGAGGGAGGAAGAGGGGGAAGGATGAGGGGGGAAGGTTGGAGGAGGGAGGAGGAGGAAGAAGAGAGGAGGAGAAGGGAGGAGGAGTGATTAGGAGGAGGAGGGGGGAGGAGGAGGAAGAGGGAGGAGGAGGGAGAAGGGAGGAAGAAGGAGGAGGGGGAGGAGGAGTAGGGAGGAGGAGGAAGAGGGAGGAGGAGGGAGGAGAAAGGGGGAGGAGGAAGAGGGAGGAGGAAGGAGGAGGAGGGAGGATGAGGAAGGAGATGAACACAGGAGGAGGAGGGGAGGAGGAGGAGGGAGGAGGAGAGGGAGAAGGAAGGAGATGGAGGATGAGGAGGGAGGAGGAGGAGGCGGAGGGAGGAGGCGGAGGGAGGAGGAGGAGGGAGGAGGAGGGATGAGGTAGAGGGAGGAGGAGGGAGGAGGAGGAGGGAGGAGGAAGAGGGAGGAGGAGGGATGTGGAGGGAGGAGGAGGATGGAGGAGGTAGAGTTAGGAGGAGGAGGGAGGAGGAGAGAGGATGAGGAGGGAGGAGGAGGAGGGAGGAGGAGAGAGGATGAGGAGGGAGGAGGAGAGGGAGGAGGAGGGAGGAGTAAGGGGAGGAGGAGGTAGGAGGAGGAGGAGAGAGAAAGAGGGAGGAGAAGGAGGAGGAGGGATGAGGGGGAGGACGTAGGATTAAGAGGAGGAGGGAGGAGGAGGGAGTAGGAGGAGAGAGGAGGAGAAGGGAGGAGGAAGGAAGAGGAGTGATTCGGAGGAGGGAGGAGGGCGAGGAGGTAGGAGGAGGAAGATGGAGGAGGAGGAGGAAGGAAGGAGGAGGAAGAGGGAGGAAGAGGGAGGAGGAGGATGGAGAGGGGTAGGGGAAGAGGAAGAGGGTAGGAGGAGGAGGGGAGAGAAGGAGAAGGAGGATTATAACGCATATGCCTGTAGATAACTGCAGCCAAAAGGTGGGTCTGTCTATCTATCTGACCCGGCGTGGCTTCGCCCAGCTCCTGGCGGGTAGCGTCTCATTAAATTCATACAACAAAATAAAGTAACTTAAAAGAATGTCCTTCCACACACCATCCATTATTTCTAATGAAAACCGCTTCTAATCACCTGCATGACTAGATAACACCGTAAGCATAAAAAGATGAGTTACAATGTTATGCATTGTGCATTATTTTTATGAAAACTTTGAAAATGCCTTAAAGATTGTATCATTATTTATTATAACTCATATGCCGGTACATAACTATAGACAAAGAGTCTTGAAAAAATCTTTGAAAACGATGCAACAATATGACTATAAGTTATACAGCAATGTTATTAAAAGTTATGCCCCTTGAAATAACTTTTCTAGAGTTAAGTCCCCTCGCTGTATATAAATTACAATATAAAATGAAAAATTAAATAATATTAAGTAAGCAGCCGATTTCACACTAAAAACATATCACAGTTGGCTGCGCGGGAATGAAAGGAAGACGTGTAGAAAATTTCATCTCAATCGGATGGACCGTTCGCGAACGCATAAAGGACACACACACCCACATACCGTCTCTTTTATATATAAGATTTTGTGCGACGCTTTCCGCGCTGCGGAAAGAGACCGTGCCATATGGGATAAAAACCGGTGCAATGAAGTCGACCCTGTCGACTTTTAAGCGACTTTTTTAAAGCAGTAAATACTTGCATCTTTTGCTGTTGTTGATGTCTTGGCAAGGTTAAGTTCGGTAGTTTGCCATTGCTTTCTGAACGACCGGCACCCATACCAATTTGTAAAAAACCAACGCAACGTGATCTGCTGGCAAATCGCGCGCAGCTGTGTTTCGAACACGGGTATGCAGGATCACAAGCTGCACCCGTAACCCCTTTACCATGAAGCCGGCTTATAGAATACTAAAATCAAAACAATGTTTCCCCGTAGTGAATTTGAATAACGAAGACACAAACCATATATAGTACGATTTATTGCCTGGCACATTTCGCTGCATCTCGTCAGGTACTTACTGCAGATGTCACACAACATAGAGTAAAATAATTAGAATCATCGTTCAAGTTGAAATATACACATATTTACGCAGTAATATCAGTTGTTTACCATGGTAATTTTAAACTGACTATCATATCTTTCGGTTTGCACAAAATTGGCTTGTGCAGATGGATCATTATCGCTTCTGCAAACTTTATTAAACGACTATTTTGTGTATGAAACAATATGCGAAAAGCTCTGTCCCTTTCAATGACATGACCGGTTTCCAAGACATGACGTGCAATGGACGACGCCGGAAGTTTATAATTGTGGCGTGTCACACTTCCCATGATCCCATCGCTTGTGTGTAGTTTCTTGTCAACCCAGTTTGGTACGTGTTCAAAAATCCTGGTGTGTAACTGCCTCTCTGTATATAGGATATTAGCTGAATTAAATCACAAGAAGACAACCTGATTGACTTACCTTACAACTTCATGTGTGTTATAAATAAATGCAAGATTGTGGATCTACGTCACACGTGCTTGAATGTCTACAATGTTTTTTCTTTGCAGATTCAAAGATGGTTCTGGCGATCCCTCAGCTTTTATGGCTTTTTTGAAGAAGCACGGTATTAAACCAAGCATTGTCCTGAGGTATGTAGGCAATCTCCTTCATGTGATGTTCCACATGGCAGCCATTATCTACTGTCATCGCGATATCCTGATCAATTTTATGATTACCTGGAAGTGCAGAGATCTCTGCAGGAGGATTCTGGCTGGCTTGACTGAGCCCAGAATCCAAGTTCAGCTCAAAGTGAAGGGATTGTTCTCCAAGTATCTGACTGGGTCATGGATGCGCTTCTTCTATGATGGAGGAGAACGTGGATATCGGCATTGGGTGTGCATTATGCATTGTTAAGAAATAATTTATGCAAAGTATTAACATGATTAGTATAAAAGTTAACATTTAACTGCCTTTTAATTCCAGATTTGTTGTAAAATGTTTTATGCATAAGGGTGTGAGACTTGGCAGCTTGTGAAATTGGCATTTGTGTGACTTTTCCACAAAGATTGCAACTGACTCAGAAAACATGCTGTGGAGGGTGAGGACAGGCATGCTTCGTGCTGAGTGGCTTGCTTCGCTTTGGAGGTCACGGGTGGCAAGCATCGCCTGGTTCTTTTCTCGGGGCATACCGGTCAATCAATCAATCAATCAATCATTCAATCAATCAATCAATCAATCCACAAAGAGCTGCAAATCCCTGTGTGTCATCATCCAAAGTGTACATCTTTGCCAAGTTATGTCAATTGTCATATGACAGCACATTGACTTCATGTCTGTATTTTAATTGCTGCTTATACAGCATCCAAAATATGAAACACTTCTGTCAAAATAGTAAAATTGCACATTATATAATGAATGGACCAACAGGGGCAGAGATTTTCCAGACCAGTTTGGTTCTGGGATTGAGTTTGCCTTATAAAATGGGTACCTGGAAAATTTCTGTTTTCTGAAGGGAAACGTGATGAGGAAGGGAACTGATCAGACCATCAGACATGTGGTCTAAAATTATGGAGGTCTGAGACTTCCCACTCAATTGGCAGTATTTGCTGTGAGACTATCTGTTTATACAGTAAACTGTTTGGTACTTGACTACAAATATGTCATGTGTCTTTACAACATTCCTTTCTTCCAGGCTACAGAATTCCAGCCATGTGTAGAGAGACTGAGAAGCTTACTGGCTACACCGGGGGATCTGTGCAGCACCACAGTGAATGTGTTGGGGCAGCCGATGGTGGACGTGAAGCCAGACCTAACGCACGTGGAGACGGACACTAGGGAGGAGTTCCTGGGGACAGTGAAAACATTGACATCTATTTTTATCACAGTTCTTACCAGGCAGTTAGGTGATGGTAGTAATCAGAATAATGAATCATCTGGGATGATTGAAGCAACAGAATCAGCTCCAGTGCATAATATGCATGCTGAGCGGACTCTAGGCATGATGGATGCCTTGATGCGGAGGGCTCCGCATGCCACACTTGGTTTCAATGATGCCAAGTTGAAGGCTGTGCAAAGCAGAACTTTGCGGTGGCTAGAGTTACGTCCACAGGAGAATCAACACAAACTTGTCCAGTTTGCTGTTCGGCAGGCACCTAGGGTTAGACAGAGAAAGGCAGAGAGGGAGAAAGCTGTTTATGCAGCTGTATGTGAGACGTATGAAAATCTTACAAGAACCGCTTATGAAAAGGGGCTGAACTCGGAAGTTGCTAGTAAAGTATTAACCCCTTTATTACTGGACTTAAGATATGTAAAGGAAGTTAGATGATTTGTCCAAGGTAAGACTGAAGAATGTTATGGAGAATGACAGTGCTTTATCTAATTTATTTTTACGTCATGTATGGCAGCTGAAGGAGAGAACTGTGTGCACTATGAGATGGTCAGAGATGTGATGACCACTCGACAAAATGATAAGTATAAAAAAGTGCTTGACCTCTGGTTCTGGAAAGCAGATGACATACCTTCCGATGACTACTTCAGTATGAATGTGAAACAGTTTTTAGTAGATTTTGCAACAGGTGATTTATCTTTTTTGTAATGTTGTTACTGTTCATCTTGTTTCTTTTACATTTGATATGATACAGTAGTAATATTTGGTTAGTATTTAGATTAAGTATGTTGTCAGTTTTCACTTTTCTCACAGTTAAGTACAGCTTGTGTGTAAACATTGTGGCATGTATCAATGTGATGAAACAATTCAGGTGCAACCTTCCTGCAGTGAGTTTCTATATTTTTGTTAAAATATGAATAAAATTAGTGGAACTACGATCAATCATTCAGGTGCTGTCTCCACAATGAAGGTTGGCTGAAATGGATCTCCAACACTGTCTGTCTCTCGCCCTGACTGTACATTCTGTCAGGCAGATGTTCGTCCATCTCTTGATGTTATATTCCCACTTGTATCGCTGTCTACCGCTTGCTTCCTTGCCCTCCAGTATGGTTTTTATAAGAGTGTTATGTCTTTTAATGTGGCCGAAATATTTCACTTGCCTCTTTTTTTTTTTTTTTTTTTTGCACTGCGATAAAGCTGTGTAAATATCAAAAATATAAAATTACACAGAGTAATGAAGCTTTATAGAAAAGAATCAGGAAAAACACAGGACGTTTTGACTAGTTTCATCAGCGAACAAATACATACACAAAACACAACATATAATCACGGAGAAGACCCTCCAGTGACTACATTAAGGCATAAAAAAGGAATGAGAATAATAAAAAGGTGAAGAAATGAGAGCAATGAAGAGAAAATGTAACTTTAAAAAAAAAGATGTTTGCTACTTATCTCTGAATCCCAGGCTGAGATATTAACATTAGTTTCACTTTTTTTAAAGGTGGCCGAGAGTGAAGGATAAGAAGAAATGATCAGGTAGATGTCCGTACAATGAATGAGTGGGTGTCAGTAGATGGGTTGGCCAAAGTGGACGAATATTAAAGAGCAATGATGTTTGCACCTAGGTATGATGGTATATCAATCATCCGTGCTGTCTCTCATTCACACCTATCTGTTCTTTATCTCTTGCAATGAGCAGCAACGAGAGAAGCTGTGGTTGTGTCAACCGCAGTATATCAATCATCCGTGCTGTCTCTCATTCACACCTATCTGTTCTTTATCTCTTGCAATGAGCAGCAACGAGAGAAGCTGTGGTTGTGTCAACCACAGTATATCAATCATCCGTGCTGTCTCTCATTCACACCTATCTGTTCTTTATCTCTTGGAATGAGCAGCAACGAGAGAATCTGTGGTTTACACAATCGCAGTATATCAATCATCCGTGCTGTCTCTCATTCACAACTATCTGTTCTTTATCTCTTGCAATGAGCAGCAACAAGAGAAGCTGTGGTTGTGTCAACAGCAGTATATCAATCATCCGTGCTGTCTCTCATTCACACCTATCTGTTCTTTATCTCTTGCAATGAGCAGCAACGAGAGAAGCTGTGGTTGTGTCAACCGCAGTATATCAATCATCCGTGCTGTCTCTCATTCACACCTATCTGTTCTTTATCTCTTGGAATGAGCAGCAACGAGAGAAGCTGTGGTTGACACAATCGCAGTATATCAATCATCCGTGCTGTCTCTCATTCACAACTATCTGTTCTTTATCTCTTGCAATGAGCAGCAACGAGAGAAGCTGTGGTTGTGTCAACCGCAGTATATCAATCATCCGTGCTGTCTCTCATTCACACCTATCTGTTCTTTATCTCTTGCAATGAGCAGCAACGAGAGAAGCTGTGGTTGTGTCAACCGCAGTATATCAATCATCCGTGCTGTCTCTCATTCACACCTATCTGTTCTTTATCTCTTGCAATGAGCAGCAACGAGAGAAGCTGTGGTTGTGTCAACCGCAGTATATCAATCATCCGTGCTGTCTCTCATTCACACCTATCTGTTCTTTATCTCTTGCAATGAGCAGCAACGAGAGAAGCTGTGGTTGACACAACCGCAGTATATCAATCATCCGTGCTGTCTCTCATTCACACCTGTCTGTTCTTTATCTCTTGCAATGAGCAGCAATGAGAGAAGCTGTGGTTGACAAAACCGCAGTATTTCAATCATCCGTGCTGTCTCTCATTCACACCTATCTGTTCTTTATCTCTTGCAATGAGCAGCAACGAGAGAAGCTGTGGTTGATACAACCGCAGTATATCAATCATCCGTGCTGTCTCTGGTATATTCCGTTCCATGATTTCCATTATGAGACATGCATTCACAGAGAAAACCTGAGTGTTACACATCAGTGCCACACAGTATAATAATCTTGCTGTGCCAACTCATATTTTGTGGATTACCGGTGGTCTGATCTTATACAACCCCAATAACACAATGCATTGGGATTCTGAGGATAAGTAGCAAAAATCGTTTTTTTTTTCTTCAAATTTTCATTTTCTCTTCATTTCTCCCATTTTTTTACAGGCTCCTATTCTTCTCATTACATTCGTATGCCTTAATGTAGTCACTGGGGAGTCTTATCCGTGGTTATATGTTGAGTTTTATTATTTTATTTGCATTTATTTGTAGATGAAGGGTAGTCGCAGCAACGTCCTGTACGTTTCGCAAATTTTTTTTCTGTAAAGCTGGATTACTTTGTGTTATTTCATATTATTTTCTATTTTTGTTATAACATTTATAAACTATACTTTTGTGCTATGTGTATAAATCTATTTCTAGGTTATTTTATGATTTATATTTTTCAGTTCAAAATTTTGCATGCAGATATTTGTTGCAAAAGAGGTAACATTTATTGATGTAATTTTTGTTTCATTTATGGCAGAATGGTTTAATTAACTTATTCTTTAAATATTGCAGGCCCTCATTTGGAGACCGATAGGGAAACGAAAACGGGGTAAGACCAAGGGAGACCCTGCGTAGAACCATCATCAGAGACGGCTCATTCAACGGTCAAGTAAACATTCAAGACCTGCAATAGGTAGCAGCGAACAGCCAGATCAAGAAAATGTAAGTACATTTTTATTTTTTTGGAAGGAGAGAAGCTGTGAAGCCATTTTAAATTGCTAAATAGGTCACGGCACATCCTATCGAACAATAAATACTACGTCCAGTTAGACCTCGTAGCCCCAGAAAAATGATATATGGCACTACGTTGTCCGTTTAAAAATAAACAAGCCACAGTAATAGAGGGCAGAATTTCTCAGCTTCCAATTTAATGGGCCGCGATAAAATCTCCCTTATCTCTTAGGTCATCATACCACTTCCTAGTATTAAATTACCTCACCAAAAAATTCATAACTCCGCTTAGAATTAACGTAGTCTCTTCGTCTTGTCAAGTGGTATGTAAATGGTATGATTTCATAAGTAAAAACCCTACTTTTTAATATTGACCAGAATTGATAATTCCTTTATGTCATAGGCCACAGGTTTATAACAGAAAATTATGGGGGATAGCGTCCTTTAAGTAACCCAAATAGTGAAACTAACCCTAGTTAGATATAGGGAGTCTCTGTGGCGAAGTTGTCAAGCCGTTTAACTCGTGCTCCGAAGGTTGTGGGTTCGATTCCGGGCCGCGTCCTTCGGTTTACGAGTTAAATGTTTCGGAGACTCCTGTGGGTCGTCGCTAAAAGCTACGGAGTTCGTGCTTTGTGCGACGCTTTCCGTGCTGCGGAAAGAGACCGAGCCATATGGGATAAAACCCGGTGCAATGAAGTCGACCCTGTCGACTTTTAAGCGACTTTTTTCTAGTTAGATATAAATATTATTTGGTCCTTTTTTCTCCTTGGAGAGTTAGATATTTTTTATTGTGCAACAACTCTTCAATATTAACACTAGATACAGGTGATATCACAGTCTCCTGTGTGCTCCGTTAGTGCTACGATGAAATTTTACATCCCATCGTCTTTGGCAGTCGAAAACTACTTCCAGATGTACAGAAATGCTCCATATCTGAAATGGAATGTTTTACTGTGGTTTTCATGGTTACAAAACTCAGCAATACTTTGTTGGGCACTCACGTTACTTCACAGACAGACATAAAGCCATCCAAGGAGTAATCGTATTGCCAGAAAATCCACACCATCGACCACTTGAAATGCATAACCTGGAAAATTATCATAGATATCCAAATTTTAATGTATCCGGTTGATAAACTGTAACAGTTTGATATACCTCACCAGAACACTGCAATATGTCCGAAGACTCTGACTGGGTGCAAGAGATTAACCTATCTAGATGTCTCATTCAATTACATTACTAGAACCATTCAACCTATTAAACCATCTAGACTACCAGCAACAATCACGTACATGGCTTTCCTGAAGCAGACATGACTATTTTTGGCTTCACTACCAACACTGGATCTCAATGGACATCACCTGCCCAAAGTCCAGAAACGGTGTTATTTTTACAAGTTATAAACATGGCATGGACGAGACAGGAACACTCAGCTGACCCACGACACTGGTGATCGAGTGAAATGGCGAGTCATGACCGCCCACGCTTTCCGGCATGACACGTGATTGATTGATTGATAAACATCAAATTTAACCATTAATTAGCTATCAGAACTACCCGAGTGAATGGTTGACATGACACGCATTGAATTGCCTATACTCTAAAAGAACAGACTCAGCGTATTGTCTGATGGGTGCTACTACTTCGAAAATCACTTTTTTGTTGTTATAGAAAGCACATCCGGGGCAAACGCAACACTATTGCTGATTTATTGTCAAGATTGTAATCCTACAGTTATTCGTAACATTCAATGTCTTTCTTCTTCCAAATTTGAACATTTTTTCTCTGATGGTTGCATGTGAAAATATTTTTTTGGGGTCATTGCACACTACGGTGATATTTATTCTCTGTATTTGTCTATATTTATTACTACATTTTGATATTTATGATTTCATAGATATTACATGCATACTGCATTTTTATTTTTCTCTTTCGCTATGTTAAAGATCAATACTAGGTGTTCATTTTTGTTGATGGTATAGTATTAACATTGGTGAAAATTGATATACCCAGTAAGTGACGTTTAACAAACACATCTGTATAGATATATTTGCTGTTTGAGTATGAAAGTGTATCAGAAATTTATAGATTCATCATCACGTTACTGTGATATATTTACGTATAATTATGTATCCGATGTTACTAGGGGAAAATATGTCATTTAGGATTGCAATTGTGCTTGCAGAAAAAATTGCTTACGGTATCGTGCTAACGATACTGTAGTCATAAGTCCGACTTTGCGGAGGAAGTTGATATATTGCAGGGGAGGAGTGGTGATGATTGTGTTATGATATCTGATGGGTGGTTTGCCCACGTTTTGTAGATTTGAGACCGGAGACTTGAGTGTTGGTCTTGCGTTGCCTGGAAGGCACCTCGTCTTTGATGTTTCCTGGCAATGGCTAAGGGGCATTAAGATATATTGCAGGGGAGGAGTGGTGATGATTGTGTTGTGATATCTGATAGGTGGTTTGCCCACGTTTTGTAGATTTCTTCTTCTTCTTCTGCGTTCATCCGGATTTTTTTTTCTCCGGATGTGACTGCGTTGTGCCTGTTTACAGTAGAGCTGCGTTCTTGCGCCGTTAGGCCGACACATCCGACTTCTGCGGGCATTTGTTGACCGGGTTAACCTTCCCGGGGTTTTGTAGATTTGAGACCGGAGACTTGAGTGTTGGTATTGCGTAGCCTGGAAGGCACCTCGTCTTTGATGTTTCCTGGCAATGGCTAAGGGGCATTAAGCTAAACTCATGATATGTGAGTTGGGGAGATCGTAGCCTGAGCCTGCGTGGCAAGTATGGCGTAAGTCGAGTAATCCTTATAGTTTAGTCTGTATGAGACAGGCAGCATCAGCGTGTTCGAATACGGTTACACATGACCAATTCACTAACCACTGCTTGTATATAATGTGTTGCTTCGTGTTGAGTCCCGACTAGTCACGAGATGGAAAGTAACAACGTATATGGCACAATTATTTTATTGCTCGCACACAGGCATTGCATACTGATACGACGTTCACTTTATGGATGGGGTATATAATCTTGTATTATGATGACGAGTGTAATATGGATCTGCGAATTAAATACTATATTTGTGTTCATTAGAGTAACATGACAGTATTTGTCACATTTCTTAAATCAGAAAAGCTCCCCGGCGTGTCTCCACCTTGCCGTGGTGGGGAAGCGTGCGTGTCCCATTGACCCCATCTGCTTGCCGATGGATGAAAACTACATATCGGACAGCTTATGGGATAGGGGCCAGACTAAGAGAGACACAACCTGCTGCGCTGCAGGTAGACTGAGGATAGCAGTCAAAGTATAAATCAGGTCTACGAAGGCAAAAATTCTTGGTCCGGACAATACACTAAGGTTCTCTGTCCAGGATTTAGGCTGAACGCTTCTAAGCCACAAACCCTCGGATGTGAGAGCCGGGCCGATACCCACCAACCGATAAACAGAGGTGAGATACTGAGCACGCTACATGCCCAGTTCTGATACTTGTTCGAAGGCTCTCAGCTGGGGGATGTGAGGGATTCCCGGATGAGAGGGCCTGGCCTTTTCTCGTTCATTGCGAGGTAAGGTGCTGAGCCGGCAGCACATGTACCCTACCTCGTGAGCGAGTACTAAAATGCAGAAAGTGCCCCAGTCAAGTGAAATGGTTACGGAAACTGTCTGTATCTAACTCATAGAGAGTGTAGACAAAAGTGAAAAAAACGTCTCAATAACACGAAATGGAACGCACGGCTAGAGAATCCATTGCCTGGAACGAAGTGGAAAGCAAAAGCTTACCGAGTGGATGTCGCCCGCAGTCTGACCGTTCCTGGTGTGTGCTTGACAGATCAGTGGCAAGCGAGAAGCCCAACACATGGAAGTGAGGAACTAAAGCAGCCATGAGCAGGACGTGGCAACCCCTTGGGTGAGCCCAATCTCAGAGCAATATGTGCCGGCTCTGCAATTATGGAAGCCTCCTTGGATAGTGACTGAATGTCCATGGTCTGCCCCTGCCTTCCCTTGAGGGTTGACCATGATCTCGTGACCATTCTATTTTGACCAGCTGAGATGTGGGCGACATCACAACAATAAGTCTAACGTGTCTCGAAACCCAAGGAAGGCTAACCTCATTAGAAAATGCCCACCGAAGCCGGAAGTGCCGTCCTACGGATGGCAAAATAAAAATTGGCACTACGCATTTACGTCCGAGTGAAATGTCTCGTCCGAATGTCTCTCGTGCTAGGAACAGCTCTGAATACCTAGTTTCCGAATGCAACTCTTGTTCGGAACAGCTCTGATTAGCTAGTTTTCCGAATGTCCGTCGTGCCTGGGACAGCTCTGAAGGGCACAAAGACAAGCACATGTCAGAACCGAAAACTCGCTGAGTGGATACCGTCTGCAGACCGGTCTGGTTTGTGCGGGAACGGCACGTAGTGAACGAAATGCCCAATACATTGAAGTGAGGAATTAAAGCAGCCATGAGCAGGACGTGACGATTCCCTCGGTGAGCCCAACACCAGGGCGCTATGTGTCGGCCCTGCAACTATGGAAACTGTCCCTGCCTTCACTTGAGGGATGGCCGAAGTCTTCGACTGTTCCAACTTGACCAGCTGGGATGTGGACGGTACCACAAAAGTGAGAGTCTCCCAGGGATGCACGCAAGGGTGTCTAACGCACACCGCAATCACATCTGAAAAAACACTCCGGATGAACGCAAAGAAGAAGAAGAAGAAATCAGAAAAGTGCCAAATTTGAGAGAGGGGGTGGATGTCACAGCCCATATTACACCCGATGACGTCATCAAATATATCGTACAACTACTTGCCAAAGACGTACTGGGGTTTGCGCACTGCTCGGTGCATTCGTGGTGCGCACCATTTGTATAGCTATAGAACGGACGTCTTGGTTGTTGTTATGTCAGTTAGAGATGAGAATAGTTTTGGGAAGGGTCGGTTTGTAGAGTCCCTTTGTTAATTATGGGTCTGGATTGCATAGATATAGGATACTTAGTGTGATTAGCGGTATTTAAGCTGTATGTGTTTATCGTGGGATAGGGAGTTAGTTCATGCTATATGGCATGTACGCAGATCATGATTAAACATTAGTTTTAATGTTATAACAACGGTGTTCCTATTTAATTCTATAACAACCATTCAGGGCGGTTGGGTGGCATTAGTGATAATTCCTTTATGTCATAGGCCACAGGTTTATGACATGCAAGTAGACTGAGGATAGCAGTCAAAAGTCCATATCAGGCGCACGAAGGCAGAAATTCTTGGTCCGGACACATAATCTAAGGCTCCTAGTCGAGGGATATGGCTGAACGCCTCTAAGCCATAAACCTTCGAATGTGAGAGCCGTGCCGATACCCACCTACCGAAAAATGGAGGTGAGATGCTGAGCACGCTACATGCTAAGATCATATACTTGTTCGAAGGCTCTCAGCTGGGGGACATGAGGGATCCCCGGATGAGAGGGCCTGGCCGTTTTCTCGCTCACTGATGCACGGAGCTAAGGTGCTGAGCCGGCAGCACATGTAGCCTACCTCGTGAGCGAATACTAAAGGTAGAAAAAGTACCCCAGTCGCACGAAACGGTTACGGAAAATGTCTGTATCTATACTCATAGAGGGTGTAGTCAAAGGTGGAAAAACGTCTCAATAGCACGAAATGGAGCGCTTGGCTATCGAAGCGAAAGCTTGCCTAGTGGATGTCGTCTGCAGACTGACCGTCCCTGGTTTGTGCTTGAGCGACCAGTGGCAAGCGAAATGCCCAATACATGGAAGTGAGGAACTAAAGCAGCCATGAGCAGGACGTGGCAACTCCTCGGGTGAGCACAGTCTCAGAGCATTATGTGCCGGCTCTGCAATTATTTATGCCTCCTTGGATAGTAGGGAACGCCCATGGTCTGCCCCTGCCTTCCCTTGAGGGTTGACCGTGATGTCTTTGACCGTTCTACCTTGACCAGCTGAGATGTGGGCGACACCACAGCAGTAAGTCTAATGTCTCTCGAAACCCCGGAAAGGCAAACCCGTAAAAATGCCCGCTGAAGTCGGATGTGCTGGCCAACATGTGCAAATAAATCAAGCACAACGCATAAACGTCCGAGTGAAATGTCTTTTGAGGTCAGAACAGCTGTGATTAACTAGTCTTCTAAATATCATTCACGTTCGGAACAGTTCTGACTAGCTAGTTTCCGATTTCCCTCGTGCTAGGAACAGCTCTGACTAGATAGTTTTCCGAATGCAGCTCGTGTCCGGAACAGCTCTGACTAGCTAGTTTTCCGAATGTCCGCCGTGCCCGGAACAGCTCTGACTATATTGTGCCCGGGCACAGCGACAAGCACATGTCCGAATCGAAAACTCGCTGAGTGGATACCGTCTTCAGACCTGTCTGATTTGTGCGGGAACGGCCTGTGGGGAACTAAGTGCCCAATATATTGAAGTGAGGAATTAAAGCAGCCTTGAGCAGGACGTGACGATTCCCTCGGTGAGCCCAGCAACAGGGCTCTCTATGTGTCGGCTCTGCAACTATGGAAGCCACCCTGGATGGCGGAAAATGCCATGGACTGTCCCTGCCTTCCCTTGAGGGCTGATCGTGAAGTATTCGACCGTTCCAACTTGACAAGCTAGGATGTGGACGGCACCACAAAAGTGAGACTCTCACTGGAATGCGGGAATGCTAACGTGTCAAAAATGCACGCTAAAAGTCGGATGTGTTGGAGGCCCAAGGGTGCCTAACGAGACACACCGCAATCACATCTGGAAAAAAAAAAACTCTCCGGATGAACGCAAAGAAGAAGAAGAAGAATGACCATATTGTCAACACTCCAACACCAACTGTTAATCTGTGTTCAGAGACTGTGGGAAGAACGCAGGCAATGAATTTCCCGGGGATACGTTTTGATCGAAGCCTTGCTTATAATGAGCACATAGACCAGATGATAACAAAGACCAAGCGGGGTTTGGCTGCGATGCGGGTGATGGCGGCAACAAACTGTGAGCAGCGCCATCTCTGTCTTCTATACGAGGGGCTGGTCATGTCTGTTTTTGAGTATGCGATGGCGATCCTGACTCTCAGCCGTAAGAAGATAGAAAGGATGGAAAGGATACAGAACGGAGCTATGCGCATTATTCTTGGATGTATAAGAGATACAGCATGCAGGGCGGTGAGCTACCTTCTTGATTTTCCAACCATTGAAGAGAGAATACAAGTTTGCAGAGCACGTGCCTATCTCAGAGTTAACGCAAACACACAACATCCACTGCATAGTGAAATTATGAAGGTGAAGGGTAGCAGGTTAAAAAGAGGATGGGTCAAGCTGAAGACATTCTTCAACAGGTATGTGCAATTGAGGACTTAGAACCTGGTGAGGAGTGGGTACAAGTGCTAACCGATTTATGTACGCCCTTTTCTGTTTGCATCCAACTAAACAGAAAATGCAGACAAGAAAATCCGGCTGCTGTGGAGGCTGAAGTACAAGCGTTGATTTTCGAGAATTCGTTAGATAGTGATGCTGTCATCTACACAGATGGGTCGGTCGTCCAGCATGTGAGAAGCTCGTGGGCCTTTACAGCTCAGGCCGGAGGGAGAATTGTGAAGGAAGACTGGTGCTTTTGTTGAGACCACAAGTAGCCTGACTATGGAAGTCATGGCATTAAGTAAAGCAAAAACATCGCTCGAGACACAGACATTCACTAGGGCATGTTTCCTTAGTGACTCAATGAGCATGCTCAAGAGGATAGAGATGGGGTGGATCCGAAGAGAGTGGTTGCTGTCTCTGGAGCGGTCTCGGCTGGCAAAGATTAGTTTCATCTTCGTGCCAGGGCATGCAGGAGTACAAGGAAATGAGCGGGCTGACAAGCTCGCAAGTAAGGCTACTGTGGAGGGCGGACGCGCCATGGACCAGGCTGACATTCTGAATGCTCTACCAGAAGTAAGACTTGTGCGAGAACCAAGTGATGACTGCGATTCTACAACCATGGCAGACTGCGAGAACAGCAAATCAAAGGAGGTGTGGCCAAACAAGAACACTACGCAGGAAGCCAAAGAAGATTGATAAACAAACACAGAACTGGTGTCGTTAGCCGCTAAACGCTGCGGGATTTGCTGAGGAGGGAATCCGAGCACTTATGAACTGAATGGTTCTATGTGCAATGAGGATGATCTGTCGACAAACTAACTAACCAACTAACTAACCTTAGGAGTTCGCAAAAGATAGAACAACTTGACGCGAGTTGGCCGAAATCTCCATTGTGATTAAAGGGCAGAAGAAATACGTGTGCTGTTGAAGTTATAACTCATTCAATTTACTGCTGCTGCTGCTGCTGCTGCTACTACTACTACTACTACAACAAGGGACAGAAACAACGACAATCACCACCATCATTACTACTACTACTGCTACAACTAATACTATTAATACTTCTACCACCACGCCACTACGACGACTACTACTATTACTACTACTATTACTACAACCATCACTACCACCACCCCCACCACTACTGCTGCTGCTACTACTACTGCTGCTACTGTCACCAACTGGCTTGAGGTAGCTCCCGGTAGGGCAACCACCCAGCCAACATCATTTTCTTCTGCTGGTGTTAAGTTCTGGATGCAGTTTAAGATCCCCTAACTCTGTCAGAAGGAACTAATTGCTACCCCAGATCCCAGAGAGAGAAAACGTGGAACAAATGTCTGTTATGCTGATTTAAGACACTGTCCCTGATACTCAAGAAAACAGCCAAGAAGTGGCTCGTTGAAGATAGAATATATCTATATAGTTTTGGCTGTACTTGGTATCACCAGAAGTGAGAAAGGAGGAGTTAAGACATGCAACGTAATCTGGTTACTTATGACTGCATAGGCAAGATACCTCCCGGACATAGATTCCCACTTCTGGACAATATGTGTGAACCCCCACTAAATGATACAATAATGTGTGTACTTGATACGCTACACAAACATTTATAAACATTTAGAATTATACGGACAAATTGAGTTTTAAAATACAACAACTGTGTTTATTATTGCTATTGATGATCATATGATGATGATGATTATATTATGGTATACGTAGCTTAAGAGGTCACATAGGTCATGCTTCCCCCAGTGAGACGCAGTTCACTGTCAGATTGAAGGAGTCCAAATTGGTCCCTCACAAGGCTAAGTCACTTCCTGATATGGGTTGTTGACTGTCCATTGCTCCTAAGAGATCTGGGTTATAGCTAGGAAATCCTGTCATACGACTTCGTACAGAAGTCCAACAGAACGAAATGTTAATATTTCTCCAGTAGGTATCCTAAGAATGCTATTGTAAATTTGCGTCTCAAGTCTTGCTGGCCATGCATGTAGTTTTATTCTCTTCAGCCCTGGCTAGTTTTCACGTTGGCTAATTAATATCTCCCCTATTAATTAACTCCACCTATTTTTCCATGTACGATGACGGGATGGATTAAGTCCTAAACTCTTCTCACCCCTCCTCCTTTCCTGTGAAGGGTAGTTTCATATGTCAATCAAATTGACCGATCCCCCCCACGCCTGAAACAATGAAACATGCTTTGGCGGCAATGCAGTTGCGTCATTACCTTCCAATCTGCTGTTAACACCCGCCTTCCTGGGTTGCTGGCAAAATGTGTCAGCCCTGTATTCCTACTTTGCTGCGTATTGCAGTGAGGTGTTAAGCATCTGGTCCTAATTGCCGTCTTTGGATCACACATTTCAGACGGGTCTGGCTGACCCTCTTATCTCCCATTCTGCCGTGGCTGGTTTACACGTTAGGTCATGTTAACCGTAAGGTGTTAGGTATCAGTCCCTATTCCGACCGCAGGATTCTAAACTAACACGTCAATCTCAACTGACTGGCTCCGCGATGTATCAACTGAAAACAGTGAGTTTTCAACCTTTGATAGCGCCCGCCGACTGGTGCCGTGATGTCTGGGTGTTACGTTTGATCTGGACATCAAAGCTTTCTCAGACCTAGCATTACAGAAATGATGGGGCGTGCGTGGTCAAAATGTAATTTTCTCTTGTTTGCAATCTCTGTTAGTTTTTCCTTATTCCTTGGTTGGGGACTAGATTATTTTCTGGTGGACAATTATTATTTTACTTAGAGAATGATTGAATAATTCTTGTGGGCTCTTTAATTCCTTTCAAACTTGTGTCATTCGGATGCTGCCGGGGCTGTCCCGTCACAGCTACCACCACCATCGCTACTACTACTATTACCACTACCACCACTACCATTGTTAATACTACTACTCCTACTACTACTACTACTACTACTACTACTACTACTACTACTACTACTACTACTACTACTACTACTACTACTACTACTACTACTACTACTACTACTACTATTACTACTACTACTACTACGACTACTACTACTACTACGACTACTACTACTACTATTACTACTACTACTGCTGCTGCTGCTACTACTACTACTACTACTACTACTACTACTACTACTACTACTACTACTACTACTACTACTACTGCTACTGCTGCTCTACTACTACTACTACTACTACTACTACTACTACTACTACTACTACTACTACTACTACTACTACTACTACTACTACTACCACCACCATTACTACTACTGCTGTTGCTGCTACAATGGCTACCACTACTAGTGCTATTAGTGCCATAGGTACTGTTATGACGATTCTTCTTACCACAAAGTTTATTTCCACTGCAAAAAATCAATCCCAATTTATTACTTGTTATTTCTACACTTCCTAATTATATACCACAACAAGCAATGATGTATAGACCAAATGGAACCATAAGAAGAGGCCAACCATATAAACGATGGACAGAGGGAATAACAGAGTCCATGGGAATCTCAATATATAAAGCCCATAAACGAGCACTCTCCCGCTGTTTATGCTTCACCTCGACACAGCAAGATACAAGAGGAACAAGATGAGATGAAATTATGGATGATGACTAATTACTACTACTACTACTACTAATTCTCTTAACACTAATTGATCAACAGTTTCCTCATTATTAATTCACAGATTCCTGGATGTCCAATTAGGGCATAATCATGGATTTGCCTTATCAGTCTGGCATCGTCTCTGCTGAGCTACAAGGACATGCTACCGATATCATTCTACATACTTCGTATCATAAAATGATATGTCTATTCTAGACAAGATCCTGCAGGTAATTGCACAAGTTGATTTCTGCCATGCTTTTGCATCTAAACGTAAATGTAATTATTGTTTGCTTTAATTCTTTATTTCAAAGATTTTAAGAAAGAAAACATACACACACACAGGCGCGCGCGCGCGCGCGCGCACACACACACACACACACACACACACACACACACAATACATAATTAACTGGACAGAGGGACCAGCCGGCCGAACTCTTTTTAATGCCCCAACGAAATTCAACGATGAGAGTTGTTGAGTTGAGTTGAGTTGAGTCAAGAACCGACATCACTGCATTCGGGCATTCCCATAAGCCCTCAGTCCTAATCTTCACGAGCCAGCGGATAGTTAAATACTAATGGTGCCCGTTGCAATCTGATTATATGTCCGTCTTGCTTTACCTCTGAGTGACAGCTGTCTACCAGATCCTCTGAACACTCCCTGCTGCCGCAATCTCTCTAGAGTACTCTAGACCTTGATAGGCTATCTGTTCATCTGCACTATTCATTTGCTCCCAGAGGGCCCTCACCACATCTGCCTTATCATGTATATTCAATGACGACATTGATGGTCTCAGCAAACATCCTAGTCTAATTTTCTCATTTCTAACGGGGTGCTTAATGTTCTTGCTCTTGAACTCCCGATGCGCTGATGGCAGATTATAGGGATCAAACCCCTACACCGTTTAGCTGAACGTCAAAGCAGACTTCCCGTTCACGAAGAAATGGCAAACTACTGAACGTAAACATGCCTAGAAAACCCTAATCAGCATGGGGTTGGGATTGATGGCAACGTCCTGCAATGGACATGCAAACATTTTTTAACGGGACATGCTGTTCTAAAACCATCTCAGTCATGTCAGCTCTGGACACGAACTCTTGTACAGACATTGTTTTTATGCTGATGAAATGGAGGCCAGCATGGCCGAATGGATAAAAGCGCTCGCTCTTAAACTTCCAGTATGTTGTTGCCGATGTAGCGGGTTCAACCCCTACACTGGCCAGTTGGATAAAAATGTTGACTTCTCATCCTTGACTTGGGGACGTAAATTATAAGTACCTCAGAAGTCGAAGTGGGTTCGTCTGATGGCTAAGGACACTGGCAATAGGGAAAACTAATCCACGCTTGAGTTACAAAGCGAGCGAACGCAAAACAAAACCATAATAAAAAGACAACAACAACAACAACAAAAACAATAATGAAATAACTGACCACTTAAACTGAAGTATGTAAAGGGATTGTTTACGTTTACACTTCTTAAATTGCAATGGGTACATGGTGGTAGATCCATATTGTTTACAGACCCATAGGCGCTCAGTGGGTGCTGTGGCCAGTACCACACGGGTCGTCTTTACTTCCCAGTCAATTCTGGTACTAATTTTATGTTGTGTCGAAACAAAAACAACAATAATTCCGCCCCTTTGCCCGCTTCGAACCCATGGCCCTGGACCCACAGGAGAGGGTCTGGCCACTGTTACCACGAAAACCCTTCTTCAAGTGTCCTGTACTTTCATACCCCAGAGAAAAATAATTTCACCGTGTCCCAACGGGCACCGCGGTAGAGCTGTGGCTAGACCGGTAGAGTAGTGGCTAGACCGGCAGAGTAGTGGCTAGACCTGTAGAATATTGGCTAGATTGGTAGAATAGTGGTTAGACCATTAAAGTAGTGGCTAAACCGGGTTAGACCGGTAGAATAGTGGTTAGACCATTAAAGTAGCGGCTAGACGCTCGCCTGCTGTACTAGATGTCTTGGGTTCGACCCGCATCAAGGCGGTTTCGAAATTTTAAAAATTGACCCGGGCACCCAAGTCGATCCAACCTAAAATGAATATCAGGAAATGTCCTGGGAAGGAGAGGAGGCCGACGTGATTCCGACTACATCAGCCAAAGAGTGCCGTTCGGTATATATATATATATATATATATATATATATATATATATATATATATATATATATATATATATATATATATATATATATATATAAATGTGTGTCTAGCTCCATATTTCTAATGTACTGTAAGTTTGTTAAAGGGACCATTACTTTACTGACTACCGTTTCCAACAGATGCAACCTCTGTTAGTCCATTGAAGTATTACGGAAACCCATCACTTTAAACATAGACGTCATAAACAAAAAGTTGCACGATTTATTGCCTGGCATATTTTGCTACACCTCGTCAGGCGCATACTGCAGAGTTATATATCATGTGAAGTGAATAGATGGATTATACTTTGTGTCACAAAAATAAAACCCTGCGTTTAACCAGTTGATTACTATAGAGACTTTCTGATTAAACGGCCTATCTGCAAAGTCAAAACTATTTTAACTAACAGAAAAAACAAATCAGATGTCAACCTTCACAGGTCGGGCAAAATTAACAGCTGCAGATGTGTAGAAGAAGTGAGTTAGCTGAATCATACATCGCTTTGACAGTTCACAAACAGGTTGGATTGAAAGCGGAAGTACTCAGCTCGGAAGAAAACAGTCCGTCTGTCATTTAGAGTTTCCGGACATCAAGAAGATTGGCGGTTTGTTGTGGAAACCCGTTGTTGGGAGCACACAGGAACTCGCTAGCTTGTTGTGGGAGTCAAAACAAGTGATGACAACTCTGACATTGATTGAGCTAGGGAAGATAGATTCTTGACAATGGATGATATGCCCAAATAACACCTGTGTGGACATAATGAATACCGTCACGTGACCAATTTTAGGTTTTGCCATAAACTATGATTGGGAGAAACAGTGTTGACCAAAACCGTGGATTATGATGGACGTGTTTGTGGGAGAGCTCTACAGAGTTAGATTAATTTAAAATTAACTAGCATGTGTCGTTATGGCAAAGTGTAGTAGCCATCCCGGAATGAGGCGGTTTTGCATAAGGTAGTCAATATAGTCTATTTAGGCCTAATTAATATAGGCAGCAGTCTTGTTAAAACTAGAGTGTGATGATTAGCACTGTTAGTTGAAAACTAGTAGAGTAGTGAAGTGATAATTGGCTCTGCTAGGATGAATAGGATAGAGGGCTGATAATTGGAGAGATTTTAGACGGGGAAAGTGTCCAATGGGGGGATCTTTCAATGGTTTGCCCACTGAAGTTGTGCACTCTGTTTATAGGTCTTTCCTTGCCATCGCCTGATTCGGACGTAGATGAGGAGCTAATATGCTCTATGACAGAGTTTAGTTAGCTGTAAAATAACTGAGCAAGGCATTAGGCTTACACTCAGCCGGTAGGATCAGTGACTAGTACTATCACAAGATGTGTTGTTTCTCTCACAGGTTCCATACCAGTTACGAGGAAGTTCAACACTGGGTTTGATGAAGTGCAACGTCAATTAGACATAACACCAGTTGGACACAAAAATGTTTCTTACGAAAAAAAAAAGAATAACGTTCGAGAAGAAAGATGGTTCACCTAAGATGGGTAATGATTGTTGATGCATCACACAGCATAAGAACATTGGTACCTAAACAAGAACATCAATATAATAGTCACATGGTGTGATATATTCTAGTGAAATAGTTCAAAAGACATGATACTGGAAACTAGATAGACAACAGTTAAGATCAAGTATATTAACAATAACAGTGATGCCTAAGTACACACAATAACGGATTCGTACAATTTTTAGGACCGATAGAAACGTGTGCGTAGTGGGCAACCGGTCCATGATCAGCTGTAATTTACAAATAGTATCTTTTTCGGATGATCAGGAAGATGGATTACCAGATGGCTACAGATGACAGTCGGTGTCCGGCAGGAGAGATACAGTACCGGGTAAGATGGACTTGTTCTGACTTAACGTGCTGTGGTGTGTCCTTGCAAGGATGAACTGACTATGCTATTATCTGAGAGTCCGATCCTACGCACATTATAGAACACATCACACATTTTCTTCGCCTACACGTCTCATATACGTTACACTTTTCTTTTAATAAATTAATCTTTATTAATTTTTGGAAGCAAGAGTTGTTGAATATGTTGCGTTGGGGAAGTATGAGAGGGGGCATAGTACGACAGTGAGAGAGTGATAGGAAAAGGTGTCCATGGGCTGATGGAGTGTGTTGGACGGAAGCTGGTGGATTCTCCAGGATATTGATAGGGAATAAATATTATAATGTGGGTGTTGACTCTCCTCACTCCAGGGACGACACTTTAAAGGAGGACACGACATTATTGGGGGCTCGTCCGGGATCTTTGGACAGCGGGATCTCTCGTAAACGGGATCTTTGGACAGCGGAATCTCTCATAAACGGTATCTTTGGACAGTGGGATCTCTCGTAAACGGGGTATTTTGACACGGGATCCTTAGTTATAAAACGGAGATATCATATTGGAGAATCCAGCTAGAGTGAATGTGGATAGGGGTTACGACTAATATCTTACCTGTTCACACGTCACACGTCTGCATAGGTCTGTGGTCCTGATTCTACTCTTGTCACTGAGTGAATGTGCTGTGTGTGGTAATATCTAGATTTATAGTACTTGTTCATATATCTGTATAGTAATTTGCAGTTATATTGTACTCAACCTGCTGGCTTACCTCTCTGTAAAATGGCCACTCCGAAACTAACCACCGCAGAACTAAGGGCAAAGGGGGAGGAAATGGGATTGTCGAGTTCTGCTCTAACGGATTACATACAGGAAATGGAGAGAGAGTATCGTCAAGCGGAGAGGGAAGATCGAAAGGTCGAGCTGGAATTGAGAAGGATAGAAGCTGAACAAGCAACTAGAAGGATGGAATTGGAAGCTGAGCAGGCAGCTAGGAAACTTGAAGTTGAGGAAGCTGCTAGGAAACGGGAAGCGGAGCAGGAGGCTCAGAAAAGGGAGCACGAGTACCGGATGAGGGAACTCGAGTTGAAGAGTCAATCTAATGGGGAAACTGAGGGAGCAGTTGGAGGTTCCTCCGTCCCAGGCTCAACCCCAGTAGGTGGACATAGTTACCATGCTATGAAGTTTCCTCTAGCGGTCTACGAGGAGGACAAAGAGAAGATTGACCAGTACCTTCAACGCTTCGAGGCGATGTCGGTTGCTATGGGTCTGGAGCGTAACAAATGGAATCTTAAGCTATCCCAGGGTTTACGCGGGACCGGCTACGAGGTTTATTCTCGCCTGCCACCAGGACATGAGAACAATTATGACGAGTTAAAGACGGCTCTGCTGAAACGATTCGAGGTTACGTCACATACCTACCGGAAAAAATTTCGAGCAGCGAAACGAGAACCGGGGGAGTTGTTTGCCGCCTACAGTTTGCGTCTAAAATCTTATCTCCATAAATGGATAGATTTGGCTGTGTTCGCACATGACTATGAGAGTCTGGAAGAGCTCATGGTGGTCGACCAGTTGAAGAAGCAAATGTCTAAACCTCTCAGGACGTTCCTGGGAGAACAGGGAGCGGAACGTATTGACCTCGTGACAAAATTAGCAGAACGGTTCGTCGAGGTACATGGGGAGGCAGGGGAAAACCTTTCCACTAACACCAAAAGTCAGGAGAAACACGACAAGAAGAAAGCCAAAAACTCAGGAACCAAAAAGTGGGAACCTTATGTGCAAAAATCAGAGGATAGTTCAGAGAAGAAGAAGGAGGGAAGCAAGAGCACTTCAAGCTCTACACCAAAACGACCGTGGTCGGAGAAGTGGTGTTCAATTTGTAAGTCACCCTCTCACAATACGAGGGACTTCAAATCGAAGGCTAAGAACCCTCACTTCGCAGCATGTCAAGTGACTTCCAAGGAGGTTGTCACGGAAAATGTAAAGGTCAACAAGGAAGCTCGCCACCAGGAGAGCTTACTCAAGTCCGGCAATAGAAAATCTAGGACAGGGAAATGGTGCAACCAATGCAAGTCAAACACGCACAATGCTATTGACTGCAAGGGAAAGTCAGGAGACTCTAAATTCGTCGTGTGCTCCGGGAAACCTAAGGTGGAGCCCACCGAACAGGTCGAGGCCGAGGAAGAGACTCCAGACCAGGAAAAACCACCTGTAGTGGAATTGGTAGAGGTTAACGGTCGTCAAGTGGAGTGTTTGTACGACACAGGGCTGGACGGGGAGGCCGTGATTTCTGCGGATCTGGTATATCCAGAACAATTCACAGGTGAGACCATGGAGATACAGCCTGCACAGAAGAGTGCTGTTGCCATGAAGTTGCCCATTGCTAATGTGGAGATTCGGTCAAGGTATGTCATCAGCACCATCAAGGCCTCTGTATTGACCGATCCCATGTTTCCAGTAATCCTCGGTTGCCGGTATGTCTTTCTGGGAATGCCCAGGGAGCCAATCCATATGGGAGCAATACAGACTCGCTCTCAGACGAGAACGGAAGAGGCAGAAGCAATTGTGTCTAACCCAATGCCGGGGGAGCCACGAACTGCCCAGAGTAAGGATGCTACTTTACGTCCTTGCTACAAAAAGCTGCAGAGAAGTGCTGATTCACCAGGTCGGGGACAGTACTACATGAAGAACAGGATACTCTACAGGAGAGCAGGAAGGGGAGACAACCTATACGGTCAGTTGGTCGTCCCGAAAGCTCACCGGTCCCAGATTCTTCATATGGGGCATACCATCTCCTTTAGTGGACATATGGGTATTGCCGCCACCATGCAGCGGATTTCCTGCCACTACTATTGGCCGGGAATGACAGATGATGTGCGTCGGTATGTGAAGTCATGCCCTGAGTGCCAGAGGGTGGCACCGAAACACTGGACAGCACCGGTGGTGTTGGGTGAGATGCCCATCATGAACTCTCCTTTCGAGAGGGTAGCCATCGATATCGTGGGTCCACTTCCCAGGACTAGGAACAGGAACATGTATATACTCACAATGATGGATTGCTGTACAATGTGGGGTGAAGCCATACCGGTGACCACGATTGACTCGAAACGAGTGGCGGACGCACTGATGGAGGCCTTTACCAGATTAGGCTTCCCTGATCAAATTCTGACGGACAATGACGGAAAACTCATGGAGGAGGTATTTAGTGTGTTCCATTCTAACCACATACATACCAGCCCTTACCACCCTCAAGCCAGTGGACAAGTAGAGCGTTTCAACGGCACGTTGATGACAATGCTCAGGAAACTGGCACAGGAAAAACCTGATAGGTGGGATGAATATATCCCAGCAGCACTCTTTGCCTATCAGGAGGTTCCTCATGGCTCACCAGGACTACCACCCGCTACGTTGCTGTTTGGTCGTCCAATCAAAGGACCGTTGGAAGCCATGTTGAGGAGTTGGACTGAAGAGGACGTCAGAAGAAGTGATCTCATCCTATAAATACGTGGAGGAACTGAAAGAAAAACTCCACAAGGGATGGACTCTGGCGAATCAAAACTTGTAAAAGGCCAGGAAAAGACATGCGGCTTACTACAACCGTAGGTCTAAAGAAAGATCTCTAGAGGTGGGAGACAAAGTCTTGTTGCTACTCCCAACGGGAAACAACAAACTGGAGATAGGTTGGCAAGGACCATTTCCCGTGGAAAGGGTGATATCCAGAACCAACTATCAGATCCGGATCCGGGGAAAGTCGAAGATTTTCCATATCAATCTCTTGCGGAAATACGAAGAGAGACCCGGAGACAAGGCAGCTCACCTCATGGCAATGGCAGTTGCAGTGGAGACTGAAGTGGGAACCAGCGAGAGCAGGGAATATCCCTTGGTAGACCAGGAAACCTATAGGGATGTGCAAGTGAACCCTGATCTGACCTCCCAGGAGAAGGAAAAGATTACCCAGGTTCTCAAGTCTCATAAGGAGATACTGTCTGATACACCAGGACGAACGAGGTTGGTGGAGTTCGAGATGACTTTGACCACGCAGGAGCCTATTCGTCAAAAGGTTTACCCAGTGCCATTCTCTAAAGAAAAGGCCCTGGAGGAGGAAATGCAAAAACTGTGGAGGATGACGTGATTGCGCCATCCACATCCCCATACAATGCAGGGGTAGTTTTGTTACGGAAACCTAGTGGGGAACACCGGTTGTGTATAGACTACCGACTTCTGAACAGTCACACACAATTTCAGGTGGAACCTTTGCCGAATCCAACGCAGTTATTCGCTAGGCTACATAAGGCTCGGTACTTTTCAAATGTGGATCTGAGTCGAGGTTACTATCAGATACCAGTCAAACCGGAGATTCGACCACTGTTGGCTTTCAGTACACCCAGTGGACACTACGAATTCAAGGTCATGCCCTTTTGACTCAGCAATGCACCTAGTGTGTTTACACGCATGATGAGGACTTTACTTGATCCTTTACAGGATCCGTCCATCATCTCATTCATGGATGATATTCTGATTTCCAGTGACAGCTTGGATGACCACTTGCAATCCTTGGAGAGAGTGTTTAATAGACTCAAGGAGGCAGGGCTTACCGCTGGTCCAACCAAGTGCATGATTGGTTACCAGACTCTGGAATTTCTAGGTCACACCATCACTCCAGGACACATTGTCCCAGAAGAGAAGAACCTGGAGAAAATCAGAAATGCCCCAAGGCCAAAAACGAAGAAGGATGTGCGAACTTTTCTCTCGTTGTATGGGTTCTACCACAAATTTATCCCACATTTCACTGAACTGGGAGCTCCATTGGCGGAAACCTTGAAAAAGGGATTCCCGGACCAAATCATTTGGACACCAGAATGTGAGACTGCCTATAGTCAGTTAAAGGAGGCCTTGGTCAGCAAACCTGTATTACAGCTCCCGGACCTTTCCAAACCATTTGTGTTGAGAACGGATGCGAGTGCGATTGGGATTGGGGCAGCTCTGTTACAGGAAGGAAAAGACGATGCTTCGGTTTTGAAACCTGTGGCATACGCAAGCAAGAAACTTCTCCAGGCGGAGAGGAATTATTCAACCGTCGAGAGAGAGTGCTTGTCCCTCGTATGGGCAGTGCAAAAATTCCAGCCATATTTGTATGGAGTTAAGTTTCGAGTCCAGTCGGATCATCAGCCCCTGATGTTCCTGGCTACTTCTCAGAAGCTCAACGCCCGTTTGATGCGGTGGTCGTTGTTACTTCAACCCTATAATTTCACAGTGGAGTACATTCCTGGGAAGGAAAATGTTGGAGCGGATTTCTTGTCAAGACACCCAGCTTCTGAAGAAGAGGAATGAATCATCTGGATTAAACTTACGGTGGAGAAGAGTGAGATGGACTACTCTCTTAAGAGGGGGCCTATGTCACAAAAATAAAACCCTGCTTTTAACCAGTTGATTACTATAGAGACTTTCTGATTAAACGGCCTATCTGCAAAGTCAAAACTATTTTAACTAACAGAAAAAACAAATCAGATGTCAACCTTCACAGGTCGGGCAAAATTAACAGCTGCAGATGTGTAGGAGAAGTGAGTGAGCTGAATCATACATCGCTTTGACAGTTCATAAACAGGTTGGATTGAAAGCGGAAGTACTCAGCTCGGAAGAAAACAGTCCGTCTGTCATTTAGAGTTTCCGGACATCAAGAAGATTGGCGGTTTGTTGTGGAAACCCGTTGTTGGGAGCACACAGGAACTCGCTAGCTTGTTGTGGGCGTCAAAACAAGTGATGACAACTCTGACATTGATTGAGCCAGGGAAGATAGATTCCTGACAATGGATGATATGCCCAAATAACACCTGTGTGGACATAATGAATACCGTCACGTGACCAATTTTAGGTTTTGCCATAAACCATGATTGGGAGAAACAGTGTTGACCAAAACCGTGGATTATGATGGACGTGTTTGTGGGAGAGCTCTACAGTGTTAGATTAATTTAAAATTAACTAGCATGTGTCGTTATGGCAAAGTGTAGTAGCCATCCCGGAATGAGGCGGTTTTGCATAAGGTAGTCAATATAGTCTATTTAGGCCTAATTAATATAGGCAGTAGTCTTGTTAAAACTAGAGTGTGATGATTAGCACTGTTAGTTGAAAACTAGTAGAGTAGTGAAGTGATAATTGGCTCTGCTAGGATGAATAGGATAGAGGGCTGATAATTGGAGAGATTTTAGACGGGGAAAGTGTGAAAGTGTCCAATGGGGGGATCTTTCAATGGTTTGCCCACTGAAGTTGTGCACTCTGTTTATAGGTCTTTCCTTGCCATCGCCTGATTCGGACGTAGGTGAGGAGCTAATATGCTCTATGACAGAGTTTAGTTAGCTGTAAAATAACTGAGCAAGGCATTAGGCTTACACTCAGCCGGTAGGATCAGTGACTACTATCACAAGATGTGTTGTTTCTCTCACAGGTTCCATACCAGTTACGAGGAAGTTCAACACTGGGTTTGATGAAGTGCAACGTCAATTAGACATAACACCAGTTGGACACAAAAATGTTTCTTACGAAAAAAAAAAAAAAGAATAACGTTCGAGAAGAAAGATGGTTCACCTAAGATGGGTGATGATTGTTGATGCATCACACAGCATAAGAACATTGGTACCTAAACAAGAACATCAATATAATAGTCACATGGTGTGATATATTCTAGTGAAATAGTTCAAAAGACATGATACTGGAAACTAGATAGACAACAGTTAGGATCAAGTATATTAACAATAACAGTGATACCTAAGTACACACAACAACGGATTCGTACAATTTTTAGGACCGATAGGAACGTGTGCGTAGTGGGCAACCGGTCCATGATCAGCTGTAATTTACAAACAGTATCTATTTCGGATGATCAGGAAGATGGATTACCAGATGGCTACAGATGACAGTCGGTGTCCGGCAGGAGAGATACAGTACCGGGTGAGATGGACTTGTTCTAACTTAACGTGCTGTGGTGTGTCCTTGCAAGGATGAACTGACTATGCTATTATCTGAGAGTCCGATCCTACACCCATTATAGAACACATCACACATTTTCTTCGCAGACACGTCTCATATACGTTACACTTTTCTTTTAATAAATTAATCTTTATTAATTTTTGGAAGCAAGAGTTGTTGAATATGTTGCGTTGGGGAAGTATGAGAGGGGGCATAGTACGACAGTGAGAGAGTGATAGGAAAAGGTGTCCATGGGCTGATGGAGTGTGTTGGACGGAAGCTGGTGGATTCTCCAGGATATTGATAGGGAAAAAATATTATAATGTTGGTGTTGACTCTCCTCACTCCAGGGACGACACTTTAAAGGAGGACACGACACTTTGGCTGAAATAATTCAAACACAGAGTCACTGCTGATAATGCTCGTATGTGGGTTATTTGTTATCCCTATGATAATGGCAAATTTCAAATGAAGTCTTCTTGTCTGTAGTAAATGCATTAGGAAGAAGAGCAAGAGGAAGAAATATAGAAAGAGGAGGAAAAAGAAACATAGGAGGAGGAAGAGGAGAGAAGGAGTAAGAAGAAGAAGAAGAAGAAGAAGAAGAAGAAGAAGAAGAAGAAGAAGAAGAAGAAGAAGAAGAAGAAGAAGAAGAAGAAGAAGAAGAAGAAGAGAAGAAGAAGAAGAGAAGAAGAAGACGAGGAAGAAGAAGATGATGATGATGGTGAAGAAGAAGATGAAGAAGAAGATGAAGAAGAAGTAGTAGTTTATGAAGACGCGCAAGAAGATGAAGAGAGTGTCCAGATAAAAAAAAAGAGACTTAAATATCTTTTAAATCCACAGACCAAGGACCCCAAGAACAAGCTGCACTCACTTGTAATGACCCAAAGAATAAGCCCTAACCTATGTTCGTGACTTTGTGCAAAAGGGGATTGTGAAAGACCACCAGCAAGAACTTTTGCCCGTTAGACATGGTTGTGAACGATAGAGACTGTTTTCATCTGTTTAGGAATCCCAGTCTTTTGGATTGACAGCCTTAGTGTAGTTAGTTAATTAGCAGTTATGTTTTGCTGTTTTTATGTATTATAATTGCAGGTAGATGGTGTCATGTGATGACATGTTTTTCTTTTAGAGTGCAAGAACACCAGGCAGACCAGGTGAAAGGGGTGGTTCTGTTGTTCATATGGTGTTGTCGTTACCATCATGTCCAGTAAGAGAGTAACTTCCAGGGTGAATTCATGAGGTGGGATATTATTGAGATAACAATATTTTGTTGACCCTGTATGGAGTGTTCCTTTGTGTCTATATCCAGGTTATAGGTGACATCTTGATAAACATTAGCGTATGGAAATCAGTGAGGTCTTTTTTAGTTGTTGACATGATTATTGAGTTTGGGTGCATGTCTAGGTATATATTTATGAGATTGTTGTCCCCATGTAATAATTGCATTTGTCATTTTGATGACTGTTTATGGGTAGATGTCATGAATTTCTTATTTGATTGATGATTATGTTTTTGACATAGTTTATTTTTTTTTGCCTTTGTCATTTCGATGACTGTTGATGTATTGATTGATTGATGATTATGTTTTTGGATGTGGTAACATGTGACATAGATTTGTTATGCTTTTTTAATTTTGATGATGGTTTATGTGTAGATGTTAGTAATTGCTTGCTTGATTCGTGATTTTGCTTTTTTTATGTGGTTACTGAAGACCAATGATTTTATTTTGTGGTGAACTAGCTGGATGTTAACTTTTTTTTAAAGAGATAGTTAGGGTGAGGATATAAAATAGTCTATTCTTTTGTCGGGACGACAAAAAAAGAAAGGGGTCGGATAATGTGATAGCGCCAAACCGAAACACCTTGGTGTCTACAACAAACTGATGCACCTTAGTTTGGTCTATCAAAGCCGTATGGTCCTGGCCACGCCGGAACTCGGTTTAACAAAGGAATCGGAAGCCAGTTTTGTTTTAGCAGTCCTTCGTGCTGATGAGAGATGCGGGCAGCGTGCCCTTTAGTTCAGTGCTGTTCTGTTGTTGTCAGGTATGGGAACAATACTGTTGTGACAAAACTGTAAGTTTTAACTGACTAAGTTAGAAATAAGTAATTAATATAACTAATATTTTAAAGCGAAGCATGCCCCAGGTTACATGCTCTTAAGTGTTTGCATGGTGAAACAGGCATGGGAATTCTGCTATGTGTGAACAAAGCTGTTAGGCAAGATGGTAGGAACAAAGAAATATAAATAGATAATATGAATCAGTGCTATTGAAATGAGCTGTTCTACAGAAGTATTTAGTGTCCCTAAAGCTTTATGAAAATATCATGTAACACAGAGATGTCGGCAATCAGACAATGGTGATGTGAAATATGTAGAATAGGTCATTGATGGCGGTTAAGTATCATAGAAACTGGTGTCATGTCATGCCAACCAGGCTGGTACAAGATTATTTTGTTGGGAATTAATTTACTTGGTTATCCTATGACATTAATGTGTTACTGGCTAAAATAGATATGTGGGAGATTCAAAAAAATATCCAATGTGTGGGGTCATAAATTATAGTTTATAGTAAAGACTGAAATAACGCCACATGGTGTCATGCTGGCCATGTTGGCATAGAAGAGAGTAAGTGCTTGTGAGATTGCTAGAAATAAAGGCTACTTGATAACAGTGTGGTGAGGATCACATGTGTATGTGTATACAGCAGCAAGATATGTTTACAGGATTATTCTGTGACAATGGTGGGCATCACATTGTATGTTTGGTCAAGTGTTGGGTATGAGCACTCCAAAGCAACAATGAGTAGGAGAAAGTAACCATGATCATAGGTAATATTTATAACATATGTGAAGCAGAGAAGAGTACTTACATGTTATATGTGGCAATGATGGGTCAACGGTTAATATATGTAGTTAGAACATGTAGGTAATAAATGGAAATTTAGGAAATGTATTGAATTATAGGGATGCCATGCAGATTGATAGCTACTAGGCGTAGGAAATAATGCACCTTAATTCACGGGGTGCATATCAGTAATCATAACTGCGAATGAAGTGTGGCTTTACTGAGGGAGAACAGGCAGATGTATCTGGAACTGATATTGGTAAAGGGGTTTCTCATGTAGCATTGAGGTCTGGTGTCACATTTGTTACCAGAATGCAGTAATGTTTGTGTAGGTGTATCAAGTTGTTGATGGAATCAGCGACTGAGATTGTGTCTTAAGTTAAGCATAGCAGTTGTCGCACGGCGGGGAGAATGAGATTTAATGCTTCGTACCATTTTTCGCAAATATATCCATATGCACTTGCTATGTGTCTAGTCACAAATAATAGTACACTGGTGTGGTTTGCATTCGACACCACTGGTTGTCATTAGTTTGTAATGATAATGACATAGTATATATAGTACACCAGTTGCTATATTAGTACTGATATGCTGTTTCAGCCCATGAACATTGTTATGCTTTGATTCTGTCTCATATGGATGATGCATTCTTACTTGATACTATGGTGTGTTTATTTTATGAGCTATCTTAGAGGCCTCAGAGGGTGCCTCAATTGAGTTCCTGTGTAATACATGTTTATCTTTAACTTTCTGTGAATGTTGTGATTCCTCTATGTGCAAGTGTTACATTGTCACATTCTACAAATATGGTGATTCCACATTGTATATGTGTCTGTTGCTTTTCATAGTTAGACATGTTTTGCTTGCTGGTTGTTAGTTTGTAATGCTAATCAGATGCTGTAACTTGCACAGTATCATATTAGTGCTGATACTCTTCATGCAAACTTGGACATTGTTGGTGTAGTTGTCCAGTGAAGTTCCTGTGTTAAGACAACCGGATGTCTGATGGTGGTGGAGTCCATAATGTTGTGTATTCTTGTATAGGAGTAAAGCATACTATCAGATGTGGAGCACAGGAGTACAACCTATCAATATATGTTTTATATATTAGGGAAAAGAGTACGGTGTTAGAAAAACAGTTACCGGTGTGCGTAGCAGTAGGGAGAAATTGTAGAGCATTAGACTGAGGATATAATAGGTGGTGTTTGATTGTGGCTCTATCATGGACTGAACATTGATAGTGTTCTATGAACATTTGGTTTATAGGGAATACTGTGTTGTCCTGTGTTACCTGTGACTTGGTACAAATTAATGTATAAAATATTCTGCAAGGTGTAGACAGGGAAATGATTATGGGTTCCTTGGTAAATGTAGCCATGTTGGTATGTAGGAATGACAGCCTAATTTACCAGAACAAAGATGCCATTCTGATGTGTGTTAACTAAAGCAGTGTTTAGATGTTGTGCTTGCCTACAATGTCTGATGTATGTTAACCAGAGCAATGCTGAGATGTTGTTTGTTTGCAATGGCTGATGTATGTACTCTGTTATTTGTAGCTATGTGTTTACAGCTGGACAAATGAGATCAATCTTCCACTGCTTGTGTGTGTAGGAGCTATGTGATGTAGTTACATTGAACTGAGAAGGTGGAGCAGATTGACATTGTTGCATTAGGTGGTCCATTCTAGCAATATCAAGTGTAATCTCATGATAGCAGTGACACAACTGGAGAAGATAATAAAGTGGGTGATCTGATGATGCAACATTGATTGTTGTATTTAACAATTAGATATGTAGTCACCTTTAAGAAGGAGGCAACACAAGAATGATCATGCCAGACATCAAGGGCTACCTCAGAATAGCAGTAGTACAACTAGAGGGAATTACAAGGTGGATAATTTGATAGAAGACATTTATTATATGTAGGTTAATTCAAATGTTATATTGCATGTGCTCATTGCTTCATGTGTTTAATATGTTGTCTTTACCATGATAATCATAGATTGTGTTTTCCAATGTTACAGGAGCGGCTGACTAGTTAGTCAGCAGGCCTGGGTTCTTGGTGGGATAGTAAATTGTGTCACAACTCTGTTGTTTATGTCGCGTCTTGGGGTTTATGTTGTGCAACCTATGGTTTTGTAGTGTCTTATTGTTGTCTGTGTCAAAGTCATTTATTGTATCATTCTACTCAGCTACTGTTTGAAGCACCTGTGTTGTGGTACTTGGTGTACCCTGTTGTCTTAAGTTCTGGTGACTGAATAGGGGCCTCCCTTGGTTGATGTTTGATATATGCAGTTGTCTGTTGTATCTGTAATTGAACATCCCTTATTGAATGCTTTATTCAATGTGTTTGAACACAAATTGTCAAAAAAATTTGTAGTAGTTGATAAATAAAGAGCTATTTTTGTAATGTCTTTAATTTGTTTGGTTAGTCTCTTTTAGTTTTTACAACCACTATTTCTACCACAATCTAACACCTTAATCCATTGCCTGGGTCTCAAATATGACAGTTATTGTCCAGAGTTGAGGCCCCTGCCCGAGATCTCGTATATCTTCTTATCTAATTACTATCATCTTTTTTTGTCGGATGAGGCGGTGTGAGGTTCTCTCTCTTTTCACTATTTTACTTCTTTGGCCGTAACGAAGTCAGAACTACTCTTTACCTCTTAGCACCGTAGTGAAGGAAGCATCAGTCTTTACTGTTGTCTCCCTTTGTCTTTTTTCCCCCGACTACACCTATTTCACCAAGAACTCAACAAAGCTATAACCATTTCATCAAGAACTCAACAAAACTATAACCAGTTTACCAAGAACTCAACAAAGCTATAACCATTTCATCAAGAACTGAAAATATGTTGACCCTACGGCAAAACGAAATTAAACATCTTCTTATATTGTAGAAATTGACTTCATTGTTTTTCCCTGTTGGAATGACTTGTGTGTTATGTTTATGTACAGTGAGTCGAGGTAGCGGAATGGCTAGAGTGCTTGCCTAACGGCTGGATAATCTGATAAATGATAAATGTCCCCCTGCCCGCCATTACATCCCGGGAAATTTCACAGCGGGAATTTTAGGCTGAGTTGACCTGGGAGCCCAGACAATAAAAAAAAAAAAATCCACTTCGACGGAAATTCTGATACCTGACTACCCGTCGGCAGGTAAATGTGCAGACATACGGGGTTACGGCAGCTCTTAGAAAATGGGCACCAGAAACTTTACTGGTTTGCTAAAGGCTGCCCCCGTGACATTGACCCCATACAACGCCGACTGGTCTTAAAGTATGGAGACCTAGTACCATATTGTCAATCCACCACATAAAACGAAAACCCGATCTTTTACATTTAAAATGTTTTCCAACCAAGATTATCACCACCATTAACTAACACCATTAACACAACAAACACCAACAAAACTACCGAAAACACCACTACAACCAACATTACCACCAATACCATCACCACCAATACAGAGACCACCACCAACACAAATACAATCACCACCACCGACACCACACCAACACCATCATCACCACAAAAACAAATAACACATCAACACCATCAATAATACCACTACCACCACCACCACCAATACTATCACCCCCACCAACACTACTACCACCACCAGCACCACTACCACCATCAACTCCAACAACACCACCACCAACCTCACCACTAACACCACCAGCACTACCATCACTGTCATATATTCTGAATGGACTGGGAAATCACTGTAGTACATGCCCCTTTTCTAACCAAAGAAGTTGGGCCCCATCCTCTTCTGTCTTCAATAACCCCAGAATATGACCCTCGAGTTATCTGCAGGCGTCGTCTTATTAATTTAGTCTAGGAGATATAGATTATGGTCCTGGTGGGAATAATAAATACTAAATGAGATTCTGCTTCTCCTCCAAGGATTTCTTTAGCTCTTGAGCCCCCTTTTTGTTATCAATTCTGAGGAAAAGTCTGAAGAATTCTCTCAGCCTGATTTATGTTAAGAAAGCATGGATGATGAGCAGTTGATAGATCTAGAGTCTTCTCTCCCCCATTGTAGTAAGTCATCATGAGTGGATTTGGTTTTTAACAATTAAACATTTAACAAATCTCAGTAGACACTGACACATATTGTACATATTTGACAAATCTCAGTAGACACTGACACATGTTGTACATATTTGACAAATCTCAGTAGACACTGACATATGTTGTACACATTTGACAAATCTCTTTAGACATTGACATATGTTGTACACACACAAGATGGAGAATCACAGATAGGTTTGACTTGACAAATCACATAAGGTCATTGAACAGTTCATCATTTTATTGACTGGCCTGTGTCCTCTGGCCCATTACATACATCGTCACAGTGGTTTACACCGGAGAACATATAAATTGGAATATAGACCACAGTTTACAGTCAAGCTTAAATAAATATCAATGTCCACATGTTTGAATAACACTGTAAACATTCAATTGGTGTACATTATGAGTGTGGTTATGTTCATTCAACATGTTAGGTATGTGTTCCTGAAATGGTGTGGTGTGTTCTTGTGAGAGACATAAAACCTGTGGTGGAGAGATTTAGGATCAGCCTCGGTCCATTGTCGGATCCGCTTCAGTTCTGCCCGTGCAGCGTCTCTGAAGGCTTCCCATACTCAGCTCATGGTTTAGTCATCTTCCATCTCACAGTCATCTCTCTCTCTCTCTCTCTCTCTCTCTCTCTCTCTCTCTCTCTCTCTCTCTCTCTCTCTGGTCTGGGTTGTTTTGGCCAGGTGGTTGGTTTGGCCAGGTGGTTGTTGGTTGCCACCAAGAATCACTGATGAATATTCACATATATATGTACATTCCTACCAATACAATATTCTAAAAGTAGGTCAGAAGAAATCTAAATTCCTGAAGTAGGAACTAGTTCTCCCCCCTCCTCTTTTCTCTAATCTAGTGTTGGGTTAATTTGGGGTGGTCAGAGTTTATCACACTGTGTGCGCCTTGTATCAACTGGTTCCTGCTGTATGTAAGTTCTCATTGGACCTGGGGTCAGTGAGACGTGTACAGTAAGATAGTGACACGAGTGAGGATGTGTCAAGATGCATGTACATAAATGGCATACATTTATAACATTTCGATCACTCAATGGTGTTTGTAGTGTGTATAAATAATTCTCTGTGTTTTCCCAATTAACCAACTTCTTCTTCTTCTGTGTATAATAACTCTTCTCCCATTATCGGTTGTGGTTGTGGTGTTGAGTGTTGGGGGTGTAGTGTTGAGTTAACTACGGGTGGTGGAGTTTCGCGAAGCACAACTTTTCTGAGGTGATGCAGTTCATAAGTGCCCTTATCTAATTAAAATTTGACACAAAATATAAATATTTATTTATTCAATAGATGAAGCAGAAAGGAAAGATTGATTTCTCTTTCAGCTTTCTAGTTTGTAAATAGGCATAGATAAGTCTGTTTTAGAACGAGGCACTTGTTCTAGTACACGAACTGTCATTTTAGCTGTAGATAGTGATAGCATTTTTAGCAGTGTTTCTGGTGAAAGGCACAAGATTGCTTTAGAATCATCACTTCGCACAGTTGTTCAGAATAGAATGTAGTATTATTATGCACTTCCTAAAGTTAATGATTATCTTTAAGAATATCAGAGATTGCAGTATCAGAAGAGAGTATTAGATTGTCAGTTTGCCCGGGAATTGACACTACGTCGTCAGAAACATTTTTCACTTCAGAGGTTTTAATTTATAATGATATATTTCAATTGACATTGCAAACACTGAATACCATTCCTTGGCCCTTGATACATCTGGTCATCAGTTTAATCAAAGGACTAACAAGCTCACCTGGGATCCAGACATTCTGCCTTCCCTATTTGAAAATCGGTCACACTAACTTTCACGTCTGTTCATCAAGAGGTTTTTCAGAAGAGTGCGCTGATTAACATATTCTGATGAAATATTTGCTTGCTTGCTTGCTTGTGTTCGTTGGCTTGAGCTCCAACGCGAAGTCCTGTATGTCGGATGAAGGCATCCTGTTGTCCAACATCAGTGTGATGTCATACAGGACCTGAGTTTTGCGTGAGTATCCGTTGTCCCATGTCTGGCTTATTGGTGTGCAGACTGGTGGTTCCTCGCCGTACAGGCAGACACTCTCCGACTTCGGAGGAATCGGCGATCCTATTGACTTCAGCCAGGACCCCGAAGGGACCTGTTGCCCAGGACGCTCGACGTGGACGCGTCAATAGGTCTTGGCCAGTATATAACTCAGCCCTGGTGCCTTGTAAACACCTCTGCGTCCCGATGAAATATTTGAATGGATGCGTTGTCACGTGTCTTGTTTTGACGAATGATTCTTTGCGCTTTGGCTGGTGAAATTATTCCGAGAAATGTAACATTTCCAAGAATTAACTTCAGCCGTCGATCTGTTTAGTTTCACTTTCGCTTCCGTTTTTCCAAGTTTGGTTTCATTTTGCGTCTGAACTGTCAATTGCTATATTTGTATTCTCTCTTTTGCGTGCATGTTTTGGTAAATAAATAATGGTGGGTAGCGTTATGCCACAATCACCACCATCACCAAAACTACCATCACCACTACCAATGCACCATCAAAACCTCCAACAATACCACCACCACTACCATCATCACATCATCAACACCACCATCACCACATCATCACCACCACCACCATCACCACATCACCATTATCACTATCATCATCACAATACCAACAACACTATCATCACCACCAACACCACATCACCAATACCACATCATTACCATCACCACCAACAACACTACCACCAGCACCACCAGCACCAAAAAACCTTGGACGACCAGAGGTCGAACTTAAGCTCCCCGATCTCTTCCAACCAACGACCCAACTAACTAACCAATGACCCAAGCAACTAACCAATGACCCAAGCAACTAACCAATGGCCCAAGCAACTAATCAATGACCCAAGCAACTAACCATTGACCACAGCAACTAACCAATGACCCAAGCAACTAACCAACGACCCACCCAATTAACCAATGACCCAAGCAACTAACCAATGATCCAAGCAACTAACCAATGACCCAAGCAACTAACCAATGACCCAAGCAACTAACCATTGACCAACGCAACTAACCAATGACCCAAGCAACTAACCAATGACCCAAGCAACTAACCAATGACCCAAGCAACTAACCAATGACCAAAGCAACTAACCAATGACCCAAGCAACTAACCAATGACCCAAGCAACTAACCATTGACTAAAGCAACTAACCAATGACTCAAGCAACTAACCAGTGACCCAATCAACTTGCCATTGACCAAAGCAACTAACCAATGACCCAAGCAACTAACCATTGTCCAAAGCAACTAAGCAATGACCCAAGCAACTAACCAACGACCCACCCAATTAATCAATGACCCAAACAACTAACCAATGACCCAAGCAACTAACCAATGACCCAAACAACTAATCAATGACCCAAGCAACTAACCATTGACCAAAGCAACTAACTAATGACCCAAGCAACTAACCAACGACCCACCCAATTAACCAATGACCCAAGCAACTAACCAATGACCCAAGCAACTAACCAATGATCTAAGCAATTAATCAATGGCCCAAGCAACTAACCAGTGACCCAAGCAGCTTAGCAATGACCCAAGAAACTAAGCAATGACCAAAGCAACTAAGCAATGACCCAAGAAACTAACTAATGACCCAAACAACTAACCATTGACCCAAGTAACTAACCAATGACCTAAGCAACTAACAAATGACCCAACCAACAAATCAGAGACCCAAGCAATTAACCAATGACCCAACCAACTAACCAATGAGCCAACCAACTAACCAATCACCCAACCAATTAACCATTTACACAAGCAACTAACCAATGACCTACCCAATTATCCAATGACCCAAGCAATTAACCAATGACCGAGACTACTAACCTAAGTCCCAAAGAACTAACAAATGACCCAGCCTACTAACCATTGACCCAACCAACTAAACAATGACTCAAGCAACTAACCAATGACTCAAGCAAATAACCAATGACCCAGGCTACTAATCTATGACCCACTCAACTAACCAATGACTCAACCAACTAACCATTGACCCAACCAACATATCAGAGACCCAAGCAACTAACCGATGACCCAACCAACTAACCAATGACCTAACCAATCACCCACCCAATTAACCAATGACCCAAGCAACTAACCAATGACCCAAGGAACTAACCAATGACCCAAGCAACTAACCATTGACCAACGCAACTAACCAATGACCCAAGCAACTAACCAATGACCCAAGCAACTAACCAATGACCCAAGCAACTAACCAATGACCAAAGCAACTAACCAATGACGTAAGCAATTAACCATTGACCAAAGCAACTAACCAATGACCCAAGCAACTAACCAATGACCCAATCAACTTGCCATTGACCAAAGCAACTAACCAACGACCCAAGCAACTAACCATTGTCCAAAGCAACTAACCATTGTCCAAAGCAACTAACCTATGACCCAAGCAACTAACCAACGACCCACCCAATGAATCAATGACCCAAGCAACTAACCAATGACCCAAGCAACTAACCAATGACCCAAGCAACTAATCAATGACCCAAGCAACTAACCATTGACCAAAGCAACTAACCAATGACCCAAGCAACTAACCAACGACCCACCCAATTAACCAATGACCCAAGCAACTAACCAATGACCCAAGCAACTAACCAATGATCCAAGCAATTAATCAATGGCCCAAGCAACTAACCAGTGACCCAAGCAGCTTAGCAATGACCCAACGACCCACCCAATTAACAAATGACCCAGGCAACTAACCAATGACCCAAGCAACTAACCAATGACCCAAGCAACTAACCAATGACCCAAGCAACTAACCAACGACCCACCCAATTAACCAATGACCCAAGCAACTAATCAATGACCCAAGGAACTAACTAATGATCCAAGCAACTAATCAATGGCCCAAGCAACTAACCAGTGACCCAAGCAGCTAAGCAATGACCCAAGATACTAAGCAATGACCAAAGCAACTAAGCAATGAATCAAGAAACTAACTAATGACCCAAACAACTAACCATTGACCCAAGTAACTAACCAATGACCTAAGCAACTAACCAATGACCCAACCAACAAATCAGAGACCCAAGCAATTAACCAATGACCCAACCAACTAACCAATGAGCCAACCAACTAACCAATCACCCAACCAATTAACCATTTACACAAGCAACTAACCAATGACCCAAGCAACTAACCATTGACCCAACCAACTAAACAATGACTCAAGCAACTAACCAATGACTCAAGCAAATAACCAATGACCCAGGCTACTAATCTATGACCCACTCAACTAACCAATGACTCAACCAACTAACCATTGACCCAACCAACATATCAGAGACCCAAGCAACTAACCGATGACCCAACCAACTAACCAATGACCCAACCAACTTACCAATCACCCAACCAATTAACCAATTACCCAAGCAACTAACCAACGACCCACCCAATTAACCAATGACCCAAGCAACTAACCAATGACCCAAGCAACTAACCAATGCCCCAAGCAACTAATCAATGACCCAAGCAACTAATCAGTGACCCAAGCAGCTAACCAATGACCCAAGCAACTAAGCAATGACCCAAGCAACTAATCAATGACCCAAGTAACTAACTAATGACTTAAGCAACCAACCAATGACCCAACTAAGTAACCAATGACCCAACCAACTAACCAATCACCCAACCAATTAACCATTTACCCAAGCAACTAACAAATGACCCACCCAATTAACCAATGACCCAAGCAACTAACCAATGACCGACACTACTAATCTATGACCCAAAGAACTAACCAATGACCCAGGCAACTAAACAATGACCCAGCCTTCTAACTAATGACCCAACCAACTAAACAATGACCCAAGCAACTAACCAATGACCCAGACTAATATTCTATGACGCAAACAACTAACCAATGACTCAAGCAACTAACCAATGACCCAGGCTACTAATCTATGACCCACTCAACTAACCAATGACTCAAGCAACTAACCAATGACCCTAGCAAGAAATCAATGGTCAATCAACTAACCAATGACTCATTCAACTAACGTGTGACACAAGCAACTAACCAATGACCCAAGCAACTAATCATTTACCCAAGCAACTAATCATTTACCCAAACAACTAACCAATGAACCAAGTAACTAACAGTTAATCCTACCAACTAAGCAGTAACCCTACCAACTAACCAATGGATCACCAACTAACCAATGGATCACCAACTAACCAATGACTCACCAACTAACCACTGACCTTACCAGCCAACAAACCATCCCACACAGTAAAAAATAAAAAGGATAAAGTAAAGGAACCGTTTACACGCGCTAAGAAGAATTGAATATGTAGTGGTGGCCCCATATTAATATAGACTAATAGCTCTCCATGTGCGATATGGTGAATATCACACTGGCCATCTTGACTTCCATAAACATTCATTGGTGCTTATTTTAAGCTGGGTCGACCACAGAACCCAGGTCAGTTTTAACAGTCTGCCGCAATATGGATTCGAACACCTGAAACCGAGCCGACAGGCAAGCTTGTTAGTCACCTCGCCACAGCGGCTAACAAACAGGGGGATTTGAACAGTAAAGAACGCTTTTATACACACTGAGGCCAATTGGATAAATGGTGCTAGCATAAATATTTTCTATAACTTAAATCGACACCCGACCAGTGATGTGGTCAGTACTACGCCGGCCGCATTTACTGTCCGGGATATGTGTAGCGGTGTGACCTCCTCGCCATCCGAGTTTTCGTAGATGGGCATAAGCAACGGAAATCTGGTGGCAGTGGAACTCGTTGTTACAGTTTCTCCCAGTGCTACAGCACTGATACATTTACAACAGAGAATTCAACTATAAACAAGCCAACAAAATAAAGTATTAACTGGAGCAGCTAACGGCAGATACGATGGAACTTGAATTCTTCATAACACAGGATGCCATTTCTAAAGAATTTCCGCTGATGTGATTGGTGTAACGATACGAGGTTACGGTGACAATTTTTAGTTTTGGAGACCACCATGCACCGGGTGTACAATGGTCCTCCCCCGAGGGAGGGGTGGCAGGTGGGTAATCACACATATCGGTGTATTTATCGAATAAGTGCGAAAAACGATCGAAACGTTTCGTGGTCAAGGTGCGAACGCATGACAGGAGAAAGACATCCGGAAGACATGAACTTGGGTGGACCCGTCTCCGAAGAATGTCAGGGAAGTAAAGACGCCTAAACACTAGCCGAAAAGAGGGGAGGGGGGGGGGAACTATTTCTGATGATCGGCAGGGTCTTGTGGTGCTTGCTCCACTGTGGAGTTTGATAGCAGAATGAATGTAATGAGGCATCATGGAAGGTATTTAACTTAGTTAAGCTTATATTCATATATAATATAACACGCTTGTCGCCCTTATAGGTTTATGGTTAGCACAAAGAAACACAGAACGAAGCCATTCTATATGATATTCTGTATCGAATACATGTTAAAATAATGGCTGTACGTAGATTTCAAGAACAACATGAAAGATAGAAACATATTTCTTTTTTCTCCTGACCGGCTCCTATTTTCTACTTCTACTACTACACTTATAAGTCTACTACTACTTCTTTTTCTAACATTATTACTTCGCATTCTTGTTCTCCTCCTTATCTTCCGCTTTCTTATTTCATTCCATCCATAACCCCACTGGAAGGTCATATTAGTGTCACGATAGATGTGTCAGTAGTTTCCCACAAAGCAACATAGATGTGCTGCAGCTTCATAGCTGATACATTTATGAATTCCAACAGATCAGTGTGTCCTGTTCACAGCATGCCGACTTAACGGTAGCTGCATGCTCATGAATGGTTATAGACAAGGAGTGTGTGCCCAAGTCAAGACAGTTGTAAACTTGTGTCCAATCACAAGCTTGGTTCCTGTATCCAGCTGTCGTACTGAATTGTTTCATGACAATATTCTATATTCAGCAATGGAGGTTGACGTGGCCACTGAGATATCTCACATGTCCTACAACGGAAGCTTAATGCAAACATGAGCAGCTTATTATCAAGCCACGCGAACAGGATGCCACATCAAACAAACCATACTGCCACCTTTCACGTTCTAGTGGACAATGGGAAAGCTATGTGAAAGAACCCAGACAATAAAAGCAATCTGGTCTGCCAAAAATCTATCTGCAAAGGCATAAATGAGGGGACACTTACGAACGCAGAGGCACCAACAGGAAATGGCCATACGGATGTATAACCTATTGTCATGGTATAGCTTCTATCTACAAAGATGATAAACTTCATCCTAGCAACAGGGCGGCAGATTTGGTAGCATAACAAATCAAATGAAATAGACAAAAACTAAAATAAATCCATCTGCACATCATCAATCCCATTGGAAGGAAGGCAAGTATTTGGGGCTGCTATTTACAACTACTGCATGGCATTGGTCATCATGCCTGACACATTTTTCTGCCCCATTCACTGCCAATCATTTATGATATCAACACTTTCAAGAACTTTCTGTGTTGTTTTCCCCCGCCTCTCTTCATCCACCCCCCCCCCCCCCCCCACACACACACACAAACCCAACAAACTTTTAAGTCGATACAGAGTACTCCGGAATTTATCTTCTCATTATGGTCCTCAAGAATGTGGACTGTCTTCTTCTAATTTGAGTAGTTTCGGCCTATTAGTGAGTCAAACGTCTTTCAAGATATCTTCATTGTGCTTGTTATCTGTCCATCATGGTACCTTATTTCAACTGTTTTATGTTACCCTATCATTCAAAAATATGTGTATCAATGTAATTTTTACGAAAAGTGGACGCTCTAGCAAACTGCACAGGAAATGTATAGAGCACGGTCGCAGGTGAGTTCGACGCCTGGGCTCGTCGCTTGTCAAAGTAAGGGAACAATTGACCGCCTATTCCTCCTTGCTTTCAGGTCTACAAAATGTAATGGCGCTTTTATATCACAGACCCAATACAGGAAAATGTTTTGGGACAAAGCATTAAAACATTAGTGTGAAATCTCAAAGAATATCATCCTCCACCAAACTTAGGACACCACTCACAATCGTGCTCTTCTATTAACGTTTGCTATACATGGTGCCTAGCAACCACTGTAGTACATGGATGTCCGCTTTCTAGTCCCGTGTCAACATTGTCCGACTTCGACGGTTGAGGTTTCTTTTCTGAATTCCTCCTTCCATAAGTAGATTGCCTTCCCGGACTTTACCAGCCCACATTTTCTATCTAGCTTTGTTACTCTGGCCTTCGTTCTTACAAGAACTTACATTCTTCTTCTTTTATCAATGTTTATTTTGCGTGGTGAATAAAATTCACTGAAGTGCGTCCAATGCCACTTGGACCAACATCTTCCAACTTCAGCGTTTGTGGTTTCTTTTTTTTTTTTTTTTTTATTTCTTCTTCCATAGGCAGTTTGCCCTCTCAGGCTTGTGGGTTCTGTTGCGCACATTTTCTGTCTGGCTTTATTGTCCTAGTCTTTGTTCTAAGAAGAACATAGTCACATTCTAAGAGTTAAGATTGGGAATTTAGTGTTAGGCCTATGTGTTCTGAGACCAAATGGAGACAATATTGCCAGTTTTATGCCAGGCGAATTTACATTGCAGATAATCCTCAAGGCGCATCTAACCAGGCTGGGCAAATCCCATAGCCACCGTAATGGTAAAGAAATCCACCATGCCATTGGGTTGTGATCTGTTATACTTATATGCAATTTAGTGTACTGCATAACAATGTGAGGTGGTCATTTCCCTTCCTCACCATCCAACCATTATAGAAAATTCCATCATACACGCGGATCCAATGAAAGATGTGTCCAGCCCACAACAAGGATACAGATAAGTAACTGTTATATTTATATTTTCATGTAGTGTTCTTCATGAAGTTGTGTCGATATGAGTTTCTTTTTCTGTGCTGATGAAAGCTTTAGTCCCAACTTTGGTTTTGTTACTCGTGTTCTACTAACGATTACTGTCTGCTTCTGATTATTTTGGGGGGAGCCCATTCATTCTTTAGATAATTCCTAGAAACCTGAACATGTCGGCAACCCATTTTAGAATTGTGCAATTCCTACAGGCCAAGAACATGGAAACAATGCGCTACTGAAACCAGGATAACTGTTTGATTAGCAAGAGCGCTAACGTTCACACCACTAAAACTAATAATACTATAAACAAAATACAAGGACACAATTGCCAAACAAATATAAAAAACAACAAACACGAGGTTGATTTTCACAAGAAGCGTTCTTTTCAAAGATTTTCTTCTGATTTTGTTCTTCAGTTTCCTCTTTCAGTCTTTGTTTCTGTGAATTCTTTTCTTCAAAAAGCCAAAGTCATGTTTTCATAAATGCACACCTTACAGTTTATTGACCTGAAAAGAAAAACACAACCTGTGTTGACAAATACACATGGATAAACAATTAAAAACAAAACCTGTGTTGACATATATACACATGGATAAACAATTAAAAACAAAACCTGTGTTGACATATACACATGGATAAACAATTAAAACCTAAAACTGTGTTGACATATATACATGGATAAACAATTAAAAACAAAACCTGTGTTGACATATATACATGGATAAACAATTAAAAACAAAACCTGTGTTGACATATACACATGGATAAACAATTAAAAACTAAACCTGTGTTGACATATACACATGGATAAACAATTAAAAACTAAACCTGTGTTAACATATACACATGGATAAACAATTAAAAACTAAAACTGTGTTGACATATACACATGGATAAACAATTAAAAACAAAACCTGTGTTGTCATATACACATGGATAAACAATTAAAAACAAAACCTGTGTTGACATATACACACGGATAAACAATTAAAAACAAAACCAGTGTTGACATATACACATGGATACACAATTAAAAACTAAACCTGTGTTGACATATACACATGGATAAACAATTAAAAACAAAACCTGTGTTGACATATACACATGGATAAACAATTAAAAACTAAACCTGTGTTGACATATACACATGGATAAACAATTAAAAACAAAACCTGTGTTGACATATACACATGGATAAACAATTAAAAACAAAACCTATGTTGAAATATACACATGGATAAACAATTAAAAACAAAATCTATATTGACATATACACATGGATAAACAATTAAAAACTAAACCTGTGTTGACATATACACATGGATAAACAATTAAAAACTAAACCTGTGTTGACATATACACATGGATAAACAATTAAAAACAAAACCTATATTGACATATACACATGGATAAACAATTAAAAACAAAACATGTGTTGACATATACACATGGATAAACAATTAAAAACAAAACCCGTGTTGACATATACACACGGATAAACAATTAAAAACAAAACCTGTGTTGACATATACACAAGGATAAACAATTAAAAATAAAACCTATATTGACATATACACATGGATAAACAATTAAAAACAAAACCTGTGTTGACATATACACATGGATAAACAATTAAAAACTAAACCTGTGTTGACATATACACATGGATAAACAATTAAAAACTAAACCTGTGTTGAAATATACACATGGATAAACAATTAAAAACAAAACCTGTGTTAACATATACACATGGATAAACAATTAAAAACAAAACCTGTGTTGACATATACACATGGATAAACAATTAAAAACAAAACCTATATTGACATATACACATGGATAAACAATTAAAAACAAAACATGTGTTGACATATACACATGGATAAACAATTAAATACAAAACCTGTGTTGACACATGGATAAACAATTAAAAACAAAACCTATATTGACATATACACATGGACAAACAATTAAAAACAAAACCTGTGTTGACATAAACACATGGATAAACAATTAAAAACAAAACCCGTGTTGACATATACACATGGATAAACAATTAAATACAAAACCTGTGTTGACATATACACATGGATAAACAATTAACAACTAAACCTGTGTTGACAATTACACATGGATAAACAATTAAAAACAAAACCTATATTAACATATACACATGGATAAACAATTAAAAACTAAACCTGTGTTGACATATACACATGGATAAACAATTAAAAACAAAACCCGTGTTGACATATACACATGGATAAACAATTAAAAACTAAACCTGTGTTGACATATACACATGGATAAACAATTAAAAACAAAACCTGTGTTGACATATACACATGGATAAACAATTAAAAACAAAACCTATATTGAAATATACACATGGATAAACAATTAAAAACAAAACCTGTGTTGACATATACACATGGATAAACAATTAAAAACTAAACCTGTGTTGACATATACACATGGATAAACAATTAAAAACTAAACCTGTGTTGACATATACACATGGATAAACAATTAAAAACAAAACCTATATTGACATATACACATGGATAAACAATTAAAAACAAAACCTGTGTTGACATATACACATGGATAAACAATTAAAAACAAAACATGTGTTGACATATACACATGGATAAACAATTAAATACAAAACCTGTGTTGACACATGGATAAACAATTAAAAACAAAACCTATATTGACATATACACATGGACAAACAATTAAAAACAAAACCTGTGTTGACATAAACACATGGATAAACAATTAAAAACAAAACCCGTGTTGACATATACACATGGATAAACAATTAAATACAAAACCTGTGTTGACATATACACATGGATAAACAATTAACAACTAAACCTGTGTTGACAATTACACATGGATAAACAATTAAAAACAAAACCTATATTGACATATACACATGGATAAACAATTAAAAACTAAACCTGTGTTGACATATACACATGGATAAACAATTAAAAACTAAACATGTGTTGACATATACACATGGATAAACAATTAAAAACAAAACCTGTGTTGACATATACACATGGATAAACAATTAAAAACAAAACCTGTGTTGACATATACACATGGATAAACAATTAAAAACAAAACCTGTGTTGACATATACACATGGATAAACAATTAAAAACTAAACCTGTGTTGACATATACACATGGATAAACAATTAAAAACTAAACCTGTGTTGACATATACACATGGATAAACAATTAAAAACAAAACCTGTGTTGACATATACACATGGATAAACAATTAAAAACAAAACCTGTGTTGACATATACACATGGATAAACAATGAAAAACAAAACATGTGTTGACATATACACATGGATAAACAATTAAAAACAAAACCCGTGTTGACATATACACATGGATAAACAATTAAATACAAAACCTGTGTTGACACATGGATAAACAATTAAAAACAAAACCTATATTGACATATACACATGGACAAACAATTAAAAACAAAACCTGTGTTGACATATACACATGGATAAACAATTAAAAACAAAACCTGTGTTGACATATACACATGGATAAACAATTAAAAACAAAACCCGTGTTGACATATACACATGGATAAACAATTAAATACAAAACCTGTGTTGACATATACACATGGATAAACAATTAAAAACAAAACCTATATTGACATATACACATGGATAAACAATTAAAAACAAAACCTGTGTTGACATATACACATGGATAAACAATGAAAAACAAAACCTGTGTTGACATATATACATGGATAAACAATTAAAAACAAAACCGTTGTTGACATATACACATGGATACACAATTAAAAACAAAACCTGTGTTGACATATACACATGAATAAACAATTAAAAACTAAACCTATATTGACATATACACATGGATAAACAATTAAAAACAAAACCTGTGTTGACATATACACATGGATAAACAATGAAAAAACAAAACCTGTGTTGACATATACACATGGATAAACAATTAAAAACTAAACCCATGTTGACATATACACATGGATAAACAATTAAAAACTAAACCTGTGTTGACCTATACACATGGGTAAACAATTAAAAACAAAACCTATATTGACATATACACATGGATAAACAATTAAAAACTAAACCTGTGTTGACATATACACATGGATAAACAATTAAAAACTAAACCTGTGTTGACATATACACATGGATAAACAATTAAAAACAAAACCTGTGTTGACATATACACATGGATAAACAATTAAAAACAAAACCTATGTTGACATATACACATGGATAAACAATTAAAAACAAAACATGTGTTGACGTATACACATGGATAAACAATTAAAAACAAAACCCGTGTTGACATATACACATGGATAAACAATTAAATACAAAACCTGTGTTGACATATACACATGGTAAACAATTAAAAACTAAACCTGTGTTGACATATACACATGGATAAACAATTAAAAACAAAACCTATATTGACATATACACATGGATAAACAATTAAAAACAAAACCTGTGTTTACATATACACATGGATAAACAATTAAAAACAAAACCTGTGTTGACATATATACATGGATAAACAATTAAAAACAAAACCGTTGTTGACATATACACATGGATACACAATTAAAAACAAAACCTGTGTTGACATATACACATGGATAAACAATTAAAAACTAAACCCGTGTTGACATATACACATGGATAAACAATTAAAAACTAAACCTGTGTTGACATATACACATCGATAAACAATTAAAAACAAAACCTATATTGACATATACACATGGATAAACAATTAAAAACAAAACCTATGTTGAAATATACACATGGATAAATAAATAATGTGGAGGACATGGACAGAGCTTAAGGAGTTTTTTTTTCTTTCTTGTTCGCTCTCTTTGAACTCTAGCGTAGTCCACGCTGGACTGATATTTGCTTGTGTGCTAGCCTTCCCTATTATAGGTGTCCCCCGCCATCAGGTGAACCCACTCCGACTTCTGAGGCACTTGTAACTTACGTCCCAAAATCAAGGACGAGAATTAAAAATTGACCGGTGTGGGTGCTGAACCCGCTATTTCACCATCAGCACAACGGAAATCGCAAGCTGCGCTTATCCATTCAGCCATGCTGATCTCCGCTTAAGGAGATAGAAAAGGATACATGTTCGAGTTGGCTGAAGGTCTATGCTCCACTTGGGAATTAAAATAAGAAGAGGTAGAAAAGGAATACAAGTAGGTCATAGATAAATATTATATTATTTACTTCCTAGAGAAACTTCTAGTGACGACTTTATGAGGCTGGATAGTGTTAGTCAACAACCCTGGCAGTGACTGTAGGTCAAATTGTTTTTGAATATGAGTCCAGCATGGCTTCAAATCTATAGGTAAAGGCAGTTCTCATGACAGATTTGGTTGTCAACATCATAGCTTCAAATCTATGGGTAAAGGAAGTTCTCATGACAGATTTGGTTGTCAACATCATGACTTCATATCTATAGGTAAAGGAAGTTCTCATGACAGAATTGGTTGTCAACATTATGCAGCAGATAATTTGCAGACCATTCCCATCACCAGCTGCCGAAGTTTCTCGATCCGCTGCCAGTTCTCCTGCCTCATGCAACCTCATGTCCAAATTGTACGCAGTGTCCTGTGTCCATCTTAGTGATGGTTGACCTTGACTCTTCTACTGACTTGGGGACGTAACTTACAAGTACCACTGACGTTTAATATGGTAAAAAAGTAACATATACAGATATATAAAACAGACAACTTTACCAAATGGAAAGTTTAAAACAGATGGTTGTATTCATGCTAACACCTTTATCAAGAATCTGGTTGACTTCAGGTTGGTATTATTGAGTTCGAAAGCTAAACTGGTATTTCTGAAATAACGATACATATAACGTGTAATACAAAAATACTAGAAATACTGAAATGGTGTGTAGAAACAAGTATATAAAATGTGTATTACAACAGTTAATATGGTTTACAGAAAATGAAAATAAATAACTTGAAACAAATCTGAATTATAACAGCTAAGCTGGTATCTCTGAAATAAAATGCATCTGAACAAAGATATGACCTACAATAACTATTCTTATTAGACATTTTAACAATAGATAACTAATCTCATTAACAAAGACATCGGGGTGGGGGGGGGGGGAAGGGGGCATTCAGATACCAAGTCTTCTTGGGCGAGGGAGAAAACAAAAAAATAAAGGAAAAAAAAACAAACCCAAAAGATCCGTGTGCAGGTTCATCATCATCATCATAATATGCAGAATTGGTATGTTGAAAAATCCCCAGCAACTGACAATCACGAGTAGGCTCGAAGGCCATGCTCCGACTTCTGAGGCACTTGTAATTTACGTCCCGAAGTCAAGGACGAGAAGTCAACATTTTAGTCCAACTGGTTGGTGTAGGGATTTAACCAGCTACTTCACCATCAGAACACCGGAAATTTAGAGCAAGGTGCGCTTATCCATTCAGCCATACTGTAGGCTTAAGGAGATATCAAAGGATAAATTATCGGAGCGCTTCGATTTGACTGAAGACCTATGCTCTACTTGGGGATTAAAGTGAGAAGCGGTAGAAAAAGGAATACAAGGGAGCCATAGATAAATATTATATTATTTACTTCCAAGATAAACCTCTGGTGGCGACTTTATGAGGCTGGATATTGTTAGTCAACAACCCTGGCAGTAACTGTAGGTCAAAGTGATTTTGAATACGAGTGCATCATGGCTTCATGTCTATAGGTAAAGGAAGTTCTCATGACAGATTTGGTTGTCAACATCACGGCTTCAAATCTATACTTCCCCGGGAAGGTTAACCCGGTCAACAAATGCCCGCAGAAGTCGGATATGTCGGCCTAACGGCGCAAGAACGCAGCTCTGCTGTAAACAGGCACAACGCAATCACATATGAAAAAAAAAAAAACTCCGGATGAACGAAGAAGAAGAAGAAGAAATCTATACTTAAAGTAAGTTCTCAAAACATCATGGCTTCATATCTATAATTAAAGGAAGTTCTCATGACAGATCTAGTTGTCAACATCATGGATTCATATCTATAATTAAAGGAAGTTCTCACGACAGATCTAGTTGTCAACATCATGGATTCACATATATAGTTAAAGATAGTTCTCATGACAGAACCAATTGTCAACATCATGCAACAGTTAATTTGCATATCATTCACACCACCAGTTGCCGGAGTTTCTCGATACGCTGTCAGTTCTCCTGCCTCATGCACCCTCATGTCCGAATTGTATGCAATGTGATGCGCCCATCTTTGTGATGGTTGATCCTTGTCTTTTCTTCCACGAATCAAGCCTTCCATCACTGTTCTTTCCAAACCACTGACGTTTAATGTGGTAAAAATTGTAACATATACAGATATATAAAATATATAACTTTACCAAAATGGAAAGTTTAAAGCAAGATGGCTGTGTTCATGCTGACAGCTTTAACAAGAATCTGGTGGACTTCGGGTTGGTATTGTTGAGTTCGAAAGCTAAACTGGAATTTTTTAAAATAACGATAGATACAACATGTAATACAACAGTACTAGAACTACTGAAATTATATGTACAAACAAGTATTTAAAATGCGTATTACAACAGTTAATATGATTACAAAAAATGGGAAAAAAACTGAAACAAATATGAATTATAACAGCTCAGCTGGTATCTCCGAAATAAAATAAATCTGTACAAAAATATGACCTACAATAATTATTCTGATTAGATATTTCAACAATAGGCATATGATCTCATTACTAAAGACATGTGGGAAAGCGGGGGTGGGGTGGGGTGGGGGGGGGGGGGGGTTAATTCAGAAACCAAGTCTTCTTGGACGAGGGGGAAAAGAAGACGATGAGATAAAAAAAAAACAAAAAAAACCAGAAGATCCCTGTGCAGATTCATCATCATCATCATCATCATCATGTGAAGGTTTTGTATGTTGAAAATTCCCCAGCAGCTGATAATCCCAATGAGTAGGCTGGAACGCCATACTTTGGCAAAATTGTTAGGAAAGACATGCACGAGGGTATATAGAACAAAAGAAGGAATCAAGAAAGTGAAATGTTATAGTTATCAACATGCATGAATAAAAGAACAAAAAAATCACAACATATGTACAGATATACGCACCATGTAATGCAAACAATAATGAGCAAGAATGCGAGGACTTCTACGAAGACATACATGATGTGCTAAATAAAATAAATAAGCAGGACAACATCATAGTTATGGGAGACTTCAATGCAAGACTAGGACATAACAGAGTGGGCATAGAAAAACACCTGGGAGCATTTGGAGATCAGCAAAATGAAAGGAATGATAACGGAAGTAGACTGATAGAGCTTTGCAGCCAACACGACCTCTATATAACAAACACATTCTATAAACATAAAGATTCGCAAGTATACACCTGGTATAAATGGAACAATCTAGATACTAAAAGCCAAATTGATTTTATATTAACAAGAAATAACAGAAAGAGAAATATATTAGATGCAAGAGCAGTGCCCAATTTCTGTATAAACACAGATCATAAAGCAGTCGTTGTCACAATAAGAACAATCAGAAGAAGAAAACAAAGAGCAGGAAAATACATGCCATGCGAATCAGTAAACTTAAAAAATCTTAAAGATGAGGCAGTAAGGGAAAATTATGAGAAAGAACTAACTGAACTCTTTGTAAAATTACCTACGGAAAGAAAAACAGTTGAAGAAGAATGGGAGATGTTCAAATCAAGCATTTTAAATACTGCAAAAATAACATGCGGAACCACGAAAAAACGCAAAACACGGATAAAGAAAATAACAAGTTGGTGGAACGCAGAAGTAAAGAAAGCGGTAAAAGAAAAAAAGGAAAAATATAAAAAGTGGTTGAAGAGCAAACAGGAATGTGATTACAGAGAATACAGAATAGCGAGAAGACATGTGAGTAGAATAGTAAAGAGGGAAAAACAAAAAGACTGGGAAGAGTATGGAGAAACCCTAAATAAAAACTACAAGGAGGCAACCAGAAACTTCTACAAAAAGATAAGTGCAATGCGAACCAGAGGAGAACCCTTTGACCCAACTGAAATAATTAACAGCGAAAATGGAGAACCAATAAGTGAACAAAAACAGATCCTAATAAGATGGAAGCAGTATTTCGAACAACTTCTCAACATCCCATCAGATGTCACAGGAAATCAAGAGACCTACACAGATGTCACCGAGGAACTAGAACCAGACATACTAACAGAAGAAATTATAGAAGCCATCAGATTAGCCCCATTAAACAAATCACCAGGACAGGATGAAATACCAAATGAACTAATTAAAGCAGCAAGGGAAGTAGGAACAGCTTGGCTACATAGACTATTCAACCATGTTTGGGTAGAACAACAGACACCACGAGACTGGGGAAACGCCATAATTATCCCAATTTGGAAAAAACAAAGGCAGCAAAAGAGATTGCACACAATACAGAGGCATTTCACTGTTGAGTGATACTGGGAAAATATTTTGCAAAATTCTTGAAAAAAGATTACGAACTACTTTAGAACCCCAGCTAAGCGAAACGCAGCTTGGATTTAGGAAAAAACAAAGGATGCACAGACGCCATTTTTGCTCTTAGACAACTTATAGAAAAATCAATTGAATTCAATGAAACACTCTACTTAGCCTTTGTCGACCAAGAAAAGGCATTTGATAGGGTAGATAGAAACAAGCTGTAGGAAATCCTTAAACAATATGGAGTGAGTACACATGTAACAAACCTATGTAGAAGTTTATACAACAACAGTGAATGCATAGTGAGAGCAACTGGAGAACACTCAGAACCCTTCACCATAAGATCTGGAGTACGACAAGGTTGTGTCCTGTCCCCTCTCTTTTTCATAACATATATAGACAACATATGTAAAGAAACCAGCCAAGCAGAGACAGCAAGAATACCGCATGACGAGAACACAGAAGAAGAACCATCTGCAAATCTTACCATTAGAGAACTCCTGTTTGCGGACGACCAAGCACTGATAGCAAAATCAGAAGCTGAATTACAAGACCACATGAATAGTCTAAACGAAATGTGTAGGGAACATAACATGAAAATTAGCACAAGCAAAACAGAGGTAATGACTATATCTAAAGAAGAACAAACAGCAACAATTCACCTAAACGAACATCCATTGAAACAAGTAAAGAGCTTCAAGTACCTAGGAAGTATAATATCATCAAATGGCAGATCAGAAGACGAGATGGAAAATAGGTGCAATAAGGCAAATCAACTCATTGGACAAATGGCACCAATACTAAAGAACAAACATGTATCAATAACTACTAAGAAGGCACTTTACAACACAATCTTCCTACCAACTCTGTGCTACCAATGCCAAACCTGGACAATGACAGAAAAAGAGAAAAGAAAAATCACAACAACAGAAATGAGGTTTCTGAGAAGAATACTCAACGTATCAAGAAGAGATAAGATCAGAAATGAAGAAATCAGGACTAAAGTAGGGGTTAAAGCTGCTCTAGATTTTATTAGAAAGCAGCAAGTCAAATGGTTTGGCCATGCAAGTAGGCTACCAGTCAACAGCATGCCATAACAAGCAATGATGTACAGACCAGATTGAAACAGAGGAAGAGGCCGACCACGTAAACGTTGGATGGAGGGAATAACAGAATCCATGGGAATGTCGATATACGAAGCCCATAACCGGGCACTCTCACGAAGTTTATACTTCACCTCGACACCGCAAGGTACAAGAGGAACATGATGAGATGAGATGAGATCAACATGCAATGAGGTACTTAACATAGAACGAGTTAACAGGACACGCATATGCATGTGAAACACGGACAATAAGCAGCGAGCTGAGAAGCATCTAACAGCAGTGGAAATATAGCTTCTGAAGAAAATTCAAAGAATATGGACGGACAATAAAAATTAATGAGGCAATCCTTCAAGAAAAAAATGTAAGCCATAAACTGATTAGAAAATTTAGATTTAGACAAGATAGTTTAGGGCTCATTAAGAGGAGAAATGAACATGAAAATTTAGTGACAACTGGCAAAATTGATGAGAAAAGTCAAGGGGAAGACAAAGAGATAAATATCTGGTTGGCTTGGTCACATGCCATAAATGGAATAAACAGTCCTAATCTAAGACACCGGTGTTCGTGTGGGATGCTGAACCGTGAACAGTACCATGGGGTAGATTTTCTCAGAATGATGCAAGTCTTCGAAATGCCGCCCCTTAAATGTTGTTTTCTTTAAAAATGCCGCCCCCTTATGAAGCTACCTTACGGTGCCACCTGATGCGGCCGCCTCTTTGTATCATAGCTTGGCACGGCCCTGACCATGAACTCCACTCTTGTTACCATGACACACGTGATGATGATGAAAATATGATCTTGTATTGGTTGGTTAAAGGATGTCTGGAAGATCGTGTCCGGGGTCGAAATCTCTAATAATTCAAAAACATAATTCGGTAACCAGCCCAATTTTTTTTCTTTAAAAAAAAAGACAGAATATTTTTGCTTGCAAATATGAGCTAAGAAAACAATTGAAAATTATAGGTAAGCGTGGCCAAACGTATTAGAGCGCTTGTTCTAAAACCTCCGGTGTGCCGATGCTGAGGTAGCAGTATGGATTGTGGAGATGTGGGATGTCTTGACTTGGTTATAGTATGGATTGTGGAGATGTGGGATGTCTTGACTTGGTTATAGTATGGATTGTGGAGATGTGGGATGTCTTGACTTGGTTATAGTATGGATTGTGGAGATGTGGGATGTCTTGACTTGGTTATAGTATGGATTGTGGAGATGTGGGATGTCTTGACTTGGTTATAGTATGGATTGTGGAGATGTGGGATGTCTTGACTTGGTTATAGTATGGATTGTGTAGATGTGGGATGTCTTGACGTGGTTATAGTATGGGTTGTGGAGATGTGGGATGTCTTGACTTGGTTATAGTATGGATTGTGGAGATGTGGGATGTCTTGACTTGGTTATAGTATGGATTGTGGAGATGTGGGATGTCTTGACTTGGTTATAGTATGGGTTGTGTAGATGTGAGATGTCTTGACTTGGTTATGGTAGGTAGTGTAGAGATCAATATGCGAAAATACCGAAAGGCAAAGGAGAAAGAAAAAAGAGCAAATTCAATAGAAATAAAACGGGACACAGGCCTGCGAGAACAAAGGCTTTCAGACTTATTCTGGTCAGAGTAAGTGAGAACTAAGAATAAAGGACAGTTGAGTAGCATGTTCGGATGACGTCAGCACTAGTCAACAAATTGACTAACCAAATGGTAATGATGCCGGTCTCTGTGGCGAAGGTGTTGCGAACGCGATCCATAACTCAGCTTACCTGTGTTCAAAACGTAGCTGTTCACGATTTGGCAACAGACCGAGTTGCGCTGGGTTTTAACGAATTGGTACGGGAGCCGGTTGTACAGAAAGCAATGGCAAACTACTGAACGTAAACTTGCCAAGAGATCACAACAGCAGTAAAATGCTGGTGTTGACAGCGATGCAAAGGATATGAAAACAAAAAAGGTAATGACTGTGATGATGGTATCTTACCTGGCTAAAACAGAAAGTATTCACGCCCAACGATTCCAAGAAATCGTTAAATATCGTAGAGGGGGTGGGAGGGGGGGGGGAGGAAGACTGGTGGATATATTCATACCCCTCAATATTTGGCATTCATAGGATAAATTTAGTAACGCTCTTAAGCAAATACAATTAGCAAATCTTCCTGTTCCAAAATCAAGGATATATGTTAGCTTTACACGGCGTTCAAGAACGAGGTGCATTGAAGCCTGACTCGGCTATGAAATTTGACATTGCTGTAATCGATATGTAATCAACATATTGATAATAGAATAACGTCAGCTATTTTATTTAACATTCAAACTCGGTAAAGCCGTAGCCAGGCAACGTGGACTAGTATGCAGTGGCTGATCAATCAGGACGTCAGCTTCCACTTTGGAAAGTGGGCATAGTGGTTGCCCTTAAATATTAGACTGTCCATACACACACACAAATTACTGCCTATAGTACCTTGCGGTTTAGGACAGGGGGTCGTGAACCTGATGAATTAAGGCCGTCTGGCTAGTGCAGTCGCCGCGAACTGTGCAGGTTAGGGTTTTCTTTTTGCCCTTGGCAGAAAAAAAAATCCACACATTGGTTCTACTCCTTCTCTCTCTCTCTCTCTTGTTTTTGTTGTTGTTGTTGTTGTTGTTGGATTCGGGTATCGTGAAGGAGAATACGGCATTCTAACCACTCGGCCAGCCGCTCCTCATATATTAAATAAATATTGAAATCGTCCCGGCAACCAGTAATTTATTTTACCCATTCAGCCGCTACTAGTATGTATAAGCCTTACGGATCAATATTGCACCCTACCCTTGACTTGGGGACCTAAATTACAAGTACCCCAGAAGTCGGAGCAGGTTCGCCTGCTGGCGAGGGACACTGGTAATGGGTAAACCTTATCCACACGACAAAATCAACCCAATGCACAAGACGTACGAGTGTGAGTTAATAAGTAAGTCACAAATGTTTGTAGAAAAATAACTAAATATGATAACAACTTGAAACCAGTTTATTTGTATACATACATTGTCCCTTTATTTCTTAAAATGGGATAAATGCATCAATGTTGGTGGAAATTATGTTGAGAAATAAAGGGACAATGTACGTTTACAAATAAACTGGTTTCAAGTTGTTATCTTGTTTAGTTATTTTTCTACAGCCATTTGTGACTTACTTATTAATTTACCCTCGTAATAGCAGGCTGGTAAAAGCGAACGATCGCAAAACAAAAATATGGCGCCCCACAAACGTCTCTGCACTTGATGACTTTATGGATGACGCGTGTCCTTTGTAGTTTCCATCAATCCCGGTTGATTATTTAGGCAATGTTACGTTCAGTGGTTTGTCAATTTAACAGTCACTACAATCCTTGAACATCATTATAATTATGATGTAACTCTACGACAGTTTAATTTTTCCGTTGGTTCACTTTGAACTCAAGTGTAGTCCATATAATTTACATGCTGCCACTTCTAGTGGACGAGGCTGATTTTTGCGTGTGAATTAGCTTTCCCTATTACCATTGTCCCTCGCCACCAGGTTCCGACTTCTAAGGTGCTTGTAATTTTCGTCCCCAAGTCCAGGACGAGAAGTCAACATTTTAGCCCAGCTGACCGGTATGGAGGTTGAACTGATACCTTGACATCAGCACACTGGATGTTTAAGAACGAACGCTCTTATCTATAAGACGTGACAAGCGCAGAACGTTTCAGGGCAGGAAGAAAAGGAAAAAAAGCTGGGAGCAGCCACCGTGGTGGAGTTTCGAGGTGGAGAAGGCTTGGGTGGATAAGCGTAGTGCTGTAAGGAGAGGGCAAAATGCCAAGAAGAACAGAGCTGGTCATCCTAGTCCCTGCTTGCACTTAGAAAGAGAGATGCACACAAAAGTAAGCTATTTCAAAAAACTGGTCACGGTGGTTAAAAGCGAAAAATGGGCAGAGGTGTGTCAAAGAGTAAGCACAGACAAGTCACTGAAATTGTTCTGGCGACTACATAAAAGCATGAGTGGTGTAGTCAAGAATAAGAGCATTTCTGACTTCCAAGGTGCTGACCTCATCTGGCAGAGGACTGACGAGGACAAGGGCAAAGCCCTCTTTGAACGCTACCTTGAGCAGAGCAACCAGACAGACATGGGAGGCCGGAATCTGGCCAAGGAGGTCACCTCAGACAGATGCAAGGCCCAGAACACTTCGGATGAAGACACAGTGACAGTGCAAGAAATCAAGGCTGTGCTTCGACGATCAAAAAACAGTGCTCCAGGTCCTGATGGCATAAGATACGACGACATAAATAGGTGTACCGACAATGAGCTAGAGAAACTAGCAGACATGTACAACAACAGTATAGGGAGTGCTAGCATCAAGGAGGAATGGTTACACAGCTATCTGATTCCCTTGCCGAAGCCTGACAAAGACCACAAGAAAATTCAGGGATATCGAATTATAACCATGCAGAATACAATAGGCAAGCTGCTGGAGAAGGTAATTGCCAGGAAAATATCAAGCCAACTAGAGAGGCAAGGTGTTTTCCCACCTACCCTGGGTGGGTACCGTCCAAAAAGAGAAACCTGGACCAATGCAGCAGTCTTTGCCCATGATGTCTATGAAGGTTTCCACTCAGGCACTGAAACCGTTGCTGCAGCGATTGATCTTGAGGACGCATACAACAGAGTACCACTGGATTTTTTAATGTTTCAGCTTCTTGAACTAAACGTAAGTCCATTCCTCCTTAGTTGGATCGCTGCAGCTCTCTTCCAACGGAAAGTAGTTTTTAGATGTGGCAGTTGGACTTCGGAACCAACAACAATATATCCTGGCCTACCACAGGGATCACCATTATCTCCGGTACTGTTCAACGCCTACACAGTGAGAATCACCAGTGAGCAGATCACTGGACCTGGCAGGACATTGTCATATGCCGATGATGTTTTAGTGTATCGTCAGGGTAAGGATAGAGAGGAGGTTGCTGTGGAGCTACAAACCGAACTCAATCGCATAAGTACTTGGTGTGATGAAGCTGGGGCAATGGTCAACCCAACAAAGGCAACAGTGACTTGGTTCTCGTTGAATAATCATATTGTCAACAATCCAACACCAACTGTAATGCTGTGTTCAGAGACGGTGGAAAGAACGCAGGCAATGAATTACCTGGGGATACGGTTTGATCGAAGCCTTGCTTATAATGTGCACATAGACCAGGTGATAACAAAGGCCACGCGGGGTTTGGCAGCGATGCGGGTGATGGCGGCAGCAAACTGTGAGCAGCGCCATCTATGTCTTCTGTACGAGGGGCTGGTCATGTCTGTTTTGGAGTATGCAATGGCAATCCTGACTGTCAGCCATAAGCAGATAGAAAGGATGGAAAGGATACAGAATGAAGCTATGCGCATTATTCTTGGATGTACAAGAGATACAGCATGCAGGGCGATGCGCTACCTTCTTGATTTTCCAACCATTGAAGAGAGAATGCAAGTTTGCAGGGCACGCGCCTACCTCAGAATTAACGCAAACACACAGCATCCACTGCATAGTGAAATTAGGAAGGTGAAGGGCAGCAGGTTAAAAAGAGGACGGTCGTGGATGGGTCAAGCCGAGGACATTCTTCAACAGGTGTGTTCACTTGAGGACTTAGAACCTGGCGAGGAGTGGGTGCAAGTGCCAACAGACTTCTGCACATCCTTTTCAGTTTGCATCCAACTAGATAGAAAATGCAGACAAGAAAATCCGGCTGCTGTTGAGGCTGAAGTACAAGCGTTGATTTTCGAGAATTCGCTAGACAGTGACGCGGTCATCTACACAGATGGGTCGGTCATCCGACATGTGAGAAGCTCATGGGCCTTTACAGCTCGGGCCGGAGGGAGAATTGTGAAGGAGGACTCTGGTGCTTTCACTGAAACCACAAGTAGCCTGACCATGGAAGTCATGGCAGTAAGTAAAGCAATAACATGGCTCGAGACACAGACATTCACTAGGGCTTGTTTCCTTAGCGACTCAATGAACACGATCAAGAGGATAGAGGAGGGGTCGATCCGAAGAGAATGGTTGCTGCCTCTGAAGCGGTCTCGGCTGGTAAAGATTAGTTTCATCTTCGTGCCAGGGCATGCGGGAGTACAAGGAAATGAGCGGGCTGACAAGCTCGCAGGTGAGGCTACTGTTGAGGGCGGACGCGCCATGGACCAGGCTGACATTCTGAATGCTCTACGAGAAGTGAGACTTTTGCAAGAACCAAGTGATGACTGTGAATCTACAACAATGGCCAGACTGCGAGAGCAGCAAATTAAAAGAGGGGTGGCCAAACAAGAACACTACGCAGGAAGCCAAAGAAGATTGATAAACCAACACAGAACTGGCGTCGTTAGCCGCTACACGCTGCGGGATTTGCTGAGGAGGGGATCCGAGCACTTATGGACTGAATGGTCCGACGTGCAACGAGGATGATCTGTCGACTAACTAACTAACTAACTAGCTCTTATCTATTCGGCCATGCTGACCTTCGAACGACAGTCTTATACACAAGTTTCTCTTCCTCCTCCTCCTCCTCCTCCTCCTCCTCCTCCTCCTCCTCCTCCTCCTCCTCCTCCTTCTTCTTCTTCTTCTTCTTCTTCTTCTTCTTCTTCTTCTTCTTCTTCTTCTTCTTCTTCTTCTTCTTCTTCTTCTTCTTCTTCTTCTTCTTCTTCTTCTTCTTCTTCTTCTTCTTCTTCTTCTTCTTCTCTTCTTCTTCTTCTTCTTCTTCTACTACTACTACTACTACTACTACTACTACTACTACTACTACTACTACTACTACTACTACTACTACTACTACTACTACTACTACTACTACTACTACTACTACTCCTCCTCCTACTACTACTACTACTACTACTACTACTACTACTACTACTACTACTACTACTACTACTACTACTACTACTACTACTACTACTGCTGCTGCTGCTGCTGCTGCTGCTGCTGTTGCTGCTTCTCCCCTCCTCTTGTTGTTGTTGTTGTTGTTCTTCTTCTTCTTTCGCTTGGAATAAACCTGTATCTGCAAATTTATTTCTCGCAAGATGTCATTCAGGCCTTCTGCAAGTTCTGCAGTGTTTCATCCATGATGGTTTCATCCAGCTGTTGAGCTGACCTTCCAGAACTGTATTTTCAGTGATTATATTGTCTAGTGCAGTGGTTCTCAACCTTTTTTGGCCCGTGCCCCCCTTCACCATATTTTCAGAACGTCACCCCCCCCCCCCTTCCTATAAAAAATTTGGCCCGTTCCCCCCTTCACCATATTTTCAGAACGTCATTCCCCCCTTTCATATTTCCTACCTAAAAATCCCCCCACCCCTACACAGTATACGTAAAAATTGAAGGTAAATATGTTAAAACAGTTCTAGACATCCACATAAAACGTGATTTGTAGGTCTACTAACTTTATAAAATGAATTTTAGAAGGATGAGACGTGCATTACTGTAAAGCAGAGGTTCCCAAACCACGGCTCGCGGGCCACTTGTGGCCCGCCAGCTGTCAGAAAGTGGCCTCGTTATTTAATATAATATATTTTAATAATTTCAAAAATGCACTCGGAGAGCCCCGTCAGTGTGCGATAATTTACACTGCTCGTGGTTGTTATGCTCAGATATTATCGAATGCGCCCGTTCAGTTCGCAACGAGACGTTATGAAGTTCCCATATCCCAGCCTTGTCGACCAATCAGAGTGCGCAAAGCGCCATGTTGTCGTCTGTTACAACTGTTTAGCAGAGTCGGTAGTATTGTGAAAACAGCCTAGAATAGATCAAATTGGACAGTGTATGCACCGACGGTGCTCCGGCTTTGACGGGTAAAATGTCTGGATGCCTAGCATTATTGGAACAGTTTCTTGGCCGCACAATATTAAAATATCATTATATCATTCACCAAGAAGATCTATGTGGAAAGACATTAAATCTGAAGCATATCATGGATGTTGTTTTGAGATGTGTGAACAAAATTCGAAGTAAGGCGCTGAACAGGCGTGAGATCAGACAGTTTCTATCAGACCTGAACGAGGAATACGGTGACCTACTATTACACTATGATGTCAGATGGCTATCTAAAGGGAAAGTTCTGTCACGTTTCTGGGCACTGAAAAATAGTGTCTATCTGTTTCTGTCTGAAATAAATGAATTGCCTACAAAACAGGAATGTCTGCTGAACGATAACTGGCTTAATGACCTGGCATATTTGGTGGACATCTCATTTGAACTCTTTAAATGTGAGAATCCAGGGAAAAAGCAAACTATTCGCAAATTTTTGCGATGGCATTTCTTCATTTAAAATGAGACAACGACAGTTTATCGGACAGCTGACTGAAGGGACTTTAGAGGCGTTTCCAACTCTGAAGACGCTTGTGGTGGAAAAGAAATGTGACTTGTTACAGTATAAAGTAAAAGTGGAAAGTCTTCTGGATATCTTTTAGTCGAGATTTCAAGAGTTCACAATAGAGGAGGATAATGTTGCCCTCTTCATAAACCCGTTCGTATTTCCTGATGCCAAGCTCTGTCAATTACAGCAAAATCTTCAGCACGAAGTAATTGATTTGAAATGCAATTCTGCACTGAGATGTAAATTTCTGGAGCTGCCTGTTTCACCTTCAGCGGATCATTTGATATAATTTTGGAGTCTATTGCCTGTCGAACATTTGCGTTCATTCGCCCAGAGATACATTTGTCGTTTTGTTTCGACTTACAGATGCGAGCAGTCATTTTCCGCAATGACTGTTATTTAAAAAAAAACAAGCAACGTTCTAGACTCACTGACAGTAACCTAGCTGCGCTTATGACTTTGGGCACGACAGATTTGTGCCCAGACATTGATAAACTGGCATCTGAACTTAAGTAACTGGTTTTGAAGAACAGTTACAATTGTAAATTTATTACGTTAATTACGATGTTCGAAACTGATTTAACATTTATTATTAAATCAACTTTTGATTTTAAACAAACAAAATGACCGCAGTGTAGTACTGACACTGACTGTCTTTAAAGTTTTAGAATTTTGTTGACGAAAGTTGAGAAAGGTAAGAATGATAATGCACGACTTTTATAATTTTATAACGTTGTGGCCCGCTTAACTACCGAAAATAGTAGATATGGCCCTCTGTTTAAAAAGCTTGGGAACCACTGCTGTAAAGTATGAAGGGAAAAGCAATATCAAGTAATCGGTTCTTGTATTAACGCGATCTTGAAATGATCTTCATTCCCCCCCCCCGGAAACCCTAAAATTCCCCCCGGGGGGGGGGGGGAACTCCCCACCGGTTGAGAACCACTGGTCTAGTGTGTCTCCAAATATCTATTTCTTTCCTCTACTTCTAGGCGTTGCGAATTCCTTGGACTTCCAGGACAAATAATAAAGATTGCCTGAAAGAGGCAACTGAAACTAGAACATTATATTCAACAATAAGAAAGAGACAGATATCTTTCTTTGGTCATGTGATGAGAAGAGGGGCATTGGAGAACATCGTGACAACTGGAAAGATTAAGGGGAATAGAGGCAGTCGCAGACCAAGAGAAATAATGATGTATGGATAACAATAGCAGGAGAAATACCACCAGAGTTGTTCCAGAACACCAGAGACCGCGATCTGTGGAGAGACATGAACGCCAACGCCAGCTGGCAGGGCACCTGATGATGATGATGACTTCTATGTCTGTCAATCAATACTTGTGAGCATATTTCAAATGTCATGAGTTTCAGGGTCTGAGATTTAGACAGCGTCAATGTTTGTGAGATTTAGACAGCGTCAATGTTTGTGAGATTTAGACAGCGTCAATGTTTGTGAGATTTAGACAGCGTTAATGTTTGTAAGTTTTAGACAGCGTCAATGTTTGTGAGATTTAGACAGCGTCAATATTTGACACTGGTAACAGTGGGCTGTTAGATTATGATATTTATAATGTGTCGCCTGAGCTGTGTAATAAATTGCGATTGATGAAGTTATAGAGACAGTGGGTGAGTTACCGTTTTCGCCATTTCGCATTCTATTCCTGCTTCGCTAGAGCTGTGCATTTATATGAGAATGCTGAAGTTATAGAGACCTTTGGTAAGTTACCATGTTCGCCATTCCATATCCTGTTTCTGTTTGCCTGATGGAATTTAGTTGTCAACTGCCACAAGAAACAGAGTGTTGAAGTGCTACATAGAACCTGTACTGTTGTATGGGTGTGAAGAGTGGACGATTAGCAGACAAGCTCAAATACGTACCTTTCTCTTCTAGTTCGATTATACCAGTATACCTACCCCATTCAACCTCAAAGAGAAGTTATATTAGGGTCAATCCCTGCCTCTGATTAATAATCCAGTGACCGAGTCAGTCACAAATAAGATATTTATTTGAGGGTGATTGTTGCCCAAGGAGGATTCTATCTTTCTCTTTGCCTTCCTCTTGCTTTTATGGTTGTCACTAAGTTTTGAAACTTATTTCTCTTCATAGCATGCCCAAACAGATTATACTCTCAAGGTCTAATTTCTCTAATCATACTTTCGTTTGTTTCTCGGAAGACGACCTCAATGGTTTTTCTGTCATTTCATGGTATCTTGTGCGTTTCCTCCAGAAACCATATTTCCATTGCCATTACATGTCTCTATTGCCACTACGTGTTATTATTTTATATCACATATCCCCTGTGTTAATGTCAATGTTTGCATGCTTATGCCATGTTTCAGATTATCCAATCCGTGTTTTGGTTTCATTTTCTGTAAAAAGACGGCGGTTATAAAAGGGCTGGATCCTGGCTAATATATTTGTTTACTAGTAACAGCTAAACCTCCTCTCCTCGGCGTAGCGCACTGTGTTCTTCGAGGCTGCATCTCTGGACAGGATTGTGTAACTCCAGCGTGTGAAGAAGACAATTTTACAGTGAAAGTATTTGAGCTGAAACAAATAGGCGTTCGAGTTAGTGCTTTCAAGAAAGTGCTGACAACTCCGATACATTGTTCGAGTTTGTTATGCAAAGAATACCATGAATAGAAAGAAAAACCAATGACCAAGTACTACAGGAGATAAATTAAAATCGTAAAGTGATTAGAGAAATTAGGCGTAGACAGTCAAAATTTTTTGAACATGTTATGAGAAGAAATGGACTGGAGAACTTGGTGACAACTGGCAAGATCGAAGGGAACAGACCAAGAGGAAGACTGAGAGGAAAATACTTGGATGGCTTGGCCACATGGCATGGACGAGACAGGAACACTGAGCTGATCCACGACTCTGGTGATCGAGTGAAATAACGAGTCATGACCGCCCACGCTTTCCGGCATAGCACATGATTGATTGATCTAATTAAAATAATATAATTAAAACTTGCAAAACTAAATTATTTTAAGAGAAGCAGACAACTGTTCTTTAGAAATATATGATACAAAATGTACATATTTATTGGATATTAATGTAGAAAGAAATGGGCTTTTTCATTGGGTAGGATACGGTGAAGGAATTACACCTTTATTAAGATCTCGGCTTCTTGCTTGCTTGCTTGTGTTCGTTGGCTTGAGCTCAAACGTGAAGTCCTGTATGTCGGATGAAGGCATCCTGTTTTCCAACATCAGTGTGATGTCATACAGGACCTGAGGTTTGCGTGAGTATCCGTTGTCCCATGTCTGGGTTATTGGTGTGCAGACTGGTGGTTCCTCGCCGTACAGGCAGACAATCTCCGACTTCGGAGGAATCGGCGATCCTACTGACTTTAGCCAGGACCCCGAAGGGACCTGTTACCCAGGACGCTCGACGAGGACGCGTCAATAGGTCTTGGCCAGTATATAACCCGGCCCTGGTGCTTTGGAAACACCTCTGCGTCCCTCGGCTTCTTTATTTGCTAGGCGATCCTAGATTTACATATATGGATGGTCTCTCTTTCATTACTAATCAAGATGACCCATGTAACTATTTAGTAAGTCATACAAATAACCACCGCCCTCTGATTAACAATTCCACACATGATTCAAAATACATTTTACAATGTCGCCTGCCGAATACTGATTTACAGCAGTTTGATATACGACATTATGATGTGGTTACTGCAGCTTGGTTTTCTAAGTTTGGTTGCTTCAATTTGCTGAAATGTCTAACCAAATTTGAGCAGCGTATGATTCTCCTGATACAAATACACAGAAGAATATGTGAATTACAAACAGGTCGTGATAAGAAATCAAGAGAAAGCTCAAAATGCGAGAATCTGTATCGAATATTGCCAAATGGTATATAGTTATAGCAGGCAACAGCAAGCCGAAGAAAGTTCAAATATAATCATAAAAACACAAAACCACACAAAAGTGACAAACCTGGACAATCCTGACATCCTTAACAATTTACATGTTAGGCCTTACTTTTATCTACATGACGCTAAGGATGCAATCTTGAATTATGTGAAAGCCGAGGCGCGACATCGTGACAGTTTTCCACATTGTGTTTACATAAAAATGTCGCACAATGAATATATGCTGAGTGTGCCATTGCCACGTGACGCTGTCTGCGAAGCGCACAAATTGTGTCCACAAATTATCACAAGTAATTTGATCGTTCAGGTGTACCTGGAAGGTGATATTGGATATATAGATATGTTTATTGCATGCCAAAACGCTGATATGGCACTTCCATGGAACACCTGGCATGAGATGTACTTGTACCGAGCCAAGTTCAGATTTGAAGAGCACATATTTTCAGGATACAAAAAGCGCTGGTGCCCAATGCTTCGACAGTTGCTATACGGCATACTGCATTTCCCCTTTCAAGATGATCTGCACTTTGGCACTGTCCCTCGACCAGTGATAGATACAACACTGGACAATGTTTTGAAGGTTTTTGGTTACAGACCAGAGATTCGCATGAAACACATCATGGACCAATAACATTAAAGAAATACTTAAATCTCCTTAGACACGACAAGCTTAAGTCTTTCTTCTATACGCGTGACCGTAATCAGATTCAGGAGTTGATTAATTCCTCGCTAGACACAGTGACAGAAGATAGATTACAGCAGGTCCAGTTCACGGTAGTTGTAGAGTTTAACGATTTTATAGGCGAGACCGTTACAGGTCCTGGATGTGCAATGATAAAAACCTGTTTGCACAAGTTAAAGAACGGCCGATACGTGGTGGTATCCGCCTTCCCAGTCTCTTCTTCCACAACAAATCGAACGTCAGCCAATTGGTGTCGCCGCATCCGTGTTCCGCGAGAGCGACGTTAAGTTAAAAACAAAACATAAAAAAGGGGAAAAAAATCCCACAAAACAACAACATGATAGTCAGTTTTAGCAGATTCAGTGCCAAATAAAAAGCAGATTTGCCCAAAACAAAAATGGATGATGGAAAATGGGAAGTCCCAGTTATGAGTTAAAAGTTGTTTATATGGTAGAAGACATGTTGTATTAAAATGCAATGAGAACATTTCAGCTATATATGGCACTTAATCAGGTAAATCACCATGGTAGACATAAGACAATTTAAATTACTGCGGGAAGTTTGAAGTCACTGTCTGTTGTTAATAACATAGATTTTGTTTTAGAGGTGTTAATTTGTATACGGTTTGCAAAGCTCTACATAATTATATTATTTACATTATTTAATTCTTGATGCAAAGATCATTCCAGCACATTACAGTTTCCAGTATTTGTACACACTGTACAGTCGTCTGCAAATAGATCACAGGACGACAAAAGATATAAAGGTAGATCGTTAATATATATATATGGCAAATAACATAGGGCCAAGAATAGAACCTTGACGTACCCCAGTGTTGAAGGTAGTGGTTTGAGACATAAATTTATTGTATGATACTACTTGCTTTCTGTTAGACAGAAATGATTTTATTAGAGTCACTACATTAATGCCAACGTTAATTGTTTCTAGTATTTTAATTTAAATAACATGATCTATATCAAGTGCTTTTCTGATATCGATAAATACCGCTCCACTGCTGCTGATGCTGCTGGAACTAACCGAAGTGCCAACCACCACCACTATTACTACTACTATTACTTCTACTATTACCACCACCACTACAACTATAACTTAACCACCGCAGCCACTATTACTAATACTAGTTTTACTACTGCCGCTGCTGTTGCTACAATGGCTGCTAGTACTGTTAGTGTCACAGGTATTGTTATGACGAATTTTCTTACCATAAAGTTTATGTCCACTGCAAACAATCAACCCCTAGTTATTACTTGCTATTACTATAATAACTAATTATACCACAACAAGCAATATGTCCACTGCAAACAATCAACCCCTAGTTATTACTTGCTATTACTATAATAACTAATTATACCACAACAAGCAATGATGTACAGACCAAATGGAACCAGAAGAAACTACCGACCATGTAAACGATGAACAGAGGGAATAACAGAGTCCATGAGAATCTCGATATATGAAGCCCATAAACAGACACTCCCGCGGTTTAATCTTCACCTCGACACCGCAAGGTACAAGAGGAACAAAATGAGATGACATGATGATAGATAACTAATTATTCCCACCACTATAAATTCTTCTAACACCAAACTGATCAACAATTGCCTTATTATTAGTTAACACAGGATCTTGAATGCCCCATGGAGCATCATCACAGATCTTCCTTGTCAGTCTGACATCGTCTCTGCTGAGCTATAAGACCTGGCTACTGAGATTATTCTACTCATTTCGTATCACAAAATGCAGGTAATTGAACACATTGATGTCTACCATATGTTTGCATCTAAATGTTCTGTAACTATTTGTTGCTCTAATTCTGTATGTAACATATTTTCAGACACAGCACAAAACATAATTAACTGAACAGATGTACAGAGAGACAAGTCGGCCAAACTCTTTTTAATCCCCCAACCAAAATTAAATTCAACGAGGAGATCAATGGTCCCAGCAGAAAAAGCTAGTCTAATTTTCTCATTTCTAACGGGGTGCTTAATATTCTTGAGCTTGACCTCCCGATGCGCTGATGGCATGCTACGTGGATCAACCCCAACAACATTCAGCTGAACGTTAACGTTGACCTCCCGTTCAGAAAGCAACGTCAAACTAATGATCGTAAACTTGCCTAGAAAACCTTAATCAGCCAGGGGTTGATGGCAACGTCCTGCAATGGACATGCAAACATTTTTTAACGGGACATGATGGTCTAAAACCATCTCAGTCATGTCAGCCCTGGGCACAAACTCCTGTGCAGACTAATGAAACGAAGACCATCTATCCATCCATCATGTGCCATGCCGGTAAGCGTGGGCAGTCATGTTTTGCCATCTCACTCGATCACCAGAGTCGTGGATCAGCTCTGTGTTTCTGTCTCGACCATGCCACGAGGCCAAGCCATCCAGGTATTTGCTTCTAGGTCTTCCTCTTGGTCTGTTCCCTTTGATCTTACTAGTAGTCACCAAGTTCTCCAATTCATTTCTTCTCATAACATGCCCAAAAAATTTTGACTGTCTGCGTCTAATATCTCTAATCAGTTTACGATCTTCATTTGTTTCTTGAAGGACCTGTTCATTGGTCTTTCTGGCTGTCCATGGTATTCTTTGCATTTTCCTCAGAAACCACATTTCTACAGCCATCAGATGTTTTTCAGCTTGACTGCTCATTGTCCAAGCTTCACATCCATATAAAAGTACAGGTTCTATGTAGCACCTCAACACTCTTTTTCTCGTTTCATTTGACATCTTTTTATTGGTCAGTATGTTTTTCATCTTGCTAAAGGCTACCTTAGACATGGCGATTCTTGTTCTAATCTCTTCAAGGCATCTCCCATTAGATGTTATTACTGTTCCGAGACAATTGTACCTATTCACTTGTTAGGAGAATATTCCCATTTACTTGTATATTACATTGTGGTATTTCGTTCTTCCTAGTGACGACCATAATCTGTGTCTTTTTACAATTTAATTCTAACCCTCGTTGTTCACTGTGTGTAACAACTGCATCTACTAAATGTTGCAGGTCCTGTTCATTGTCTGCAATCAAGACTGTATCGTCTGCATATCTAATGTTATTGATGCATCGTCCCCCAATGTTGATTCCTTCCATATTTTCAATATTTCTGAAAATATTTTCACTGTACAGGGAAAACAGATCTGGAGACATTACACATCCCTGTCTCACATCTCTCTTGATAGGCTAATATTGGCCTACTTCATTATCAACTCTTATGGCAGCTTGTTGTTTCCAATATATGTTTTTTACAAGTCTAAGGTCTTTCCCATCAATTTGTAGATCCTCAAGCATCATTATCATGTCGACATGTCTCACTTTATCGAAAGCCTGTGTGTAGTCAATAAAGCAGAGGTGTAGATCTGTGTTTACTTCTATAGATCGTTCAATTACGGTTCTCAGTAAATATACAGCATTTACTGTACCCTTTCCTTCTATAAACCCACATTGTTCTTCTCCTATTTCAGGTTGTATTTTCCTCCTAATTCTTTGCATGATAATTCTTGGCAAAATCTTCGTGATGTGACTCATTATACTAATTGTTCGATGTTGATCACATTCCAAGGCTCCTGATTTCCTTGGGATTGCTATAAATACAGAATTACATAATTCATGAGGTATATTTCCAGTATCGTATATTCATAATATTGTATTAAGCAGACTGGTAACTTTATCTATTCCATATTCTTCTAAAGCATTAATCATTTCTGTTGTGACACTGTCTGAACCGGGGGTCTTGCCAGATTTCATATGGTTAAGAGCATTCTGAACCTCCATCTTCAAAATTGCTGGTCCTTCATTATTATTTTGAACATCGTAGTGTTCGTCTCTGTTGTTGTCATAAAGGTTTTTCACGTAATCTGACCATACATGTAAAATCTGATCTTTTTCTATTATGACTCTTCCATCTTTTGTCTTTAGGCAGCCTGCTGATGTACGTGTTCTTTGATTAGTAAGCTCCTGGATTCTTTTGTGCATTAATTTCGCATTTTACTGTTGTGTTGTTTTTCAATTTCTTCGCAGTTTTTCTCAAGCCATATTTCTTTTGCCTCCCTACATAAAGTTCTGAGTTTTCTGTGAATTTCTTCATATTTAGCAGGATTATTTTTGTTCTGTCTTCTTGTTTCCATTAGTTGTAAAATTTCTTCAGTCATCCATGTCTTACGGCCCACTTTCTTTAATTTTGGAATAGTTTGTTCTGCTGCACAACTGATTGAATTCTTCACCATTTCCCATTGATCATCTACATCTTGAAATAGGATCTCTAGATCAGACAATAAATCAGATTTGTTCTTTAATTCTATGTTAAAATTATCTTGTATTTCTTTGTCAGTTTTCAATTTGCACAAGTCATATTCAGGGTTTTCTGCTATATACCTGACTTTCTTTAACTTTACCCTTACCCTTTACCCTGTAATTAATCTGTGATCACTGTAACAGTCTGCATTTGGAACTGTTTTTACGACTGTTAACGCATTTCGAAACCTTCTGTTAATCAGGATGTAATCTATCTGGTTTTTAATCCTGCTGTCTGGACTCCTTCATGTCCATAATCTTCTAGGATGCTGTTTAAACCAGGTGTTTCCTACAACCATTTCTTGTTCATTTGCCCATTCTACAAGTCTGTATCCTCTTTCATTTCTTTCTCCCAAACCATGGTTGGCTACACTGCATCAATCGCTTTGTTTTCCTATTTTTGCGTTGAAATCACCCATTATGATATTTATTTCTGAATTTTTGTTGTTGCAGTTCTTCAAAGCAGACTCCATGTCGTTATAAAATTCCTCTATACTTTCTTCACTGCATTCACTTATTGGGGCATATACTTGAATGATATTTATTTTAAAAGGTCTTCCGTTTAATTTTACTAATAGAACTCTGTCTGACACAGCTCGATATACTTTGACAGAATTTGATGTTTGTTTATCTAATATAATGGCTACACCTCTTTGGTGTTCTTCTCCCCCAGAATAAATAATCTTATAATCATCTCCTGTCCTTATCCCTGCACCTTTCCATCTCGTTTCCGATATTCCTAATATGTTAATCTTCTCTCTCTCTCCATTTCTTGTTTGATGTTTTCTAATTTTCCATCTGCATTCATTGTTCTAACATTCCAAGTTCCTACTTTCAATGATATTAATCTTTTGCACCTAGTAGCCTGTTGACGGTCTGGAGTCACCTGGTGCGCATGACTATCCCTACCGGGCGAACTGCTCCTATGGAGCACCCATTTACGCCGTTTCTCTGATTATCGATGAGTCCACACAATATGATTTTCTTGGCATTTATAAAGAAGGTAGTTTGCCATTGCTTTCCTTCCTAGCAGTGACCATACTGGTCAGTGACCGTAGCATTATCTCCTCAAAAATGAGATCCTCTGCCTACCGTCGCGAAGGTGAAGACCATAACCTACAACTATCTGTCGGCTGCTCTCTATCTTCATCCACCACCTGCACCCATGGCTTCACGTAACCCTGATCGGGGGGGGGGGGGGGGGCTAAACGGGTACTCCACTTTTCCCAAGGGTGTCCCGTAGGCTATCGAAGGGAAGGAGGCGCCTTACTTCTCCTTTGATAGGGGATACTCCTACCCCACTACCCAAAAAATGGAGACCACCATGGCCAAATGTATAACAGCGCTCGCTCTTAAACTTCCGATGTGCTGATGCCAATGTAGCGGATTCAACCCCTACATCGGTCAGCTGGACTACAATGTTGATTTCTCGTCCTTAACTTGGGAATGTAAATTACATACATACTTCATACTGTGAAGTTATGGATCATGTGAAGTGCATAGATGAATTAAACTTTGGTTGAAATACTTCAAACACAGTCACTCCTGATATTGTTCTGTGGTGGATTTGTTATCCAAACGATAATGTCAAATTTCAAATGAAGTCTTTCTGCCTGCACTAAATGAGTTAGAATTGTCTAATTTGTAGAGCCTCGGTATTCTTGAGCAATCGTTCAATGTTCGACGAATAATAAACTACTATTCACCCTAGCGAATACACCAAGAGGAAGAAGACGAAGAAGTTTAGAAATAGGAGCAAGAAGAAGAAATATAGGAAGATGAAGAAGAAAAAGAAATAGAGGAGAAGGAAGTAGAGGAGGATGCGGCGGCGGAGGAGGAGGAGGAAGACAAGGAGGAGAAAGAGGAGAAAGAGGAAGAGGAGGAGGAAAAAGAAGAAGAAGAAGAAGAAGAAGAAGAAGAAGAAGAAGAAGAAGAAGAAGAAGAAGAAGAAGAAGAAGAAGAATGTATAGATGAAAAAGGATAATTAAATATCTTTTACATCCACAGAACAAGGACCTCAAGAACAAGCTATTTCCTCTTGCAATAACGCAAAGAACAAATCCTAACCAGTTTACTATTTCATTGAGAACTTATAGTATTAAGTAGTATTAAAGCTTACGGGTATTTTACAAATTGACATCATTGGTTTTCCTTGTTGGAAGTTATGTGTCATGTTTATGTACAGGGAGTCGAAGTAGCGCAGTTACTAGAGTTCTTGCCTACCGGCTCGACGGTCGTGTATTCAAATCCTGTTCGAGGCTGGGATATAAAAACAACTGACATGGATTCCCAGGTAGACCCAGACTAAACCTGTATCAAAAAATGTCATAGGAGGTAAAGTCAGCCGGATTAATATTGACCACATCACCCCAGGAGGGCTGAACGATCTAAACATTTAGAACATTTGGAACCATACACCCAGTGAATGTCCTAGCGGGAAAGGGAAAAAAAACTACTGACACGATACTTCTTGGAATGTGAGCAAATCGTTTAAGCGGTTGGCGGCAGTGGAGTTGCTACTGAGGTGAATATGGCGGAAACCTTGGACGACCAGAGTAGCTATAAACGAATGCCTGTAAGAGGTTAATGAAAATATAACAATGTATAAAACTGCAAGAAAAAGACAGTGTTCTTTGCTAATGTAATGACAATGCGCTGAAGAGAAGAGAAGCGCTCAAGAACATCGTGATGACAAGAAAGATCAGTATCAGAGGAGGCATGAGGAGACAGAAGGAGATGATGGTGGGTGGTCTAAGGCTCTGAATTCAAGAGTAGTCCATACACGTACTACTACTTCTAGTGATATTTGCGTGTGGCTTAACTTTCACTGTTACCATAGTCCCTCCCATCAGGCGAGGTGTGGTCGCTAGCGTATCTGCCTACCGACCTCCTTGTCCTGTGTGTAAATCCCAGCTCCTGTAGATACGGAGAGTTTGTTACACATTGTCACCAGACTCTGGGATCGACTGTCGTACAAATGTAAACATGTACAGGGTCATTTTACACCCGTTGAGGCGTATTGTGTATGCATTTATAGACCCATGTTTTATAGGCCTTGTGGGTAATGTGATAAATATCCCCACGCCCGCCTTTAATCCTCGGGAAATTTCAAGGTAGGCATTTTAGGCTGGGTCGGCCTCTGAGTCCAGACAATTAAATTAAAAATCCACCTCGGTGGAAATTATAATTCCTAACCACCGGGTCGGCAGGTAAATGTGCTGACATACAGGGTTACGGCAGCTTTCAGAAAATTGGCATCAGAAACTTCACTGGTATGTTAAAGGATACTCCCGTGACACTGACCCCATCGACAGACAGGTCTTAAATTATGGACCTAGTACTATATTATTAATTCACCACAAAACACGAAAACCCGATCTTTCACTTTTAAAATGTTTTCTAACCATAATTATCACCACCAATACCACCAGTAACACCACCAACACCATCACTAACACCATCAACACCACCCCCACCACCACCAACACAACTAACGAAAATACCACCACTACCAACATCAATACCAACATCATCACCAATCCAATCACGACCACCACAAACACCATCACCATCACCACAACCAACACCACCACCTCCAACACCACTACCACACACAAATACCAACACAAATACCAACACCACCACCAGCATTACCACCACCAACAAAAATACCAACACCACCACCACCAAAACAAATACCAACACCACAATCACCATCAGCACCATCACAAATACCACCACCACCAACACTACCACCATCACCAACAAAAATAAAATCACTACTCCCAAAACACCATTATCACCACCACCACTACCACCATCACCAACATCACCACTAACAGCACCACCAAGACAACCTCTACGCTAGAGGACTTGTCATCACCATACCCAACACTACCATCACCACAACTAATATCACCACCTCCAAAACCATCACCACCACCACAACTACCCTTACCACGTCACTAAAACCACTATCATCACCATCACCATCACCACCAATACCACCACCACCACCACTAATAACATCACAATCAGCACCACCAACACTACCACTATCACCAACACCAATACCATCACTACTACCATCACTACTACCACCACCACCACCATCACCAACACTACCACCGCTAACACCAATACCATCACCATCAACACCACCACCACCACCGAACACCTTGGGCGACCAGAGTTCGAACTTAAGCTCCCAGATAACTTCCAACCAACTAACTATTGTCTCAAGCAACTAACCAATGACCCAAAGCAACTAACCAACGATCCAAGAATCTAATGATTGATTGATTGATTGATTTAGGAACCGACATCACAGCATTCGGGGCATTCCCATAAGCGCTCCGTCCCCATCCTCAGCAGCCAGCGACGAGTTCCAACACTGATAGTACCAGTAGCAATCTGATTATATGTCCGTCTCACCTTTCCTCTGAGCGTCGAGCATCGGCCAGATCCCCTCGTCACCCCTCGCTGTCGCATTCTTGCCATACCATGGTGATCCATTTGCTCCTCCGAGATGTACACGTGCTCCCACAAGGCCGCAACTACGTCTGCCTTATCATGCATCAATACTCCACCAAGTTTTACAGAGCCAGCCAATCTGTCCGCCTGTTCATTCCCCAGCACACCAGCATGCCCCGGAGAAAAGATCTAATACTAATAAATGACCCAAGCAACTAACCAATAGCCACATCAACTAATCAATCACCCAAGCAACTAACTAATGATTCAACCAATGACTAAATCAACTAACCAATGACCCAATCAACTAACCAATGATCAAAGCAACTAACCAGTGACCCAATCAACTAACCAATGACCCTAGCAACTAACTAATGACCAAGCATCTAAGCAATGACCCAGCCTACTAAGCAAGAACCCAAGCAACTAAACAATGACCCAAGCAACTAACCCCAATCAATTAACCAATGACCCAACCAACTAACCAATGGCCCAACCAAGGCAAGTTGGTTAGTCACCTCATCACAGCGGGTCCCAAACAGTGGGATTTGAACATTAAAGAACTCTTTTATACACGTTGAGGCAAACTGGTTATATGGTGCTAGCCCCACATTTGTATAATCGGCACACGACCAGTAATTTGGTCAGTACCACGCGGGCCGCCTTTACTGTCCGGGATATGTGTAGCAAAGTGACCTCCCAGTAATCCGGGTTCTCGTAGATGTGCATAAGCGACGGAGATCTGGTGGTAGTGGGACTCGTTGTTACTGTTTCTCCCAGTGCTACACCACTGATACATTTACAACAGAGAATTTAACGTTACACAAGCCAAAACAGCATTATCTGGAGTAACTACAGTGGATACGGTGGAACTTGAATTCTTCTTCACAACATAATATGCCATTTCTAAAGAATCTCGAACTGGAAACAATTAGGTATATTTTGCTCCTGCGAAAAGAAGAGACTTACTAAACACAGACACAATGCACATTTACATACCTTACACGTTAAGAAAATCCATCCTGCAAAGGTGAACAACCACGTGTAACTTATCCAAAACATCAGAAGTATTCAATAAATATATAAAATGAACTGTTGTTCTTGTTTTTCGTTGTTCATCTATTTGTGTTGTCCTGTCCTTGACAAAGATTCTTAGAATCGAAACGTCGGCCGTTTTGTGATGTCCTTTTATACTTATATGTTATTTTATTATTTCATTTTATATATAAGATTGAATACTCTGATTTTTTGGATAAGTCACACGTTGTTGTTCACCGTTGCAGGATGGATTTTCTTAACGTGTAAGGTATGTAAATGTGCATTGTGTCTGTGTTTAGTAAGCCTCTTCTTTTCGCAGGAGCAAAATATAGCTAATTGTTTCCAGTTCATATTGTTATATCCTGCTGCAGCCGCTGCTTTCTCTAAAGAATTTACTCTGATGTATAAGATAATAATGTGATTGGTGTAACGGTTAGGAGGTTACGGTGACAATTGTTAGTTTTGGCAGCACACCACGCTCCGGGTGTACAATGTTCCTCCCCCGAGGGAGGGGTGGCTGGTGGGTAGGCACACATATCGTTGTATATGTTGAATACGTGCGGAATGCGATCAAAACGATTCGTGGTCAAGGCGCGAACGCATGACAGGAGAAAGACACCCGGAAGTCATGAACCTGGGTGGACCCGTCTCCGAATAATGTCAGGGAAGTGAAAACGCCTAAACACTCGCCGAAAAGGGACGAGGAGGGGAGGGAAATTATTTGTGACGATCGGAATCCTCCTGTCGTTGCTCCACAGTGGAGTGTAATCATCGGATAAATGTAATGAGGCATCTTGCAGACCGTGTCCCGCTGGGTATTAACGTGATGGTATGGGAGCCGGTCGTTCAGGAAGCAATGGCAAACTACTGAAGGTAAACTTGCCAAGACATCAACAACAGCAGTGTGCTGGTGTAAACAGCGATGTCCTGTAAATATGATATGCAAAAAAAAAAAAAAAAAAAATCACGAAGGGTACTTAACTCAGTTAAGCTTACAGTCATTTACAATATAGCACGGTTGTCACCCTTATGCTTACTCCGTGGCGAAGGTGTTACAGACGTGGTTCGTAATCCCGTTTACCCGCTTTCGAAACAAAGACAGAGTTCCATTGGTTTTTCATTGGTATTGGTGTCGGTCGTTCAGAAAGCAATGGTAAACTACTGAACGTAAACTTGCCAAGAGATCACAGCGGCAGAAATGCTGGTGTTGACCTCGATGTCCTGTAAAAAGGATATGAAACAAAAATCGCCCTTATACTAGGTCCATGGCACAAAGAAACACAGAAGGGTGCCATTCAGTATGCAGTCTCGAATATATTGTAAAATATTGGCTGGCCGTAGAAAAGATTGCCGGAACTACTGCTACTACTACTACTACTACTACTACTACTACTACTACTACTACTACTACTACTACTACTACTACTACTACTACTACTACTACTACTACTACTACTGCTGCTGCTACTACTACTACTACTACTACTACTACTACTACTACTACTACTACTGCTGCTGCTACTACTACTACTACTACTACTACCACTATTACTACTACCAACACTACTACTACTACTACTACTACTACTACTACTACTACTACTACTACTGCTGCTACTGCTGCTGCTGCTACTACTATTACTACTACTACTACTACTGCTGCTGCTGCTACTACTACTACCGCTACTACTACTACTACTACTACTGCTACTACTACTACTACTACTACTACTACTACTACTACTACTACTACTACTACTACTACTACTACTACTACTCCAGAGAAAGAGGGCGAACACGTAAACGATGGACGCAGGGAATAGCAGAGTCCATAGGAATATCGATAATGACGCCCATAAGCGGGCACTCTCCCGCTGTTTATACTTCATCTCGACACCGCAAGGTACAAGAGGAACATGATGAGATGAGACTACTATTACTACTTTTTCTAACATTATTACTTCGTAATCTTCTCCTCCTCCTACTCTTCCGCTTTCTTTTTCCATTCCATCCGTAACCCCACTCGAAGGTCATATTAGTGTCACGATAGATGTGTCAGTAATTTTCCACATCACAACGTAGATGTGCCGCAGCTTCACAGCTGATACACTGATGAACTCCAACTGACCACAGCTTGTCGCTTAACTGTAGCTGCTTGCTAATATATTGTTGCAGACAGGGAATGTGTGCGAGTTACACGTCAAAGTCAAGACAGCTGTCAACGTATGTCTACTCACAAGATTGGTTCCCGTATCCAGCTGATGTAATGAATTATTTCATGACAAAATTCTATATTCGGCAATGGAGGTTGTCGTGGACACTGAGATTCTCAAATGTCCTACAACGGAAGCATAACGCAAACAGGAGCAGCTCGTTATTGAGCCACGCGAAAAGGAGGCCACGTGAAACAAATCATTAATTAATTAAGAACGAAAGTCAGAGGCGCGAAGAAAATCAGATACCGTTGTAGTTTTTGACAATAAACGATGCCGACTAGCGACCCCAGTGGCACAAAATGAAATACCGCTTGGCTAGCAAATCCACTACGTGGATTGACCGAACCGTGTGGGCGACGACAAAGGTATAGAAGCGTCCTAGTTGCACGAAATGGAAAAGTGCTCGGCTAGCAATTACATTGCGAGGAAAGTCAGTATCACACGCTCTTTGAGTGAGCGTTATCAAAGATGCAAAAAGCGTCCCAGTGGCACGCAATGGAAAATTCCTCGGCTAGCAAATCCATTAACGTCGAAAGTCCTAACCGAAAGCCCATATGCTGGCAACATGAAAGATTGAAAATTGTCCCGGTGTTGCAAAATGGAATATTTCGTGTCCATCAAATCCATTAAGTGGAATGTCTGCATCGAAAACTCTCTGTGAGGATGTCATCTGCAGGCTGATCTCTCCTGGTTTCCGGAAGAGCAGCTTGTGGTGGACGAGCGGCCCAAGATACGGAAGTGAGGCTAAGCAGCCATGTACAGGACATGACGATTGGTTGGGTGAGCCCAGTACCAGAGCTCTATGTGTCGGCTCTGCAATTATGGAAGCCTCCTTGGATGGCGGAGAATGCCCATGGTCTGCCCCTGCCTTCACTTGAGGGCTGACCGTTACGTCTTCGGCTGTTCTGAATGGACCAGCTGGGATCGAGGGAACATCACAACAGTAAGAGTCGACCGTCGTACGAAACACCTGGAAAAGAGTACCAGTGACACAGAATGGCATTTGCTTGGCTATCAAATCCTTTACGTGGAATGTCTGCATCGAAAATTCACTGTGTGATCTTTGTCAAAGGTGGAAAATGCGTCCCATTGGCACGAAATGGAACATTGCTTGGGTAACAAAACCACTAAGTGAAAAGCCCGAATCGAAAGCTTGCTTTGTGGATGCCATCTGCAGTCTGATCTCTCCTGGCTCCAGGAGGAACAGCCTGTGGTGGACGAGAGGTCCAAAACACGGAAGTGAGGCTAAACAGCCATGTACAGGACGTGACGATTCCTTGGGTGAGCCCAGTACCAGAGCGCAGCGTGTGGGCTCTGCAATTATGGAAACCTCCTTGGATGGCGGGGAATGCCTCTGTCTTCTCTTGAAAGCTGGCTGTTATGTCTCCAGTTGATATGAATGGCCAGCTGAGATGGGGATGACACCACAACAGTGAGAATTGACCGTTCTACGGAACACCCGGGAAGGTTAACCCGGTCAACAAATGCCCACAGAAGTCGGATGTGTCTGACGAAAGGTGCAAATATTGCAGCTCTGCTGTAAACATGCACAACGCAATTACGTCTCAAAAACAAATATTCCGGATGAACGCAGAAGAAGAAAAAAAATAAAAAAATAAACTATTCTGCCACCTTGCAGGTGCTAGTGGACAATAGACAAGCTATGTGAAAGAACCCAGACAATAGAAGTAATCTGACCGGCCAAACATCTATCAGCTATGGCATAAACCAGGGGACACATATGAACGCAAAGACACCTACAGGAAATGTCCTTGTTGATGCATAAACTAATGTCATGGTATAGCTTCTATCTACCAAGACGATAGACTTCATCCTAGCAACAGGGCTGCAGATTCGGGAGCATAATAAATGAAATTAAACAGACAAACAGTAGAGTAAATCCACTTACACATCTTCATTCCCAAGGGACGGAAGGCAAGTATTTGGAGTTGATATTTCCAACCACAGCGTGGCATTGGTAATCGTGTCTGTCCCGTACGCTGCCAATCATTTACGATACCAGAACTTTCTGTTTGGTTTCCCCTGCCTCTGGTCACCCCCAACTATTCAATTGTTACAAAGTACTCCAGATTTATTTCTTCTCATGGTGTGCCTCAAGAATGTGGACTATCTTCTTGTGATATGAGTAACCAGGTCTATTTGTGACTTATACTTCTTTCAAGATACCTTCAATGTTCTTGTTATTTAACCATGGTGTTTGCATATTTCAACTATATGTTTTATTTTGGCGTATTTGTATCAATGTAATTTTCACAAAAGGAAAGGTGGACATGTTAGCACAGTTGATAGGGAACTGTACTGGTAATGTCATGAACAAGTTTGAGCCTGGGCTCATTGCTTGTCAAAGTGAGAGAAAGATAGGCCACATATTCCTCCATGCTCTCAGGCCTACCAAAGAATACCATTCTCCACCAAACTTAGGATACCATTCACATTCTTCTATCAACGGTTGCCATATGTTGTGCATGGCATCTATTATATTGCGTAGATGTCGATTTCTATTCCCGTGCCATTTGAGCCAACATTTTTCAACTTCGACGGTTGAGGTTTCTTTTCTGAATTCCTCCTTCCATAAGCAGATTGCCTTCCAGCCCACGTTTTCTATCGAGCTTTGTTACCATAGCCTTTGAATTACTCACATTCTAAGAGTTAAGATTGTGAATTTAGTGTTAGGCCTATTCTTTCTGTGATCAAACGGACACAATACCGCCAGTTTTATGCCAGGTGACTTTACATTCCCAGAGAAACCCGAAGACCCAATCAACCAGGCTGGGCCAATCTCATAGCCGCTATACTGGTAAAGGTAGTCCCATGCCATTGGAATGTGAACTGGTGAGCTTGTATGCATTTTAGGTTAGGGCATAATGATGTGAGGTTGTCATTTCCCTTCCTCAACATCCTACCTTTATAGAAAGATCCATCTTACACGTGGATCAAATGAAAGATGTATCCAGCCCTGTCAAAGACTGATATATATATAGGAATATAGGAAAGAGGTCTACCGCAAGATAGAAGACCACCGGGAAGAGTGGTCAACCTCAAGTAGATTAGAGGTAACATAGTGCCCCAATATAAGGGCAGGGTAGGTGATAGAAAGGGGGACTATTAACTAGTTCTCTCATGAGACACGGAGACATCGACCAGATAGTTAGTACTCTGGTCACGACAGAATCACGCCTACGTGATAGCCACGGAGAAGAGTGCCACTCAAGAGGAGAACGGCTGCTACCAGCGTGCTGAGTGTAACCGCACGCAAAAAGCCGAAGGACGCAACAAGGTCCTTCCGCGTGCTGTGTAGCGACGCGTGTAGGAAAGTCAGACGGGGGACTGACTTCGTAGAGAGCAGATCGTTTAGTGTCGATAGGAGTTTTTTGTAGCCAATTAGATAGAGATTAGCAATAGGGTTTAGGAAACTAGAGATAGGCAATTCTGTGGCTTTGTGTGTGATTTGATAGCGACTGTTTTGTAAATGTAAAGAGCCAACGGCAATAAAATGTACCATTCATTTCCTCTCACACGACGTGCAAGTTTCTTGTGTGGTGTGGGAGAAGTAATCCTATGACGCCTGACACATTGGTTGTTGACAGGCTAGGATTTAATGTGGTGTCAGAAGTACACTTACCCACGGCTCTAGACTAAGGTTACGAATAGTGAATTACAGGTTTAATTTGTGTCAGTGACTGATGACGTGTGCAGACTAGAACGAGTTGCGAGCTAAACTGTGCCTATCGTGACAAAATAATGCTTATTTGTACTTATTAAAATAGTATTTAGTTAAATCATGTGTTCTTCGAAGTTGTAAGTATTCATATTATTAATTTCTTTCATTGATTTATGTAATTATCTATTTGTTTATGAATAATTATCAAATATGATTCATGGCGGAGCGATACACAGCCAGCAGCATTATCGATTTTTGCAAGCTAAAAATAGCGCTGCGCCTCTGACGTATTACGATTGACAAGCAGTTGTTCTACGCCATTCGCATTCAGCATCTGAGTGTTTACAAATCGCCAAGCTGCTGCCCGCCTGAATCTGTGCTTTATATTAATTATTATTTGTTTATTTCAGTTAGTGAATGAATATATTTATTTATTTAAACAATATTATTATATTTTTATTTATTTAAAAGCATTTATTGAATGTTTTTCGTACTTTTTCTATGTGTTTACCGTCACGATGGCACTACTTTTGGCTATGCAAATTAGACTTGGTCTGCACAAAACTTCCATAGATTAAACTAGGTTAGAGACGAAAGGCATAAAACGTTAGAACGAAGACAGGACATTGACATTTAACATTAATTAAACTATATTCTGTTTGCCCGTGGGCATGTCATTGTGATTGTACCAAATTGTCAAATACTATATGTCGTTTACGATTTGTTAATTGTTGCTGCTCTGTGAACCAGGGTGAACAACAGCTGATTAGAAAACTCGTGTGTATGCCGAAGTGCCAAACGAGGTGACCTGTGTTACCGGATTGGTGTTCCTGATTCTCGGGAACATTAAGTTGAGTATAACCTACGTATTTGGCATGCTATGTGATTAATAGTGCATCTCTTTTTCAGCTTGTGATGCATTAGCATATTTTTGTGCTCTGTTTTTCAGGATAAAATTTTTTCCAGGTTGTAAACTAAGAGTCCAATTTGCAGTGATCAGATATTAAGAAACATAACATATCAAAGATAAATAAGTGATTAAAGACTTCAGTGCGGGTCATTGCTAGCTAATAGGCCAACAACATGGCAACTTTATCTGATTTCATAAAAGCTGGTAAAGAGTTACAATACACAGGAAAGGAGCTAGAACAATATGCTGATCAAAAATTTAAAGAAGCAAAAGATGCTGAGAGAGCTGAACGTGCACGAAAAGAGGATGCAGAGAGAGATGAACGTGCACGAGAAAGACAACACCAAAAGGAGATTGCAGAACTAGCTGAGATAACAAAACAAAAACAGCTAGAAGATGACAAACAGGTTAAGCAAATAGAATTAGAATTAAAACAGAAGCAGTTAGAACATGATAAGGAAATTAAGCAACAACAGTTAGAACAAGATAAGGAAATTAAACAGAAGGAACTAGAATTAAAACAGAAGCAATTAGATCAAGAGAGAGAACTAAAGCAAAAAGAGATAGATGAAATGGCAAGAGTTAAGGAAAAACAAATTCAAGTAGAATCAGAGACACAGTTAAAGATGAAAGGTATGGATGTAGACTCACACTTAGAGATCTCTGCTACTAAACTAAAAAGTCAACAAGAAGAAAATAAGTTCAATAAATAAAAAATATTATCAAACCATATTGTAAAGAAGACTCCATATCAGCCTGGACAGAAAATGTCGAGTATCAATGTAAATACCACCAAGTTCCAATAGAGATGTGGGCTATGATTTATATGAAGAACCTGAGTGGTGAGCCCCTTAAAGTGATAGAATCAATACCAACTGATCTTAGATCTAACTATCAGTACATCCATGATAGGATAATGCAACATTTTTTACTTGATGCCCCTGGGTATCAGGTTCAGTTCTCAAATTTAAAACCAAAACCTAGTGAGACTTTCATTGATTACGTCTCAAATGTTCAAAGTGTACTAAATAGGTGGCTTAAAGCAGCTAACATAGGTAAAGATTTTGACAGACTTAAAAATCTAATAGCCATGGATAAAGTCATATCCACTATACCATCTCCTTTTGCTAAATTCCTGCAGCAGTCGGACATTGAGACCATAGAACAATTTGAAAAGAAAGGCTCTGCATATTTTTCCTCAAATAGAGATATTTTTAAGACTTCAAATGACTCTGAAATAGTTTCCTTTGTAAAGGACCAACCTAAAAACTATCAAAGTAATAGAAAACCATTTCATAAAGTTGATAAGAAAGATAGGAAAGTGTCAAAATGTATCTACTGTCAACTTTTGCATGACACTTATTCTATGTGTGATAAATCGCCAAACTATCCGGCGCATCTTGAAAATGTTATTAAGAAGCAACAAAACAAGCGATCTGCATACAGGCGTGCAATCAAATGCTTCTTTTGTTCCAGCTACGGCCATTATTCAAATAAGTGCCTGGGCCGCCAACGTATGAAAGCCAACAATGCTATTTTGATTGATACATCTTCTGATAGTGGTAGTGAGACTGAGTGTGAAGTCGAGAATGTATTACCTTTTAAGCAATCTGAAGATGTCTGTTGTGTGAACGATGTGTTAAGCTTTGACAATTGTGACCAATGTCACCAATTTCATGCAGACGGCAAACTTACATGTGGGCATAATGTAACATCCTCCTTGGAGAATGCAAATGCAGCTATAGCCTCCAGAGGCAATCTATTGTTTCACTCTGCAATGGTCAATGAGAAGCCATGCCGATGTTTGCTTGACAGTGGGAGCTCTATTATTGGAGTGAAAAAGGAACTTGTTAATCCAAAGGATTATACTGGTGACTCTGTAAAATGCCGGACTTTTTCTGGTAATATAGAAACCTATCCTCTGGCAAGAGCCCGTATAAACACCCCGTTCCTTTCTGATACCTTTACTTGTGCAATACTAGACAACCCTTGTACTGATTTAATTCTTGGGTGTCTACCCCAGCTAAGGCACTGTACAGATGAAGAAATATCTATCTGGGAGGAGAAAAATGGTTTCACTCCAGTGAACAGTGCAGATATCATCAAACATCACAGTCCTAACAAAAGTGCTAGACCCATAACACTTGAAACTGATCAAGACGTAATGGTGCTACTACCAGACAAGCATAATAAAATACTTACTTCATGGCAAGGGCCTTTCAAGGTGATACAAAGACTTTCAGATGTTGACTATGAAATATCGATAAACAGACACTTAAAGATATTCCATGTCAACATGTTGAAACCTTACTTTTCACGACAAGAGACAGGAGTAGAGACAGACGAACACAATGCACCCACACCTAGTGATCAGACAACAGACGTACATAACGCAACTACACTAGTTAGCGAGACTGGCAAATCCGACGAGATCCATACATCTAGTGAGAATACAGAATACGCACTTAGCACCACCACCGTACTGAATCAGGTAGACGACGACGGAATGGAACTACCTGTTCCTATTGTAGACAAGACTGCGACATTAGATAGCATACGGATAGAACAGGGACTAACAGACGGTCAACGACGACAATTAATAGAATTAGTGACAGAGTATAAAGACATATTTTCTGACATTCCAGGTAGGACGGACAGAATCGAGCACTCCATTCTTCTTTCGGACTCTAAGCCTATTAAATGCAGGCCGTACTCAATCCCACTTAGCTATAGGGAAAATATAAATAAGGAAATACTTAATTTAGAAGCTAGTGGGATCATTCAGAAGTCTACATCTGAGTACTCCTTTCCAATCGTCCTAGTTAAGAAAAAAGACTCCACAATTCGTCTGTGTGTGGACTATCGAAAACTTAACAACGTCACCAAGATTGACGCAGAGCCAATTCCTTCCTGCGAAGATCTTATTCTTGACATGTCCACCTCCAAAATCTTTTCTAAATTAGATCTTACTAAGGGATATTGGCAGGTCCCTATGAAAACTCAATCCATTCATCTTACTGCTTTTTCAACACCTTTAGGACTTTACGAGTGGCGTTTTCTTCCTTTCGGACTCCGAAACGCTCCTGCCACTTTCGTACGCTTAACTAGAGATCTACTTCATGGAGTGACGAATACAGTGACGTATATAGATGATATATGTGTCCATACTGATGACTGGACAACACACCTACTGAAACTAAGACATGTCTTTGATAGGTTGCGACTCTTCGGTCTCACTGTCAAACCGAGCAAAGTCGAATTGGGCCTAAAAGAAATTGATTTTTTGGGTCATGTCATTTCACAAGGTCAACTAAAGACTGACAATAAAATCATTACCAAAATTATGAACCTGACCATGCCTACCACAAAGAAGCAGGTCAGAAGCCTTTTGGGGTTAGTAAATTACTATAGCAAATTAATACCAAACTTTGCTGAAATTACAAGTGTATTTTCAAATATTTTAAAAGCATCTGTAAAACTAGATGTCAAAGATGCATTATTAATTTCTGCATTGTCAAAATTGAAAATCATGTTTAGTAATGTACCAATCCTCCGCTTGCCTAATCATAGGCTCGTTTATTATCTTAGGACAGATGCCAGCAGAATCTCCATCGCTGCAGTGCTAGGCCAATTTTATGAGGGCATCTTCCATCCGATTTGCTACGTGAGCCGTAAGATCACACCTGCTGAGTCCAGATATTCCATATCAGAGTTGGAAGCCCTAAGCGTCATCTATGCGGTGAGGAAGCTTCATCGATTTCTAGCGGGTGTTCACTTCGTTGTCCAGACTGACAACTCCCCAATCACGGTCATACAAAGTGGTGTGCATCGGAATGACCGTATATACAGGTGGTCGCTAATACTACAAAACTATACGTTTAGTATAGAGCATATTAAGGGTAAGGACAACATTCTGGCTGATACCCTTAGTCGACCATCTGAGGTAGAAATACCGCAGATTCCGCATAAGAGTGTAGAGTAATAGATTATTAGTACATTAGAATATTCTATGAAAAATATTTTACAAATACATAGACATTATGTGCTAAACTATGTACTAGGAACACCGATCTACCAGGTGTCCGTAGACATCAAAAGAAGAACTATGCTCCGAGAACAAATATAGCACCGTATGAACTGGGACAGCTCGTTACTAAATAAGCTCCATATGGGTTCCGGTGAATCATTTGTGTTCAGCAGAGAAAAACAGTGTCAGAACATTACATAAATCCAGACACGAAAATACTGGTCTACGACACAATCGAACTCTACAGGTGCAATACCCATAGGACACAAGTATGACTGTGTAATGTGTTTAATATACCCAGGACAAGTGTGAATATATAGTATGCCAATGAAAGCAATTTCTGAACATTAGGGCAACGACTAACCTGAGGTATTTAAATACTATGTATATATAAACTTATTGTGATATGTATTATAACATTTTAATATAGTGATAGCCGGTCTCTCTGGCTGTGGGGTTACAACACTTTCTCTCTGTAATCCCGTTTATCACGCAGAGTCTCGCAGCGGAGCGAGAACTGAGGTGGTTCGACCCCCGCTCGTGACTTGCGGATACTGAGCCGGCCGCTCAGAAAGCAATGGCAAACTACTGAGCGTAATCTTGCCAAGAGATCAACAGACAGCTGAAAGATGCTGCTGTTGACAGCTAAGTCCTGTAAAAGGATACGCAAAACATTTTTTAATATAGTGATAAATTATAGGTAGATTAGGTCACTTTAATTTACATTTAGATTTAGACAATATAATAGTTTTCATTGTTTTTTAATTAGTTTAGATAGGATTAATTAGATAGATCAGTAATTTACCCACTTACTTACCTTAAAAGTAGAATAGGATAGTAATTTAAACGTAATAACAGCTAATTATAAACTAGAATAAAAAGTTTAGATAGTATTAGTACCATTTAGGTTTATTACATTTCACTTTGTTTCATTTCATTTGAGTTCATCCCATCTTAATGGACCAGTCCATTTAACAAACGTGATCATGTAGTTTTAGGATTAATGTACATCATTATCATAGGATAAAAAGATTATACAATTAAACATACATCATTTACACCATTTAGAGTAAAAATATCAATCATATATTTTTCCAGTTAAAAACATTAGTTATAATTTTGTTATATTTCACATTACCCATGTTAGAAAGGTACATAATTGATTACATTTCACATTACCCATTTCATAAAGGTACATAACTCATCTCACATCAATTTCATTTTAAATAGGTAGATTACGTCCCTTAAATTAGATAAACATTAGGATTAATTTGGCAAATTAAATTAAAATAGGTAACACATTAGATACATATTTATAGAACTAGTATGTCAGTATTTAGAGTATTATTTCAGTAGTTACTAATACCAGGGTACAAACCATCAACCCTTTTTCTTACATGTAAATATGTGTAAATACATGACTCGTGCAGCAATTTACGCACAGTCATTTAGCTCAACTTTGTCAAACTGAGCCAAACTTGTACAGTGTCACTCCAAGGTTTTTAAATAATTGTGAGGGTAAAAGATGTGTGACAGAAGTGAGGGTAAAAGATGTGTGATAGAAGTGTGAAAGTGAGAGCGAATGTAAATGATACAGGAGAGGGTGAGATCGGCGGAGTTTTGCTGCCGCTCAACGCGACTTTTTGTTTTTTGTCTGCGTCAAGTGTTTGCTTTCGATGTTGAAAATGTGTTGTCTTGAATGTGTTGTGTGTAGTTTAGTGTAGATCTTAGACAAAGTATTTTAAGTATCATAAGACGGAAACGTAGTCACGAATTAGTGTTATACACTTGTTTGTGGCCACATTTAACCGAATTATGGCACTTGAAAACTAACTTACATACACATGATAGTTAGATACACATGTGAGAAGTTAGATTATACTATTAGTTAGATGCAAACACGCAAACAACCAGAAAAACAAACATATAAATTGCATACATTTTTTGTAGATCAAAGAGAGATAACTCCGGGTCAGGGGACATAATAGACAACGAAACACTAACTTAACAGTGAAAGATAACTTTACACGCGGAAGCGAGATAGGTAAAGCCTGTCGCACACAGCTTGTGTGATGGTTGTTTAATATTATATGGGGGACATGAAGCAATTCATGTGTTGACCCTAAGAAAGTCAACTTTGTATGGGTAGTGAGTTAATTTACTATTTGAGGGCAGGTCTTATAAGACAACGGTCCGGTTCAGACATACCTCTAAATAATATAATATTGCGATTGAGAAGAGGGCTCACGCCAACCAGACAAGTGTGTGGCGATTGCCAGTAGCCAAGTAAAGTGATACTACATTGTGACAATAGTCAGTAGAAGTCTATTAGGTTACCCAAAGCCAGGTTATCAGCAGTCTTTGACAAAAATTAGATACACTAATTTTTTTACAAACCTCTTGCGACACAACCAAGGAGTCAAAGTTGATGACGCAACACAGGAGGGGAGGGTGTGTGTCAAAGACTGATATATATATATATAGGAATATAGGAAAGAGGTCTGCTGCAAGACAGAAGACCACCGGGAAGAGTGGTCAACCTCAAGTAGATTAGAGGTAACATAGTGCCCCAATATAAGGGCAGGGTAGGTGATAGAAAGGGGGACTATTAACTTGTTCTCTCATGAGACACGGAGGCATCGACCAGATAGTTAGTACTCTGGTCACGACAGAATCACGCCTACGTGATAGCCACGGAGAAGAGTGCCACTCAAGAGGAGAACGGCTGCTACCAGCGTGCTGAGTGTAACCGCACGCAAAAAGCCGAAGGACGCAACAAGGTCCTTCCGCGTGCTGTGTAGCGACGCGTGTAGGAAAGTCAGACGGGGGACTGACTTCGTAGAGAGCAGATCGTTTAGTGTCGATAGGAGTTTTTTGTAGCCAATTAGATAGAGATTAGCAATAGGTTTTAGGAAACTAGAGATAGGCAATTCTGTGGCTTTGTGTGTGATTTGATAGCGACTGTTTTGTAAATGTAAAGAGCCAACGGCAATAAAATGTACCATTCATTTCCTCTCACACGACTTGCAAGTTTCTTGTGTGGTGTGGGAGAAGTAATCCTATGACGCCTGACACATTGGTTGTTGACAAGCCCACAACTAGGTTTCAGATAAATAACTTTTACATTTATATTTTCATGTAGTGTTTTTCAATTACTTGTGTCGGTGTGAGATTTTAGTGTGTGCTGATGAAGACTTTAGCCGCAATGTCTAATTTGTTACTTGTGATTGTGTTTTTGTAAAAGCTTACCGTCTATTTCTCGTTGTTTAGTGATTCATTCATTAGATAATTCCTAGAAACCTGAACATTGTCGGCAACCCAGTTTAGGATTGTGCAGTTCCTACAGGCCGAGAACATGGAAACAATCCATTACTGAAACCAGGGCAACTGTTTGATTAACAAGAGCACTAACTTGCAGACTGCTACAATTAATAATACTATAAACACGATACAAGGACAGAACTGCCAACAATTTTTTTTATAAAAAACAACAATCGTGAGGTTGATTTTAACAAGAAACGTTCGTTTTTAAGATTTTCTTTTGATATTGTTCATCAGAATCCCCATTGTTTCCGTGATTTCTTTTCTTCACAAAGTCAACGTAATGTTTTCATAAATGCACCACTTTCAGTTTATTGACCTGAAAAGTAAAACAAAACCTATGTTGACATATACACATGGATAAATAAATAATATGTTGAGGACATGGAAAAAGGTTTTGCATATCCTTTACAGGACATCGCTGTCAACATCAGCATCTTTCAGCTGTTTCTTGGCAAGCTTACGCTCAGTAGTTTGCCATTGCTTTCTGAGCGACCGACTCTATACTCTCATAAGTCACTGGTGCGACCCGAACCGCTTCCAATTCTCGTGCGCTCACGTCAACCACGAGAGTATTCGGGGTTACGGAGAAAGCTGCTAACCTCTCGGCCAGGGAGACCGGCAGAGGACATGGAAAGGGCTTAAATAGTGTTTTTTTTTCTTTCTTGTTACCTCACTTTGAACTCTAGCGTAGTCAACGCTGGACTGATATTTGCATGTGTGCTAGCCTCCCCTCTTACCAGTGTCGCCCGCCATCAGACGAACACACTCCAACTTCTGAGGCACTTGTAACTTACGTCCCGAAGTCAAGGACGAGAATTCGAAATTTTAGTCCAACTGACCTGTGTAGGGGTTTAACCCGCTATTTCGCCATCAGAACACCGGAAATTTAGAGCAAGCTGCGATTATCCATTCAGCCATGCTGACCTCGGCTTAAGGAGACAGCAAGGGATAAATTATCGGAGCGCTTCGAGTTGGCTGAAGGCCTGTGCTCCACTTGGGGATTAAAGTAAGAAGAGGAGGTAAAGGAATACATGGGGGTCATAGATAAATATTATGTCAACTACCTCTACTTCCCAGAGAAACCTCTGGTGGCGACTTTATGAGGCTGGATCTTGTTAGTCAACAACCATGTCACTAATTGTAAGTCAATTCAGGATCGATTTCCAACTGCCAAGGGATTTTTTACGTGCGCAACAATACACACGGGTGTCCGATCTCACTACCTAGAGACCAGGGGAAATTTTGTTACTAGAAGTCCACGTGAAAAAATCCCGGTCCTCACGGGGGGATGAACCCGGAACCTCCAGCACTCGAGGCAGACACCATACCTCGAGACCACTCAGTCCCCCCCCCCCCCCCCCAACCCCCTGTGGTTTTCGTGGGTGACTTTTGTGTTGGCATTCTGACGGCGGCATTATGCACAGTGTACCTGTGCGGGCTGTTGGATTGCTGAGATTCCTGTCTGTTCCACTTTTCACATCGGACAGTGGGGAGCATTTTGTGTGATATTCACTGTCACAGGAACGGAACATAATGGGGACGACCTGTTGCCGTGAAGTTGGAACCTCGACTAATTAACTAACTAACTAACTAATTTTAAGTCAAATTGTTTTTGAATGCGAGTGACTCATGGCTTTATATCTATAAGTAAAGGCAGTCCGCATGACAGATTTAGTTGTCAAAATCATGGATTCATATGTATAGGTACCGGCAGTTATCATTACAGATCTGGTTGTCAACATCATGCAGCAGGTAATCTACAGACCATTCCCATCAACAGCTGCCGAAGTTTCTCGATCCGCTGCCAGTTCTCCTGCCTCATGCACACTCATGTCCACATTGTCTGCAATGTCCTGTGTTCATCTTTGTGATGGCCGACCCTTGTCTCTTCTTCCATGAATCATGTCTTCAATCACTGATCTTTCCAAACCACGGACGTTTAATATGGTCAAAAAATAACATATACAGATATATAAAACAGATAACTTTACCAAATGGAAAGTTTGAAACAGATGGTTATGTTCGTGCTGACATCTTTAACAAGAATCTGGTGGACTTCAGGTTGGTATTATTGAGTTCGAAAGCTAAACTGGTATTTCTGAAATAACGATACATACAACTTGTAATACTACAGTATTATAAATACTGAAATGGTATGAAGAAACAAGTATACAAATTGGGTATTACAACAGTTAATATGGTTTACAGAAAATTAAAATACATAACTTGAAACAAATCTGAATTAGGGGGGGGGGGGGGCAATAAGTAAGTCACAAATGTCTGTAAGGAAAAAAAAAATAAATATGAAAACAACTTGAAACCAGTTTATTTTTATACATACATTGTCCCTTTATTTCTCAACATAATTTCCACCAACATTGATGCACTCATCCCATCGTTTTATCAGTCCTCCTAAACCGGCTGCTTAGAACAGCGTGCTCTGTTTTCTAAACCACGTGTTCCTCCTTCAGTTGTCTTGGTACCCACTTTGAGCACACTTTCTTAAATTTGAATCGTTCATGCATTATGCTGTATGCTGAACCATTCGAGCATCCTATTGCAGATGCTACAGAGTCTATCGTTACTCACCTGTCACCTCTAATCATCTCCTCCACCCGTTGCACGGATGCTTCTGTTGCAATCTCAACAGGACGACCAGATCGGATTTCATCAACAATTTTAGAGCGTCGTTGAATAAATTAGTCTACCCAGATATACACCGCTTTACGGGACAAACATTTGTCAGCATAAACAGAAGCATTTCCTTATGAATGTCCTTTGCAGGCAGTCCTTTTGCCCACAAAAAAGCGCACAATAGCACGTTGCTCTTTGGCTGTACACTCCGTAAGTACAGTCGCCATTTTGTTTATGCGCTGCCCATGCGCATCAGACACTTAGTGCCACATGACGAACGGAAATATAAAGTTCGATGTTGCTGTCACTTAATGACACCTGTAGAAAACACCAACTGCATTTGCCCGCCATCCCACAGTCTGTGTGACTTATTTATTGACTCGCCCGCGTATAACAGCTAAGTTGGTATCTCAGAAATAAAATACATCTGTACAAAAATATGACCAACAATAACTATTCTTATTAGACATTTTAACAATAGATATCTAATCTCATTAACAAAGACATGAAGAAGGAGGAGGAGGGGGGGGGGGGGTATTCAGATACCAAGTCTTCTTGGATGAGGGGGAAAAATAAAAGAAGAAGAATAAGAAAAAACCCAGAAGATTCATGTGCAGGTTCATTATTATCATCATGTGCAGAATTTGTATGTTGAAAATGCCCTGGCAACTCACAATCAGAAGTAGGCTGGAAAGTCATGCTCCGACTTCTGAGGCACTTGTAATTTACGCCCCAAGTCAAGGACGAGAATTCACAATTTTAGTCCAACTGACCGGTGTAGGTATTGAACCCGCTACTTTGCCATCAGAACAAATTAAAGTTAGAGCAATCTGCGCTTATCCATTCAGCCATACTGTAGGCTTAAGGAGATAGCAAAAGATAAATTATTATCGGAGCGCTTCGAGTTGACTGAAGATCTATGCTCTACCTGGGGATTAAAGTGAGAAGAGGAAGAAAAGGAATACAAGGAGGTCATAGATAAATATTATATTATTTACTTCCAAGATAAACCTCTGGTGGCGACTGTGAGGCTGGATCTTGTTAGTCAGCAACCCTGGCAGTAACTGTAGGTCAAAGTGATTTTGAACACGACTGACTCATGGCTTCATATCTATAGGTAAAGGAATTTCTCATGAGAGATGTGGTTATCAACATCATGGCTTAATATCTATAGGTAAAGGAATTTCTCATGAGAGATGTGGTTATCAACATCATGGCTTAATATCTATAGGTAAAGGAATTTCTCATGAGAGATGTGGTTATCAACATCATGGCTTAATATCTATAGGTAAAGGAATTTCTCATGAGAGATGTGGTTATCAACATCATGGCTTAATATCTATAGGTAAAGGAATTTCTCATGAGAGATGTGGTTATCAACATCATGGCTTAATATCTATAGGTAAAGGAATTTCTCATGAGAGATGTGGTTATCAACATCATGGCTTAATATCTATAGGTAAAGGAATTTCTCATGAGAGATGTGGTTATCAACATCATGGCTTAATATCTATAGGTAAAGGAATTTCTCATGAGAGATGTGGTTATCAACATCATGGCTTAATATCTATAGGTAAAGGAATTTCTCATGAGAGATGTGGTTATCAACATCATGGCTTAATATCTATAGGTAAAGGAATTTCTCATGAGAGATGTGGTTATCAACATCATGGCTTAATATCTATAGGTAAAGGAATTTCTCATGAGAGATGTGGTTATCAACATCATGGCTTAATATCTATAGGTAAAGGAATTTCTCATGAGAGATGTGGTTATCAACATCATGGCTTAATATCTATAGGTAAAGGAATTTCTCATGAGAGATGTGGTTATCAACATCATGGCTTAATATCTATAGGTAAAGGAATTTCTCATGAGAGATGTGGTTATCAACATCATGGTTTAATATCTATAGGTAAAGGAATTTCTGAAGACATCTGTGGTTATCAACATCATGGCTTCATATCTATAGGTAAAGGAAGTTCCCATGACAGATTTCGTTGTCAACATAATGGCTCCATATCTATAGGTAAAGGAAGTTCCCATGACAGATTTCGTTGTCAACATCATGGCTTCATATCTATAGGTAAAGGAATTTCTCAGATGTGGTTATCAACATCATGCAGCAGGTAATATGAAGACCATTCCCATCACCAGCTGAGGAAGTTTCTCGATCCGCTGCCAGTTCTCCTGCCTCATATACCCTCATGTCCAAGTTGTATGCTGTGTCCTGTGTCCTTCTTTGTGATGGTCGACCATGACTATTCTTCTTACTTGGGGACTTAAATTACAAGTACCACTGACGTTTAATATCATCAAATATAACATATACAGATATATAAAACAGATAACTTCACCAACTGGAAAGTTTGAAACAAGATGGTTGTGTTCATGCTGACATCTTTAACAAGAATGTGGTGGACTTCAGGTTGGTATTATTGAGTTCGAAAGCTAAACTGGTATTTCTGAAATAACGATACATACATCCCGTAATACTACAGTATTATAAATACTGAAATGGTATGTAGAAACAAGTATATAAACTGTATATTACAACAGTTGATATGGTTTACAGAAAATTTAATTAATAACTTGAAACAATTCTAAATTATAACAGTTCAGCTGGTATCTCTGAAATAAAATAAATCTGTACAAAGATATGATCTACAATAACTATCCTGATTAGACATTTTAACACTAGGTATCTGATCTCATTATCAAAGATATGGGGGAGGGGGGATGATGTATTCAGACACCTAACCTTCTTGGATGATGGGGAAAAAGAAGAAGAGGATGAGAGACAAAACCATAAAATCACGGTGCGGGTTCATCATCATCATCATATTCATGATCATATTCATGATCATCATCATGATCATCATCATCATGATCATGATCATCATCATCATCATCATCATCATCATCATCATCATCATCATCATCATCATCATCATCATCATCATCATCATCATCATCATCATCATCATCATCATCATCATCATCATCATCATCATCATCATCATCATCATCATCATCATCATCATCATCATCATCATCAACATCATCACTGTGTGCAAGATTTGTATGTTGAAAATTCCCCAGCAGCGGACAATCACAACGAGCTGAGAAGCATCTAACAACAGTGGAAATGTGGCTTCTGAAGAAAATTCAAAGAATATGGACGGACAAAAAAAAAATGAAATAGGCAATCCTTCAAGAAACAAATGTAAATCATAAACTGATTAGACAAATTAGAGATTTTTGGGGGGTTCATTAAGAGGAGAAATAAACATGAAAACTAAGTGACAACTGGTAAAATTGATCAGAAAAGAGCAAGGGGAAGGCAAAGAAATACATATCTGGATGGCTTGGTCACATGACATAAACGGGACAAACAGCCCTAATCCAAGACACTGGTGATCGTGTGGGATGCTGAACCATGAACTCCCACACTTGTTAGCATGGATGGCACACATGATGATGATGATACTATGATCATGTAAGAGATGTTTGGAAAAGCTAATCCACGCGCACAATTCAGTCCAGCACTACTAGAAGTAGTGTGTATAGACTATGTTTGAGTCCAAAGCGAGTGGGCGAGTGTGCATAAAAACACATAAAAAACTACCTATCTGATTTGAAGCAGCAATATCTTGTAAACATCTTCTGAAAGTTTTTTTAATTTTTTTTTTAAATTTTTACTCGGCAGAAAACTTCTGCCATTGAGTAGTTTCCAGAAAGAACAAAAGCAACCTTCGCACTGTACAAGATGAAACGGCTTACTCACTGAAATATTGAAATCTTACAATCGATTTATTTGACTGGCTCAAATCGATATTGCTTTGTTTGACAGAAACCATGCTTAATGCCGTCAGTCAATACAGGTATTGATCGACTTACGACCACGATCGGTTAAGACAGACTGGTCGTAACACGATTTGGTCGTAAGTTGAGTACGCTATGTGTACAGTAATGTGAAGTGATGTCATAAAAATATTTAAGTTAAATTATATCATAAATTTCTTTTATTATTGTTATAAATCATAATTTTCGATGTTCATTTTGTGCCATTTGTATCACCTCTACACCATTTTGTTTCTTTTTACATCGTCAGGTTTAAGAAAGAAAAAAAAACACTGAATTAACTGTACATGTACAACTGGTTTAATATTTGCAAAACATACAAAATACAGGTGTGGAAAATACTATAGGAAACATTTTCCCAATCGCAAAACACATCAAATTGTCACTGGCCGTAATTGCCAGGCGTCGTTGACGACGACGCGGTAGAACTGGTGGGGAGATTATGACACAACTAACCATCCACTCAACCAAACGCACACTCAACCAAATACCCATTAAAAAGCCAACCAACCAAACACTCAATCAAACAACCACCCACGCAACAAACCACCCACACAACCAACCATCCAACCAACAACCATTCAACCAATCAACCACCCAACCAACCACCCACTCAACCAACCAACCATTCAACCAACCACCCACTCAACCGACTAACCACCCAACTAACCAACCAACCACTCACTCACTCAACGAACCAACCACATGTCTAACCAACCAAACATCCATCGAACTAACTACTTACCCAACCAACCAACAACACAACCAACCAAGCATCCACTCAACCAACCAACCAACCATCTACTCAACCAACCAACAACACAACCAACCAAGCATCTACTCAACCAACCAACCATCTACTGAAACAACAACACAACCAACCAAGCATCCACTCAACCAACCAACCATCTACTCAACCAACCAACAACACAACCAACCAAGCATCCACTCAACCAACCAACCATCTACTCAACCAACCAACAACACAACCAACCAATCATCCACTCAACCAACCAACAACACAACCAACCAATCATCCACTCAACCAACGAACCAACCATCTACTCAACCAACCAACAACACAACCAACCAAGCATCCACTCAACCAACCAACCAACCATCTACTCAACCAACCAACCAACAATCTATTCAACCAACCAACCATCTACTTAACCAACCAACCATCTACTCAACCAACCAACCATCTACTCAACCAACCAACCATCTACTCAACCAACCAACCATCTTCTTAACCAACCAACAACACAACCAACCAAGCATCCACTCAACCAACCAACCAACCATCTTCTCAACTAACCAACCAACCATCTACTCAACCAACCAACCAACCATCTACTCAACCAACCAACCATCTACTCAACCAACCAACCATCTACTTAACCAACCAACCATCTACTCAACCAAAGAACCATCTACTCAACCAACGAACCATCTAATCAACCAACCAACCATCTACTCAACCAACCAACCAACCATCTACTCAACCAACCAACCACCCAACCAACTAACCACCCAACCACCCACTCAACCAATCAACCACCCAACCATCCAAGTACACACTCAACCAACCAACCACCCACCCACTCAACCAAACAACCAGCAACCACCAACTAACCAACCAACCACTCACTCACTCGACGAATCAACCTGCCAACCACCTACTCAATTAACCAACCAAACACCATACCAACTAATCAACCAACCACCCACTCAACCAACCATCCAACCAACAACCCATTAAACCAATCTACCACTCAAACAACAAAACACCCAACCAACCAACTAACCATCCAACAAAACACCAAATCAACCAGCAAACCAACGAAACACCCAACAAGCTACTCAATCACATCACCACCCACTCAACCAACCAATCACCCACCCAACCACCCGTCCACGCAACAAACTAACATCTCAACCAACCACCCAATCAACAAACAAATCACTTAACCAACCACCCTCCCAACCAACCACCAAAGCAAACAACAAACCAACAAATCCCCCTACCAGCCAACCAGCCTCCCAACCAGCCTCCCAACCAGCCACCCAACCACAAAATCAACCAACCACTCAACCAACCATCAGCTCAACCAACCAACTACCCGCTCAACCAACCAACCACCCAACAACCACCCAACCAAGCAACCTCTCAACCAACAACCCAATCAACAAACCAATCACTCAACCAACCACCCACCCAACCAACCAACAAAGCAACCAATAAACCAAAAAATCCCCCAACCAGCCAGCCAACCAACCTCCCAACCACCCAACCAGCCGCCCAACCACAAAACCAACCAACCACTCAACCAACCACCCACTCAACCAATCAACCACCCACTCAACCAACCAGCCACCCACTCAACCAACCATAACACCAACCACCCACTCAACCACTCAACCACCCAACCAACCAAACACTTAACCAGACAACTGCCAACCAACCACCCACCCACACAACCAAAAACCCTCTCAACCAGCCACCCAACCACCCAAACAACCACCCACTCAACCAATCATCCACCCACCCAACCAATACAAAACCAACCAACAAAACAACGAACTACTTAACCAGCTACTCAACCACCAAACCGACTAGTCACCCAACCAACTACCCACTCACCCAACCAAACAACCACTCAACCAACTAACTAACGACCCAACCAACCACTCAACCAATCAACAACCCAACCAAGCAACCACCAAACCAACCAACAAACAAGCGAACTCCCACCCAGCCACCCAACCACCCAACCAGCTAGACAACCACCCAACCAACCCCCCAACAAAGCAACCACCAAAACAACCAACAAACCACCAAACCAGCCACCCAACCACACAACCACACAACCAACCACGCACCCAAACAACCAACCACCCAACCAACCACCCACTCAACCAACTAACCAAACTCTCAGCCAATCAACCAACCACCCATCCACCCACCCAATCAATCAACAACCAACAACGACACCAACCAACCACCCACCCAAAAAACCAACCATCGAACCAACCCCCCAACCAACCACTCCTCCACTCAACGAATCAACCACCTGACTAACCAACCAACCATCAATTGAACCAACTATTTACTCAACCAACCACCCACTGAACCAGACAACCATCCAACCAACCACCCACTCAACCAACCAACCACTCAACTAACCATCCAACCAATCATCCAACCAAGCACCTACTCAATCAACCAACCACCAAACCAACCAACCAAATACCCACTCAACCAACCAACCAAAAAACACAACCAACCAAGCATCCACTCAACCAGCCAACCAACCACTCACTCAGCCAACCAACCAACCACCCAACCAATTAACCACCCAACCACCCACTCAACCAACTAAACCACCCAACCAACCAACTACCCACTCAACCAACCAACCACCCACCCACTCAACCAACAAACATACCACCAACCACCCACCCACTCAACCAACAAACATACCACCTACTCAATCAACCAACCACCATAACAACTAACCAACCAACCACCTACTCAACCAACCAACCAACCAACTACCCACTCAACTAAACAACCAACCAACCACTCACTTAACCAACCAACCAACCACCCACTCAACCAACCAGCCAACCAACCACCCACTCAACAAACAAACCAACCAACCACTCTAAGGAGCTTTACGTTCAGTAGTTTGGCATTGATTTCTGAACGACAAGTCAACGTTAAAATCCAAACTGACATGTGTAGGAAACGAGCTGACTTTGTAGTTACAGTGTGATGACACATCATTCATAGAACAACTCAATCACCATATACGTTTCTTTTAATCTAGAACTTTGCTCGAACACATTTACAGCGTCAGGGATCGAGTTGTCGACGCCCGTTTGATCTAATTTGTTAAAGCAGTCACACAAGATAGCTTGTGCAATTCTGTAACTTTGTTTCTAGGAATCAACACGCAACCAGAACGTCACTATCTACAGTCCCAAATTCACCCCATTGTAGATTCAACACAATATTAACATTATTCATGAGGTAGTATTCTCTCTCTCTCTCTCTCTCTCTCTCTCTCTCTCTCTCTCTCTCTCTCTCTCTCTCTCTCTCTCTCTCTCTCTTCCCCCCCCCCCCCCGTGTTCGCTCGCTTTAACTCAAGCGTAGTCCACACACGCGATACTAACTCTAGTGAACTGGACTGATTTTTGCGTGTGGATTCAATCAATCAGGTGCCGTCTCCACAATGAAGGTTGGCTACAATGGAACTCCAATAGCCTCTCGCACTGACTGTATATTTTGTCAGGTTGCTGTTCATCCATATTTTGATGGTATCTACCCACTTGTATCGTTGTCTACCTCTTACTCGATTGCCCTCAGCCTTGCCCTCCAGTATATATTTTATAAGAGTGTTATGACTTTTAACGTGGCTGAAATATTTCATTTGCCTCTTTTTTATTTCTTTCATCAACTCTCTTTTCATTCCCAGTTTTTCTGGAACCACTGTATTTGATTGCTTTTGTTTCCGTGAAATATGACATATTCTTCTGTATATCCATATCCAGGGCTTCTATTCGACTTTCTAGTTGCTTGCTCAATGTCCAGGCTTCCACGCCATACAGTAGCGTTGAATATTTGTAACATTTGACAATTATCATCTATAATGCTTTGTTAATCTCTTTAGATGTTAATATTGATTTGATGCTGTTGAACACATTTTTGCCCATTCCTATTCTCTTTTTGATTGCTGTTTCACTTCTGTTATCCTCTGTTATTACATATCCACGATAGGAGAAACTTGTTACTTGTTATAGTATCTCTCCATTTACAATGATGCTCATTGATGGCTTCTCCTTTCCACTGCTAACTATCATGGTTTTCGTTTTGTGGATGTTAATATCTAAGCCGCCGTCTCCCTGGTCTAGGAGTTACACGACTTTCTCCGTAATCCCGTATACTCTTGTCAGTGGCGTGAAATGATGAGAATCGGTAGCGGTTCTCTCCGCGTCGGTAACTTACGGCGTATGTGAGTCGGTCGCTCAGAAAGCAATGGCAAACTACTGAGCCTAATCTTGCCCGCCAAGAAATCAACAATCAGCTAAAAGATGCTGATGTTGACAGCGATGTCCTGTAAAGGATATGCGGAAAAAAAAAATCTAAGCCACATTATTTTTTTTTTTAATGATCGTTTATTACGTACAAAAACAGTATCTTTTTACATAAGCGAATACAACATATACATTCATACACATGTAACAGCATTGTATTCATGGCATGGTGTAACTATCTACATATTACCTGTTGACGATGATGGTTGAGTAATCATTTGCTCCCATGATTACCAAAACATTTAAAAGAAACCCTTTCACTTACAAATTGGGCACCCAGGCCCGTCTAACCTTCGGTCCTTCCAGTCACTCATCTTTTGTTCAACAATAGTACATGATGCATTTACATAGAAAAAAAAAACATTGTCAAATGAATGTTGTAAATATAAACAATGCATATTACTATGTTAGAGAGAGAGAGAGAGAGAGAGAGAGAGAGAGAGAGAGAGAGAGAGAGAGAGAGAGAGAGAGAGAGAGAGAGAGAGAGAGCTTAATCACACGTACAAATGATTTATTTGGGGCGGGTTGGGCTGGGCTGGGACAGAGGTCAAAGAGGATCATCACCCTTCAAAATACATTTGGGAAGGTTTTAGAGAAGATAGTCGCTGTCAGGCTGCAAGAGTTTTTGGAAAGCTGGAAGCTTTTTCCAAGAGGCCTGGGGAGCTACAGGCCAGGAAAAGATACCTGGTCAAATGCAGCCACTTTTGCCTTTGATGTTTATGAGGGGTTCCAGAGTAGACAAGAAACCATGGCGGTAGCGCTTGATCTCGAGGATGCGTACAATAGAGTTCGAAATGATATTTTGATGACCGCACTGATGGAGAAGGGGGTCAATCCCTGGTTGGTGAACTGGATAGCAGCCGTCCTGCATTCTCGTCGGGTTGCTCTCCGTCTGGGCGCATGGACCTCAGAGCCACATATGTTAACCCCGGGACTGCCACAGGGATCTGCAGTCTCACCGGTGCTCTTTAACGTGTATACGAGCAAGGTTGCAAACCTAGAAGCACCAGGGGTTGGAAGGATACTAACATTTGCAGATGACATTCTTGCATATAAGCAGGGGAGAGATAGGGAGCAAACAGCCCAGGAGTTACAGGCGACAGTAGATAAAGTGATTAACTGGTGCACTGAAATGAGTGCTGTCATCCACCGGAAAAGGCGGCTGTTTTGTGGTGCTCTCTGGACAACAGGATTGTAAGAGCTGATGTCCCAAGCCTCGCGATAGATGGTAGAAATGTCAGCAGAGAGAACAAACTGAAATATCTGAGGATCACATTTGACAGGAGCCTGTCCTTCAAGGACCATGTGGAGACGGTTGTGACAAGATCTCAAAAGGGACTCAATGCACTTAAAACTATGGCTGCAATGGACACAGAGCAGAGAATGCTTTTCACACTATACCAGCACTTGATCCTCTCAGTAATTGATTATGGATTAGGTCTGCTCACTGTCTCAAAGAGTCAGCTGGTGAATTTAGAGCGCATACAGAACGAAGCTATGCGGGTCATTCTGGGATGCACTAGAGACACCCCAGTAGTGTGTATGCGTTACATCATTGGTCTGCCGACTGTTGCTGGTAGGCTCAAGTTGATGCAGGCGAAGGCATTCCTCAGAGTAGCTGCAGACACAGACCACCCACTGCATGAGGCGCTGGACGCAGTTAAGGGTCAGCGACTGATAAGAGGGAAATCATGGATAGTTCAGGCGGAGGATACGATCAGACATGTGTGTCCCTTGGAGAACATCAGGCGAGGAGAGGAGTGGGTCAGAGTGCCAGCGGAGCAGTCAGACTTGTGCAGAGTAATAATCACATTAAGCCGGGAGTGTAGGGAGTGGCCAGCAGGGGCCGCGGAAGTGGAAATCCAGCAGCTAATTCAGGACAATGCTCACTCGAGTGATGTGATTATCTACACAGATGGTTCGGTGTCAAGAGGTGAGAGAAGTGGCTGGGGGTTCATAGCCAAAGCTAATGGTCGATGTTTGGGGCAGGAGAGCCTGGCATATGATACCACACCATCCAGCTTAAGAATGGAAGTGGAGGCAGTCACTGCGGCTCTCCGCTGGATGGAGAATACGACACACACACACATCGTGATTGTAACTGACTCAAAAAGCATGCTGACGAGGGTGAGGACGGGCAGACTTCGTGCGGAGTGGCTTGCTTCTCTTCGGAGGTCACGGGTGACAAGCATCGCCTGGATATTTTCTCCGGGGCATGCCGGTGTGCTGGGAAATGAACAGGCGGACAGATTGGCTGGCTCTGCAGAACTTGGTGGAGTATTGATACATGACAAGGCAGACGTGGTTGCGGACTTGTGGGAGCACGTGCACACCTCGGAGGAGCAAATGGATTACCATGGTCTGGCAAGAATGAGACAACGAGGAGTGACGAAGGGATCTGGCCGACGCTCAACGCTCAGAGGAAAGGCGAGACGGACTTATAATCAGATTGCTACTGGTACTATTAGTGTTGGAACTCTTCGCTGGCTGCTGAGGATGGGGACGGAGCACTTATGGGATTGCCCCGAATGCTGTGATGTCGATTCCTAAATCAATCAATCAATCAATCAGAGGTCAAAGACATCTCAAACTGTTTATGTTCGTATTCCCGTTCCACGGTTTGACAAAGAAAACTGACCTACATTATACAGTTTCCTTTATGTTGTCCGGACTGGGGCAATAGTCTCACCGCCAGTGACACAGAAGGAGAGGATAATGACACAATCTTTTTTTTTAATGATAATATAACATTTATGAAATGGTATATTTACACACGCTCATACGCCTCCTTTCCAATTTGTTTTTCATGCACACTTAGTTTTATGTAACAACTTTAAACGTATCACCGAATACATCATGCGTGAAACATTGGAAACACGTTCCATTTTGAAAGGAAAATTTAAAAACAGGTATGTGTGGCGTTTGCACGCGAGAGAAAGAGAGAAAGAGAAACAGAGAGAGAGAGAAAGAGAGAGAGAGAGAGAGAGAGAAAGAGAGAGAGAGATGGAGAGAGCTAGGGAGTGGGGAGAGAAAGAGATACAGAGAGAGAATGAGAGAGGACGAATGTGTGTGTGTGTGTGAGAGAGAGAGAGAGAGAGAGAGAGAGAGAGAGAGAGAGAGAGAGAGAGAGAGAGAGGGGGGGGGGTTACTTCCTGGCTGACAAGGACCTTGGACCTATGCAATTCAGCTTGTCTTTGTGTGGGTAGCCCAATGAAATTTTGTCCCTGGTTGTTGTAATATTACCCATTCTCCGGTGGCAAAGAATGGCAGTGTGCTGATTCATTGCACATGTGCTGGTTACTGTAAGAGATTTTAAAGAGAAAAGTCAAGTTTTTTTCCATTATAAACCATTCTAAAAATGTAATCAACCCAAGTGCATTACAGACTCAACAATATTTCTAATTGCAAGAGAAAATGAAATTAAAGAAAGTTTACACATTTCAATCAGGAAATATAGTAAATAGTTTGTATTTGAACATTAATAAAAATAAGTTTCTGTTGTATGTAAGGGAATTGAACCTGGCCTTGATTCTGAAAGTTCAAACTAAATTTCTGTATTCTGCTAGTGTTTGAAGTAGCTTGTGTGTGTGTGTGTGTGTGTGTGTGTGTGTGTGTGTGTGTGTGAGTGTGTGTGTGAGTGTGTGTGTGAGTGTGTGTGAGTGTGTGTGTGAGTGTGTGTGTGTGCGTGTGTGTGTGTGTGTGTGTGTGCGTGTGTGTGTGTGTGTGTGTGTGTGTGTGTGTGTGTGTGTGTGTTTTTTTATTTTTTTTTTTTTTTTTTTTGGGAAGAGTGATCAGAAAGATTGCCTTTGTAAATGTCTGTTTCTTTGACTGTGTATGTTTGTACTAGTTGTTGGGGAGTGTTCACTGCGTCTGTGACTGTTTGGCATGTGTAGAACATGTGTTCTTCTGTCTCTTGAAGTCTCATTGCTGTATTCGGGATACTACGTCGTGAGGTCCCAATCTCTTCCACGAAGGCCAACTATCTTCACTATTGCGTCCTAAACACGCCTCGTGCGGGTCATACACTCTGCTGTTTCGCTTTCGAAGCCGTTGATCAATGTAGATTCATTCGCCTTGTTCACCGCCCCAGTATTTTGTGTACTAGGGATGAACATTCCCATTTTAGTAGGATATTACCCCTACTTAACTCGTGTAGTTTAGCCAGGCAGACGAGACTGTTGCCCGTGGTGTGTCCACCGCCGTACACAAGCGATATTCGTGGAGCCATACATGAGCTAGGTATAGAGATGGGAACCAAATAGGATTCTGGTCTATCCCTTGGGATATGGCTGCCACTCATCGTGAGGTACAACCCCTCTCGCTTTACTCTACACCTATTACCAGTGTCCTTCGCCATCAGGCAAACCCACTCCGACTTCAGAGGAAAAGCATACTGAAAGTTTAAGAGCGAGGGATGTTATCCTTTCTGCCAAGCTGACCTGCATAAATTATGAAACTTTAATTTAGGTTTGCCATGAGTTAACTTAGCTACACTTTAATATCTTCATGAGTTCTTCATTCTTATTGCAATAAAATGTTGCATGTCCTTTGCAGGGCGTTGCGATCAACCCCAAACCTAGATTGAAAATATCGGCAGAGGCAAGGAGTAGGTTTGAGAGCCGAATAGAAATTCAGACTTGTATGGGGTTATAATCACATTGGGCTGTGAGTGTAGGGAGTGGCCAGCAGGTGCTACGGAAGTAGAAATTCAGCAATTAATTAATGACTACTCTCGTCCTGGCGATGTGGTTTTCTATACCGATGGCTCTGTGTTAAGAGACAAAAAGTAATGTGCCTGGGGATTCAAAGCAAAAGTAAATGGCCAATGTCTAGTAAAGAAGAGATTGGCATATGACACCACGACCTCAAGTCTGAGAATAGAGGTAGAGGCGATTACTGCAACTGACTGGAGAACAAACTGTATATGTATGTTGCGATTGTAACTGATTCACAAAGCTTGCAGGCAAATGTGAAGACTGGCATCCTTCGTACAGAATGACTAGCATCGATTCAGATGTCACAGGTTGTGAGCATTCGCTAGATCCTTTCTCCAGGACACTCTGGTGTGGTTGGAAATGAACAGGCAGACAGATTGACTTTTTCCGCATAATTAAAGGGTGATTTGATGCATGATAAGGCAGATGTGGTGAAGGCGCTCTGGGAGCATGTGAATAATGCTGACTATCATGGTCTAGAGAGAATGCAGCAGCAAAGGGTGGTTAGAGGATCTGGTCGACAGTCGTCACTCAGGGGTAAAGCAAGACGGATATATATTCAGATTACAAGGAGCACCATTAGTATTGGAACTCTTCGCTGACCATTGAAGATGAGGGATGAGCGCTTATGGGAGTGCCCCGAATGCAAAGAGTAGGTTCTTGACCCAACTCAACACAGCCTAGGTAGAATTACTAGGCAAGGTTACATTCAGTTTATTTTCTCAACGGCAAGTCACCGTTCAAGTCAGCTGACAGTGTAAGGAATAAACCCGTACCCTGCCGTCAGCGACCGGAAGTTTGAGCGCAAGCGCATTTAGCCCCACGGCCAGGCTCACCTCTCATTCTCAAAAGTTGTATATCCTTTACAGGGCATCGCAGTCAACCCCAGCATAATTTGGCTGTTTGTGATTTCTTAGAAGTTTACAGTTCAGTAGTATGCCATTCATTTCTGGACAACCGGCACTCTTACCAATGTTTAGAAACAGCGGTCTGCTTCCAAATCGCACACAGCCGTGTTTAGATCGCGGTATGCGTGACTACGAATTGAATTCGCCACAGAGCATGGCTATTACACAAGGATAATTTCAGCCCAGTGCACTAATTCTGTATCAGTGCAAAAGTAAGGAACGGACTCCTTTCCCCGCCATGAGGCGCATTGGATATATGGTGCAAGCCCCAAAACAGTTCGACCCATCGGCACTGGATGGGTCATGTGATCCACATCACGCCAGCCACCTGCCCTTCCCGGAAAATTTTCCTGGTATACATTTTCCGCTGGGTAGATCTGAGAGGCCAGGACTCTGAACACAATCGACGTTTTGAAGGGGACTTGAACATATGACCACCAGGAAGGTAGCTCAGCGTGCTAGTCAATGAGCTGCCACGGCTCCCTGTGTAGCACTGACGAGCAACCTAATGTGTGAGTCGAAATCCGGCTTGTTGTAAATATTTATTTTATCTGTGGGTTTTCGAATTAGAATTTGGCAGGGGAGTGGCTTAATGGGTCTAATGTCGTGGTTTTCAACTACCGACGGATGTTTAACTTTGCTTCAGCGAAAACACGAGCCCAGCCAGTTTTTCGCCCTTATCCGAGACGGTTAGGCGTCTAAACCACTTCCCTGGGATCAAGCAGATGTTGTGCTCGCCTAGGCTTTCAGAAACTAAACACAGTTTAGTTTAGTTTAGTCGACGGATCAACATCACGGCACATGGGTGTAACCCATAAGTGCTCCGTTCTACTCCTAACTCAAGCCTGAGTCCGAAGAATCTCAGCTCAGTACACGAACTCCGTAGCACCGGCAAGAATCCTGAAATACATTGGGTAAACATTGGGTAAATTTTTTATCTCGAAATAATACACACTGGCGTCCTATCTCACTACCCAAAGACCAGGGGAAATTTTGTTACTGGAAGTCCACGTGAAAATATCCCGGCTCTCACCGGGGCTTGAACCCGGGACCTCCAGCACACGAGGGGGACACCATACCTTGAAACCACTCAGTCCCCAAACCAAACACAGACCCGATGATAGTTGCATATTTTTGACAGGACGTCGCAGTCAACCCCAGCATTTTTAGTTGTTTGTGATCTCTTGGCAAGTTTACGTTCAGTAGTTTGCCATTGCTGTCTGAACGACCGGCACCCATATCATTATATAAAAAAACCCAACTCAAGGCGGTCATCTACCAAACTGCCCGCAGCTGTGTTTCGAACTACGTCCGTATCTCCTACACCGCGGAGCAGGCACAGCCCTGATAAATTTGGCTATTTGCGATGTTAAATGGATATAGGGAGTTTGGCGTATTTCTGAATCATGTTCTATTGTACACTATATGTACACAATATGTGGAAAGAATGAGATTGTGGGGGATCGGCAGGGGTTCTGGAAGAATCTCAAAGCTGAGAGGGAAGACCAGGAGAACTTTTAATCAGATAGCGGTGGGAACGATTAGTAGTATGACTCTTCGCTGGCTGTTGAACGAGGGGACGAAGCACGTATGGGTATGTCCTGAGTGCAGTGATGTCGGTTCTTAACTCAACTCAACTCAACTCAACTGTACACTATATTCACATACAGTTTGGGAGTGGCGGTTTCACAATGGTTAACACACTTTTTTACAGGCCTGGTTTATCGTGTTCGGGGTAGTTTTACATGACCTGGGATGCCTTGACATGGTTATCGCGGGAAATGTAAAGATCTATGTGTGAAACTACCGAAAGGCAAAGGAGAAAGAAAAAGAGCAAATTCAATAGAAATAAAACGTGACACAGCCAGCAAGAACAAAGGCTTTCAGGCTTATTCCGAGAAAGAAGTACGGAGAACAAAGGACAGTTGAGTAGCACGATCAGATGACTTCAGCACTAGTCAACAAATAGACTAACCTAATGATGATGAGGATATTGATGATGGTGGTGGTGATAGTATCTTAGCTGGCTAAAACAGAAAGTATTCACGTCCAACGATTCAAGGAAACCGTTAAATATCATAGCTGATTTAGTGCGTGTGTGTGTGGGGGGGGGGGGGGGGTATTCAGAATCCGCAATACTAGGAATTCGTAAGGTAAATTTAGTAACACACGTAAGCAAAATCAATTAGCAATTCTTCCTGTTCGAAAATCTAGGGCGTGTGTCAGCTTTGCCTTTACACGGTTCACCGTGCCCTTTATAAGTGTGCCGTAGCCTGACTCGGCTTTGACATTTGACACTTGATATTCCCTGTCATCCATTCCCGGTTGATTTTCTATGCAAAGTCACGTTAAGTGGATTGTCAACTTAGTAGTCACTGCAATCCTGGAACATCACTGTAATTATGATATAACACAACGGCAGTGTTACTTTCCCCTTCTTTCCCTTTGAACTCAAGTGTAGTCCGTACACGTGCTACTACTTCTACTACTTTACTGATCTTTGCGTGTGGATTAGTTTTCCCTACTACCAGTGTCCCTCGCCATCAGGCCAACTCACTCCGACTAATGAAGTACTTGTAATTTACCTCCCCAAGTAAAGGACGAGAAGTTAACACTTTAGTCCAACTGACCCGTGTAGCGGTTGAACCCTTTACCTCGGCAACAGCGCACCGGATGTTGTAAGAACGAACGCTTTTATCCATTTGGCCATGCTGACCTCCGTACGACAGTTTTATACACAATAGTTTCTCCTCCTAATCATCTACATTCTCCTCCTCCTCCTCCTCCTCCTCCTCCTTCTTCTTCTTCTTCTTCTTCTTCTTCTTCTTCTTCTTCTTCTTCTTCTTCTTCTTCTTCTTCTTCTTCTTCTTCTTCTTCTTCTTCTTCTTCTTCTTCTCTTCTTCTTCTTCTCGTGTTGTTGTTGTTGCTATTTGTTTCCATCGCTTGGAATCAGCTTGCATCCGCAATTTTGCTTCCCGCATGAAAGCTGGATAGACTGAGACGGTGGCATGGAGGACTATCATCAGTAGAGTTGATCCAGAACACCAAAAACCGAGATCTGTGGAGAGACATGAACGCCTACCCCAGCAAGTGGGGCACTTGATGATGATGGTGATGATGATGATGGTGATGATGATGATGATGATGGTGATGATGATGATGATGATGATGATGATGATGATGATGATGATGATGACGATGATGATGACGATGATGATGATGACGATGACTTCTATGTGTGCTAATCAACACTTGTGAGTATATTTCAAATGTACTGAGTTCCAGGGTCTCAGATTAAGACAGTGTCAATGTTTGTGAGATTTAGACAGCGTCGATGTTTAGCACTGGTAGCAGGGTGTTGTTTGAATATGATATTTATAACATATCGTTTGAGCTGTGTAATATATTGCAAGTGCTGAAGTTATAGAGTTGAGTTAAATTGAGCTAAGAACCGACATCACTGCACTCAGGATATTCCTATACGCGCTCCGTCCTCTCGTTCAACAGCCAACGAAGAGTCATACTACTGATCGTTCCCACCGCTATCTGATTTAAAGTTCTCCTGGCCTCCCCTCTCAGTTTTGAGATTCTTCCAGAACCCCCGCAAATCCCTTGAAATCTCATTCTTTCCACATATGGGTTCTCAATCTGTCCCCCCCTCTCCATCTGGTCCCACAGGCGCTCGACCACCTCTTCCTTGTCCATAGGTAGTCTACCACCAAGAGGTGCATTCCCTGCTAGCCTATCAGCCTGTTCATTCCCCCCGCATTCCTGCATGGCCAGGGCAAAAAATCCATATAATTCTCACAATCTGTGACCTCTGAAGAGAGGTGAGCCATTCAACACGAAACATTACTTTTTTCCACATTACAAAGCATACTCCTTGAGTCCGTAATCAATAAAATGTGGTGCAGTGGTCTCCTCTAACCAACGGAATGCTGCTGTTACTGCTTCCACCTCCATTCTCATGCTGGAGGACGTAGTCTCATATGCTAGACTCTCCCTTTTCAAGAATCGTCCATTAGCCTTCGCAATGAAACTCCAACAACAAAGTCTTTTTCTCACCACTGACTCATCGTACGAAGTTATAGTGACCGTGGGTAGGTCACCATGTTCGCCATTCCATATCCTGTATATGTTTCCCTTGAGCTGTGCATTAATATGAGAATGCTGAAGTTATACCGATTGATTGATTGATTGATTGATTGATTGACTGATTGATTGATTGACTGATTGATTGACGTTTATTTTAGAAGGGTTAAAAATTGGGCACGCAGGCCCGTCTTACATTCGGCCCTTCCAATCACTAATCTTTCGTTCATCAATAGTGCATGATGCATTTACATAGGGGAAAAAAACATTGTCAAATGAATGTTGTAAACATAAACAATGCATTTAACCATGTTATGAGTCATATCCCTCACCCACCTATACATTTCCCACCCACCACACATCCACCACACACACACACACATACGCCACCCACCCACACACACCCAACCACGCACACACCCCCAGACACACATATATTTCCCCACCCACACATCCCCCACCTACACACATCTCCCCTACCACACACACATCTCCCACACATCCCCCAACCCATACATACTCACCCACCCACACATCCTCCACCCACCCACACACCCCCAACCACTCAGCCAAACACACATTCCCAACCACACATTCCCCCATCCACACACACATTCTCTGCCAACCCATATATCATGCACCCACTCACACCACAAACCCACCCACACTTCCCCACCACACAATCTCCCCCATCCACAAACATCCCGCACCCACCCCTACACACATCCCCCACCCATATCCCCCAGCCACACAAATCTACTGACCCACACACACACACCCCGCACCCATTCACCACCCCATACACACTCACCCACCCACACATCCTCCACCCATCCAACTACACACCCAAATCACCCATCCCCATCCACTCTTCCTTCAAGCACACATCCTCCGTCCACACACACATATCCCTCAACCAACCCACACATACACCACACACACATTCCCAACCCACACATCCCCAACCCATACACACATCCCAACACAATCCCAACACACATCCCCCATCCACGTACTCATCACTCAACCACCCACAGCCACACATAACCCACCCACCCATCAACACATATATCTGTCACAAAATGAAACCGTGTGTTTATCCGGTTGATTATTACAGAGGATTTTCGGATTAAGCGGACGATCGACCAGCGACATCTATTTGTACTAACAGAGTAAACACAGTTGTACAGGTTACATCGTGTCAGCCCATAAACACATTTGGTGGTGAGGGAGAAGGATATGGAATGGTTCCGTTTGTCATCTATACTGCCGGACATCAGACGGAAATGGCTGCTGGGATTGTCACCACGGAACAGAAGCTTGACAGTTTGTCAACAGTCAGAGACAAACCGGAATTGGCAGCGAGAGACAGGAAACAGTACATCTGTCAAGTCTTGTTTCCGGAACATCGAGAAGATTGACAGCGGGTTGGGAAAAACTCTTTGTTGGAACTGTACAGTAACTCTCTAGATTGTTTTGGATGTCACAACCAGTGATGACAAATCTAACATTAATGGAGCCAGGGAGGATGGATCCCTGACAGGAGATGATCTGCCACTGTGCCACCTGTGTGGGGGGCATAAAGGAGAACGTCACGTGGCCAACTTTGGTAGTTTGCCATATAAACCCGAGTTGGGATCAACTAGGGGGGAGTTGACCAAGAACCGTGGATTATGATGGAAGTGTTTGTGGGAGAGCTCTACAGTGTTAGATTAATTTAACATTAACTAGCATGTGCCGTTATGGCAAAGTGTAGTAGCCATCCCGGGAATGAGGCGGTTTTTACATAAGGTAGTCAATATAGTCTATTAGTTCTAATTAATATAGACTGTGGCCTTGTTAAACTATAGTGTGATGATTAGCACTGTTAGTGGAAACTAGTTAGAGTAGAATAGTGATATTAACTCTGCTAGTTAAGAATAGATTAGTGAAGTGTTGATAAGCTTTACTAGTTGAGAATTGAGTAATGAGGGATAATTGGGATCTTCCCGTAGGTGTCCCTGGTGGGCGGGGTTCCGCATTCTGTTTGCTGATTTTTCCTTTGTCATAGCCTGATGCGACTCTAGGTGGGTAGCTAATCTGCTCTATGACTAAGTCTAGTTAGCTAAAGATCATTAAGCAAGGTGATAGGCTTACACTCAGCCGAAAGGATCAGTGACTAGTACTATCACCAGATGTGTTGTTTCTATCCTAGGTTCCCTACCAGATCCAAGGAAACTATACAAGTTTGGGAAAGAATTAAAAAACCCATTCTGAAGAACACCAGTTCAAGAGTCAATAAAGTTGCATACAGAAACATAACTTACGCTAGAAGAAAATTGATTCATCAAAGAGAGTGATGCATATTGATGCACCACACAGCATTAGACAGTAGTAACGAACCGAGAACCGGCTAAGAGTACCTAGTGTTAGTACAGTAACAATTAACATTAGTAATTAGCACTTATGGACTGAATGGTTCGATGTGCAACGAGGATGATCTGTCGACTAACTAACTAACTAACTAATTGCGTACACACTGCAAAAGACTTGTGCAGTTTGTTTAGGAACATTAGGAACGGACATTGTGTAGAGTGCAACCGGTCCCTGATTAACTCTTAATACCACCGGTGTCTATTTCGGATGTTCATGAAATTGGATTACCAGAGGTCTACAGAGGCAAAGCATTATCCGGCAAGATGGTTCCGGCAACGGGTGAGGCGTACTTGTTCTGACGTAACGTGCTGTGGTCTATCTTTGCTGTGATCAGCTGACTGAGTTGATGTCTGAGAGTCAGAGTCTACACACTTTATAGAACACGTCACACATTTTCTTCACATACACGTCTCATATACGTTACACTTTTATTTTAATAAATTACTCTTTATTAATTTCTAGAAGCAAGAGTTGTTGAGTATGTTGCGTTGGGGAAGTATGAGAAGGGGGCATAGTACGACAGTGTGAGAGTGATAGGAAGAGGTGTCCATAGGCTGATGGAGTGTGTTGGACGGAAGCTGGTGGATTCTCCAGAATATTGAGGAAACAAAATATTATAATGTGGGTGTCGACTCTCTTCACTCCAGGGACGACACTTTAAAGGAGGACACGACATTATTGGGGGCTCGTAAACGGGATATTTGGACAGTGGGATCTCTCGTAAACGGGATCTTTGGACAGCGGGATCTATCGTAAACGGGATCTTTGGACAGCGGGATCTATCGTAAACGTGATCTTTGGACAGCGGGATCTCCCGTAAACGGAATCCTTGGACAGCGAGATCTCCTGCAAGCAGGAACCTTTGACAGTGGGATCTTCTGACAACGGGGTCTTTTGACACGGGATCCTTAGTTATAAAAGGGAGATATCATTTTGGAGAATCCAGCTAGAGTGAATGTGGATAGGGGTTAGGACTAATATCTTACCTGTTCACACTTCACACGTCTGCATAGGTCTGTGGTCCTGATTCTACTCTTGTCACTGAGTGAATGTACTGTGTGTGGTAATATCTAGATTTATAGTACTTGTTCATATATCGGTATAGTAATTTGCAGTTATATTGTACTAGACCTGCTAGCTTACCTCTCTGTATAATGGCCACCCCTAAACTTAGCACGTTAGAATTAAAGGCCAGGGGGGAAGAAATGGGATTGGCTGGGTCTTCTCTAACGGATTACATACAGGAAGTGGAGAGAGAGTATCGTCAAGCGGAACGGGAAGAGCGAAAGGCCGAGTTGGAATTGAGAAGGGAAGCTGAGCAAGCAGCTAGGAAATTTGAAGCTGAGCAAGCAGCTAGGAAATTAGAAGCTGAACAGGAAGCACAGAAAAGGGAGCACGAGTACCGGATGAGGGAACTCGAGCTCAAGAGTCAATCTAATGGAGAAACTGAGGGAGCAGTTGGAGGTTCCTCCATCCCAGATTCAACACCAGTAGGTGGACATGGGTACCATGCTATGAAGTTTCCTTTAGCGGTCTACGAGGAGGACAAAGAGAAGATTGATCAATACCTTCAACGCTTCGAGGCTATGTCAGTTGCTATGGGTCTGGAGCGTAACAAATGGAATCTTAAGCTATCCCAGGGATTACGCGGGACGGGATACGAGGTTTATACTCACCTGCCACCAGGACATGAGAACAATTATGATGAGTTAAAGACGGCTCTGCTGAAACGATTCGAGGTTACGTCACATACCTACCGGAAAAAATTTCGAGCAGCGAAACGAGAACCGGGAGAGTTATTTGCCGCCTACAGTTTGCGTCTTAAATCTTTTCTCCATAAGTGGATGGATTTGGCTGGGTTCGCACATGACTATGAGAGTCTGGAAGAGCTCATGGTGGTCGACCAGCTGAAGAAGCAAATGTCTAAACCTCTCAGGACGTTCCTGGGAGAACAAGGAGCGGAACGTATTGACCTCGTGACTAAATTAGCAGAACGGTTCGTCGAGGTACATGGGGAGGCAGGGGAAAACCTTTCCACCAACTCCAAAAGTCAAGAGAAACATGACAAGAAGAAAACCAAAAACTCAGGAACAAAAAAGTGGGAACCTTATGTGCAAAAATCAGAGGATAGTTCAGAGAAGAAGAAGGAGGGAAGCAAGAGCACTTCAAGCTCTACACCAAAACGACCGTGGTCGGAGAAGTGGTGTTCAATTTGTAAGTCACCCTCTCACAATACGAGGGACTGCAAATCGAAGGCTAAGAACCCTCACTTTGCAGCATGTCAAGTGACTTCCAAGGAGGTTGTCACAGAAAATGCCAAGGTCAACAAGAAAGCTCGCCACCAGGAGAGCTCACTCAAGTCTGGCAATAGAAAATCTAGGACAGGGAAATGGTGCAACCAATGCCAGTCGAATACGCACAATGCTATTGACTGCAGAGGAAAGTCAGGAGACACTCAATTCGTCGTGTGCCCCGGGAAACCTAAGGTGGAGCCCACCGAACAGGTCGAGGCCGAGGAAGAGACTCCAGACCAGGAAAAACCACCTGTAGTGGAATTGGTAGAGGTTAACGGTCGTCAAGTGGAGTGTTTATACGACACAGGACTGGACGGGGAGGCCGTGATTTCTGCGGATCTGGTACATCCAGAACAATTCACAGGTGAAACCTTGGATATACAGCCTGCACAGAAGAGTGCTGTAACCATGAAGTTGCCCATTGCTAATGTGGAGATTCGGTCAAGGTACGTCACCGGCACCATCAAGGCCGCTGTATTGACCGATCCCATTTTTCCAGTCATCCTAGGTTTCCGGTATGTCTTTCTGGGAATGCCCAGGGAGCCAATTCATATGGGAGCAATGCAGACTCGCTCTCAGACGAAAACGGAAGAGGCAGACGCAATTGTGACTAACCCAATGCCGGGGGAGCTACGAACTGCCCAGAGTGAGGATGATACTTTACGTCCTTGCTACAAAAAGCTGCAGAAAAGTGCTGATCCACCAGGACGGGGGCAGTACTACATGAAGAATAGGATACTCTACAGGAGAGCAGGAAGGGGAGACAACCTATACGGTCAGTTGGTCGTCCCGAAAGTTCACCGGTCCCAGATTCTTCATATGAGGCATACCATCTCCTTTAGTGGACACATGGGTATTGCCGCCACCATGCAGCGGATTTCCTGCCATTACTATTGGCCGGGAATGACAGATGATGTGCGTCGGTATGTGAAGTCATGCCCTGAGTGCCAGAGGGTGGCACCGAAACACTGGACAGCACCGGTGATGTTGGGTGAGATGCCCATCATACACTCTCCTTTCGAGAGGGTAGCCATCGATATCGTGGGTCCACTTCCCAGGACTAGGAAGAGGAACATGTATATACTCACAATGGTGGATTGCTGTACAATGTGGGGTGAAGCCATACCGTTGACCACGATTGACTCGAAAAGAGTGGCGGACGCACTGATGGAGGCCTTTACCAGATTAGGCTTTCCGGATCAAATTCTGACGGACAATGGATCTCAGTTTTGTGGAAAACTCATGGAGGAGGTATTTAGGGTGTTTCACTCTAACCACATACATACCAGCCCTTACCACCCTCAAGCCAATGGACAAGTAGAGCGTTTCAACGGCACGTTGATGACAATGCTCAGGAAATTAGCGCAGGAAAAACCTGATAGGTGGGATGAATATATCCCAGCAGCACTCTTTGCCTATCGGGAAGTTCCTCATGGCTCAACAGGACTACCACCCGCTACGTTGCTGTTTGGTCGTCCAATCAAAGGACCGTTGGAAGCCATGTTGAGGAGTTGGACTGAAGAGGGGACGTCAGAAGAAGTGATCTCATCCTATCAATACGTGGAGGAACTGAAAGAAAAACTCCATAAGGGATGGACTCTGGCAAATCAAAACTTGAAAAAGGCCAGGAAAAGACATGCGGCCTACTACAACCGTAGGTCTAAAGAAAGATCTCTAGAGGTGGGAGATAAAGTCTTGTTGCTACTCCCAACGGGAAACAACAAACTGGAGATAGGTTGGCAAGGACCATTTCCCGTGGAAAGGGTGATATCCAGAACCAACTATCAGATCCGGATCCGGGGAAAGTCGAAGATTTTCCATATCAATCTCTTGCGGAAATATGAAGAGAGACCCGGAGACAAGGCAGCTCACCTCATGGCAATGGCAGTTGCAGTGGAGACAGAAGTGGGAACCAGCGAGGGCAGGGAATATCCCTTGGTACACCAGGAAACCTATAGGGATGTGAAAGTGAACCCTGATCTGACCTCACAGGAGAGGGAAAGGATAACCCAGGTTCTCAAGTCTCATAAGGAGATACTGACTGATAAACCAGGACGAACGAGGTTGGTTGAGTTCGAGATGACTTTGACCACACAGGAGCCTGTTCGCCAAAAGGTTTACCCAGTGCCATTCTCTAAAGAAAAGGCCCTGGAGGAGGAAATACACAAATTGCTGGAGGATGATGTGATTGCACCATCCACATCCCCATACAATGCGGGGGTAGTTTTGTTACGCAAACCAAGTGGAGAACACAGGTTGTGTATAGATTACCGACTTCTGAACAGTCATACACAGTTTCAGGTGGAACCTTTGCCGAATCCAACTCAGTTATTCGCTAGGCTCCATAAGGCTCGGTACTTTTCAAAGGTGGATCTGAGTCGGGGGTACTATCAGATACCAGTCAAACCGGAGATTCGACCACTGTTAGCTTTCAGTACACCCAGTGGACACTACGAATTCAAGGTCATGCCCTTTGGACTCAGCAATGCACCTAGTGTGTTTACACGCATGATGAGGACTTTACTAGATCCGTTACAGGATCCATCCATCATCTCATTCATGGATGATATTCTGATTTCCAGTGACAGCCTGGATGACCACTTACAATCCTTGGAGAGAGTGTTTAATAGGCTCAAGGAAGCAGGGCTTACCGCTCGTCCAACCAAGTGCATGATTGGTTACCAGACTCTGGAATTTCTAGGTCACACCATCACTCCAGGACACATTGTTCCAGAAGAGAAGAACCTGGAGAAAATCAGAAATGCACCAAGACCTAAAACGAAGAAGGATGTGCGATCTTTTCTCTCGTTGTGTGGGTTCTATCACAAATTTATCCCACATTTCACTGAACTGGGAGCTCCGTTGACGGAAACCTTGAAAAAGGGATTCCCGGACCAAATCATTTGGACACCAGAATGTGAGAATGCCTATAGTCAGTTAAAGGAGGCCTTGGTCAGCAAACCTGTATTACAGCTCCCTGACCTTTCCAAACCATTTGTGTTGAGAACAGATGCGAGTGCGATTGGAATTGGAGCTGCTTTGTTACAGGAAGGAAAAGACGATGCTTCGGTTTTGAAACCTGTGGCATACGCAAGTAAGAAACTTCTACAGGCGGAGAGGAATTATTCAACCGTCGAGAGAGAATGCTTGTCCCTCGTATGGGCAGTGCAAAAATTTCAGCCATATTTGTATGGAGTTAAGTTTCGGGTCCAGTCAGATCATCAGCCCCTGATGTTCCTGGCTACTTCTCAGAAGCTCAACGCACGTTTGATGCGGTGGTCGTTGTTACTTCAACCGTATAATTTCACAGTAGAGTACATTCCTGGGAAGGAAAATGTTGGAGCGGATTTCTTGTCAAGACACCCAGCTCCTGAAGAAGAAGAATGAATCATCTGGATTAAACTCACGGTGGAGAAGAGTGAGATGGACTACTCTCTTAGGAGGGGGCCTATGTCACAAAATGAAACCGTGTGTTTATCCGGTTGATTATTACAGAGGATTTTCGGATTAAGCGGACGATCGACCAGCGACATCTATTTGTACTAACAGAGTAAACACAGTTGTACAGGTTACATCGTGTCAGCCCATAAACACATTTGGTGGTGAGGGAGAAGGATATGGAATGGTTCCGTTTGTCATCTATACTGCCGGACATCAGACGGAAATGGCTGCTGGGATTGTCACCACGGAACAGAAGCTTGACAGTTTGTCAACAGTCAGAGACAAACCGGAATTGGCAGCGAGAGACAGGAAACAGTACATCTGTCAAGTCTTGTTTCCGGAACATCGAGAAGATTGACAGCGTGTTGGGAAAAACTCTTTGTTGGAACTGTACAGTAACTCTCTAGATTGTTTTGGATGTCACAACCAGTGATGACAAATCTAACATTAATGGAGCCAGGGAGGATGGATCCCTGACAGGAGATGATCTGCCACTGTGCCACCTGTGTGGGGGGCATAAAGGAGAACGTCACGTGGCCAACTTTGGTAGTTTGCCATATAAACCCGAGTTGGGATCAACTAGGGGGGAGTTGACCAAGAACCGTGGATTATGATGGAAGTGTTTGTGGGAGAGCTCTACAGTGTTAGATTAATTTAACATTAACTAGCATGTGCCGTTATGGCAAAGTGTAGTAGCCATCCCGGGAATGAGGCGGTTTTTACATAAGGTAGTCAATATAGTCTATTAGTTCTAATTAATATAGACTGTGGCCTTGTTAAACTATAGTGTGATGATTAGCACTGTTAGTGGAAACTAGTTAGAGTAGAATAGTGATATTAACTCTGCTAGTTAAGAATAGATTAGTGAAGTGTTGATAAGCTTTACTAGTTGAGAATTGAGTAATGAGGGATAATTGGGATCTTCCCGTAGGTGTCCCTGGTGGGCGGGGTTCCGCATTCTGTTTGCTGATTTTTCCTTTGTCATAGCCTGATGCGACTCTAGGTGGGTAGCTAATCTGCTCTATGACTAAGTCTAGTTAGCTAAAGATCATTAAGCAAGGTGATAGGCTTACACTCAGCCGAAAGGATCAGTGACTAGTACTATCACCAGATGTGTTGTTTCTATCCTAGGTTCCCTACCAGATCCAAGGAAACTATACAAGTTTGGGAAAGAATTAAAAAACCCATTCTGAAGAACACCAGTTCAAGAGTCAATAAAGTTGCATACAGAAACATAACTTACGCTAGAAGGAAATTGATTCATCAAAGAGAGTGATGCATATTGATGCACCACACAGCATTAGACAGTAGTAACGAACCGAGAACCGGCTAAGAGTACCTAGTGTTAGTACAGTAACAATTAACATTAGTAATTAGCACTTATGGACTGAATGGTTCGATGTGCAACGAGGATGATCTGTCGACTAACTAACTAACTAACTAACTGCGTACACACTGCAAAAGACTTGTGCAGTTTGTTTAGGAACATTAGGAACGGACATTGTGTAGAGTGCAACCGGTCCCTGATTAACTCTTAATACCACCGGTGTCTATTTCGGATGTTCATGAAATTGGATTACCAGAGGTCTACAGAGGCAAAGCATTATCCGGCAAGATGGTTCCGGCAACGGGTGAGACGTACTTGTTCTGACGTAACGTGCTGTGGTCTATCTTTGCTGTGATCAGCTGACTGAGTTGATGTCTGAGAGTCAGAGTCTACACACTTTATAGAACACGTCACACATTTTCTTCACATACACGTCTCATATACGTTACACTTTTATTTTAATAAATTACTCTTTATTAATTTCTAGAAGCAAGAGTTGTTGAGTATGTTGCGTTGGGGAAGTATGAGAAGGGGGCATAGTACGACAGTGTGAGAGTGATAGGAAGAGGTGTCCATAGGCTGATGGAGTGTGTTGGACGGAAGCTGGTGGATTCTCCAGAATATTGAGGAAACAAAATATTATAATGTGGGTGTCGACTCTCTTCACTCCAGGGACGACACTTTAAAGGAGGACACGACAATATCCCCCACCTACTCACCCACACTCACACACACCAACCACCCAGCCAAACACACATCCCCAACCCTCAGACATCCCTCACCCATCCGCACATCCTACACCCCAACCACCCTCCCTCACCCCACACACACACACATCCCTCACCTACACACATCTCCTATCTGACACCCCCCCCACACACACACACATGTGCATCACACACATCCCCCCACACACATCCTACACCTACACATCCCTCACCCACACACACACATACACAGCTCCACACACATCCCCCACCAACCGACACATCCTCCACCTACAAACACCCTCACCACCTATACATACATCCTCCACCCACCCGCACTCCCCCAACCCACACTCACCCCCACCAACACAGATATATCCCCCAACCACACACACATCCCACACCAATCCCCCACACCCATTATACACCCATCCCCAACCCACACACATCCCCCACACACCCATTCACCCACACATCCCTCACCCACCTACCAACCCACATACACATTCCCCACCCACCCATCCACCCATCCACCCACACAACCCCCACCCCACCCACCAACAACAACGCACAAGTGACCATGGGTAAGCCACCATGTTCGCCATTCCATATCCTGTTTCTGTTTACCTTGAGCCGTGCATTAATATGAGAATGCTGAAGTTATAGTGACCGTGGGTAAGTTATCGTGTTCGCCATTTTACATCCTGTTTCTGTTTACCTGATGGCATTTAGTAGTCAGTTACAACGAGGAAAGGTGTTGAAGTAATACATAGAACCATGTGTATGGATGCAAAGTGTGGACAATGAGTAGACAAGCAGAAAAAACATCTGATGGCAGTGAAAATGTGGTTTCTGAGATAAATGTAAAGAATATCATGAACAGACAGAAAAGCCAATGAGTAAGTCCTACAGGAAGCAAATGAAAACCGCAAACTGTATTAGAGAAAATAGACGCAGACAATCACACTATTTTGGGCACGTTATGAGAAGACATAAACTATATAACTTAGAGACACATGGCAAAATTGAGGGGAAAAGAACAAAGTTAAGACAGAGAAGTAAATATCTGGATGGCTTTACCATATGGCACCGTAGAGACAAGAACACACTGCTGATCCATGACTCTGGTCATCGTGTGAGATGGCGAAACATGACCGCCCACGCTTATGATCATGGCACATGAGGATGCTGAAAAGAGAGACAAGGGGACCCGATAGTGTAGAAGCTAGCAGGCCTGCATGTCGTCCCAGCCACCATATTTTCAAGTCCCATTGACCTGGTTTTGTTTTTTAAACTTGTCTGGGCTCCCATGTCGACGCAGCCTAAAATGGGTACTTGGAAATACTTTGGAAAGTAAAGGCGGCCGGTGTAATATCGATTACATCACCCGTGAAGTGCATATTTTTCTGTCAGAAATGTGGGGACTAGGACCATGTACACAATACCCTCCCAGGCGTGTACAAGGGTCTTTTACTTTTTACTTTAAAAGAGAGACAACTGGAAGCAGGCGACTTTGGGCACGAAATGTGTGCAGTGCAGACCTGATAAAGCGAACTCACCTGGGACCCAAGAAACAGTTCTTCTTATCAGGTATTCCTCTTATAAGAGTTCAAGCATATAGTAATGCATTTGCAACGCACAATACAGTATTGTTCTTCATAACAGAAATTCACCACATCCGAGATCGCCTTAAGCGGCTTGCACTGTATAGGAAATGAAAATCAATACCTGTGCACTTTGACATTCCCACGGTGCTCCGTCCCTTTCATCGGTAGCCGTGTTCCCGTGATGATGGCACCGCTGGCAGTTTGATTGAACGCCCACTTGCACTTTCCTTTACAGGTTTGGTGTTGTTAAGACCCTCTTCCCAGCCCCGCTGTATCATTCTCTCCAGATGTGGGTCTTTTCTTTGTTTTGCTTGCTGCACTTTCCACTATATTCCAGGAAGCATTCACCAATCTTGCCATAATCTCTCTCTCTCTCTCTCTCTCTCTCTCTCTCTCTCTATATATATATATATATATATATATATATATATATATATATATATATATATATATATATATATATATATATATATATATATATATATATATATATATATATGCATCTTGACGACTCGACAGACGATAGTTTGTGCTTCAAAAAGGCATAATAACTTTTACCCATGGCGGTAGCGAATGTGACTGATAAGGCCAATTCGCGCTGTATATGTTCGTTCACAGTGGGTGCATGTGAACACGTGGTTATTTCCAGCATCATGCACCATCTTACGTCTCACACGCTCGGCGTGTGACTTATCTGCAATAATTTTCTCCTTTGTCTTTATTCCATTTCTGATATTTGCCCTCCATACAACACGTTCAGTGGTGACTTGCTCCCAATGTGCATTATCAATGCCTGTATCAATCATGTCCCGCTTACACACGTCTTTGTATCCTAGTAGAGGCCGACCCTGAGATCTCTTACCCATCTGTAATTCACCAAGAAAGATTTCCTTTGGTATTCTACCATCATCCATCCTCCAATACTTCAGTATTTGCGATTTTGTCTTGCCACTTAATACCAAGAATTCTTCGCAGACACCGCATATGAAAGCTGTTTAAACGTTTCTCTTTGTGTGAGTAAGTTGTCCAGGTTTCACTGCCATAGAGAAGAGTACTAAGGACACAGGCTTGATAGACAAGGACTTTTGTTTTGGCAGTAAGCTTCCTGTTCTCCCAGACTCTCTTTCTTAACCTGTTCATTGTTGTTGCTGCCTTACCAATCCGGATGTTGATTTCCTGATCTAGGGATAATTTGCTATTTACCACTGATCCTAGATATGTAAAATGGTCTACTATCTCTAGTTCGGCGTCTCAATAAAGATTGATGGTATCCCATGTGCATCTTGTGACATAATCTGTGTCTTCTTTTTGCTAATTGCTAAACCTAATTCATAACAAGTATTGGAGAATGCAGATAGTAGACATTGTAATTCTTCCTCAGAGTGGGTCGTAACTGCAGCATCATCTGCAAAAAGCAACTCTCTGATCAGTACCTTCCTAATTTTGGTCTTGGCCTTCAATCTCTGATCATTGTACAGGCCGCCATCTGAGCGTGAGTGAATGTATATACCACCATCCTAATCACGAACGGCATATTTCAGTAGAAGTGAAAAGTATATTCCAAAGAGGGTGGGAGCTAGTACACATCCTTGCTTAACTCCACTCTTGATTTCAAACTCTTCAGAAGTTGCACCATCAAACTTGATTATACCCTTCATGCCTGTGTGGAACGATTCCACAATGGACAAATGGACAGAAGAGTTGGTGGGCAGCCAATCTTCTTTAGTGCCTTAAACAGACCCTCACGACTGACCAAATCAAACTTGATACCCCTTCATGCCTGTGTGGAACGATTCACAATGGACAGAAGAGTTGGTGGGCAGCCAATCTTCTTTAGTGCCTTGAACAGACCCTCACGACTGACCAAATCAAATGCCTTTGCGAGGTCGATGAAGGCAATAATCAGTGGTTGATTCTGTTCACGGCATTTATCTTGCATTTGTCTCAATGAGAATATCATATCAATGGTAGACCGGTTCTGTCGAAAGCCACACTGTGATTCTTGATCTCCTTGGACTTGAAGTCTGCGCAGAACAATTCTTGCAAATACTTTTCCAACAATACACAGAAGTGAGATATCCCTATAGTTGTTGCAGTCGCTCCGATCGCCCTTGTTCTTGTACAGTGTTATGATGCTTGAATCTTTGAAATACAGTGGGACTTGTCCTTCTCACCAGCACAGCTCAGTAAGATGGTGGATCTGTAGAGTTAGTGTGTCTTGCCCACACCTGATCACCTCTATTGGAATCCCATTCTTACCTGGAGCCTTGCCAAATGCAAGTTCATTTATAGCACACTTAACTTCTGTTATGGTAGGAAGTGTGTCCAGGTGGTTAAGAATTGGTAGAGCCTCTATGGCGTTGAGAGCATCATCCGCTAGTTTGGTCTCACTTGAGTAAAGCTCCAATTAGTGCTCTACCCATCTGTCCATCTGCTGTTTCTTATCAGTTATGATTTCTCCAGTCAACGTTTTCAGTGGTGCACTTCTTTTGATCATTGGACCACAGGCTTTCTTTATTCCTTCATACATGATTCTGATGTTTCCCTTATCACTTGCGATGTGAATGGACTCACATAACGTGATCCAATAATCATTTGCACACTGCCTGGCAGCCTTTTGCACATCCTTCCTAGCTTGCTTCAGCTCACTCAGAGTGTTACGCGTTGGTCTTTCCTTGTTTCTTAAGAGAGCTATCTTCTTCTTATCAATCAAGGGCTGCAGAGACTGGCTGTTTGCCGCAAACCAATCCTGACTCTGATGATCCACAGTGCCGTAAACCCCTACGGCAGATTTATAAAGAGTTTCCTTAAGTTGACCCCACTTTTCATTTACTGTACACTTTTCTGGTGTATCAGTAAAAGCGTCTTCAAGTTGCTGTTGAAACTGAAAGCACTTTTCAGGATCAAGAGTGTTAATAATATTAATCTTGGGGCTAGATTTGTGTTTAGCTGTGTAGATTCTCTTTGATCTCAGTTTAACCCTTGGAACAACCAAAGAATGGTGCGTATCACAGTCAGCACTGTGATAACTTCGAGTAAATGATATATGGTTCAGATGTTGTCTCCGTGTGATGATGATGTCCAGCTGGTGCCAATGGCCGGATCTTGGATGTTTCCATGTGACCTTATGCAGCTCTTTTGTTTAAAAAAAAACGGAATTTGTAATACATAGGTCATTTCTGGTGCAATGCTCCAGCAGCCTTTGCCCATTTTCATTCATGCGACCGATTTTGTATTTTCCAAGACACACTGGCCATGAACTCGAGTCCTTGCCCACACGAGCATTGAAGTCACCGAGCATATAAATGTAGTCAGATTTTGGAACTGCCTTGATCACGGAGTCTAACTCCTCATAGAACGAATCCTTCACATCATCAGAGGAATCGAGTGTTGATGCATATGCAGTAATAATGGTGGCAAAACCACAAGAGGTTGCCAAGCGCAGGGATAATAGTCTTTCATTTCCTCCTGCCGGAATTTCAATCATTCCCAATAGCGAATTCTTCACTGCAAAGCCCACACCGTGTTGCCTTTTTTCTGCCTGCCCTCTACGCTTCCAAAAAAAAGGTGTAATTGTTTTCCCTGAGTGACCCTTCCTCAGCGAGGCGAGTCTCCTGCAGGCCAGCAATATCAATGTTAACATGATTCAGTTTGGCATCAATCACAGCCGTTTTTCTCACATCGTCAATATTGGTCAAGTCAATGGAACATCCTGGACACATGGTTCTCACGTTCCAGGTTGCAAGCCGTAGCTTGAGGTTTCTAATTTTTGTTTTTAGTATCTGGTGCAATGGTTGTACAGCCTGCGATTGAAGATTTTGTCCTAGCCCCAAGCACCCATTGAAGCAGGCAGGATGTGGCGGATCAGCATTTGACCGGGGGCTGCCCAGCTTGAGGCGGGCGGTAGCTGATCAGTGACACCTGTAGGTATCTCCCACCGTCAGAGGCAACGTGTGGCGCCCCATGTCTACGCCAATTGACAGGGACTTATAACCCGTAACAGTTGCCTCTCGCTTTGATTCCGAGATCGGTTAAGACCAGAGATGGAGTTATTGCCTCTCCATAGCACAAAGCCTGGGCTAAAATATAGAGATCATGTGTTGCCCATGCAGCATGATCCCTCACTCGGCCTGCCTAGTTCACTCCAGAGGAAAGGTAACACCTCTACATCTGGAACAAGACAAGCTGCAGAAGCTGCCGGATCAGCAAAGCAATGCTCTAACTGTCCGCCTGTCGGAGCTTCGATCCTAGACCAGCCGCCAACCAAGGCTTAGGGCCTGGTCTGCCCTGCCATGACATTTTGTCTTTAGCTTGCATTTCCTCGCACCAGGGTAAGGCTTGTACCCTCCCAATTGCGCTCTTCCGCCCGAAGCCGTTGGCACAATGTGGGGTGTCGGGTTTGGTAAGCGCCGCTCAACGTTCGGCGCTAACAGAAAACAGGTAGTACCGTCTACTGTTATACAGTAGCTCAGTCATATCTGACTAAGACCTTACATTCTGCCATAATCTAGCTCGTCGCTTGCCATAATCTAGCTCGTCGCTTACAATAGCTAAGCAGTCTGTCTATCAGCCTGTAAATTACCTTGCACATTCTCAAGCTTTGGGCAGAAAATCCACCATAAGCTCATGATCTTCGTTTTCTTTCCCCACCGATGAACATACCAATTTCTGTTTTACGTAGCATGCCTTCCGAGTCTGTCACAAACACAGCTTATCCCTCGATACTCCTATCCATACTTCGGAGCTCAGCCCTTACATCCTCAACTTCCATTCCCATGCCGTAAGTTGTGATATCATACACCAGACTCTTCTTTGCCTTGGACATTATTATCTTAGATTTCTATACGACCAGCTGACAATGTGGTGTAGAGTAAAGAGAGACGGATAGTACCTCACGGTGAGTGGCAGCCATATACCAAGGGTGTAATGATATGGCTGGCAGGCGACGATCCCGATGGAGAAAATGACAGAAACAGTTATGTGACGGTCCTGAAATTTGCAAAAAGACGGCGATCGTGACTTCAAACACTGGTCGTACGTATGGGACACGGAAGCGAAGCCCAACGGAAGAATTGTATACCGGGAAAGTTCAAAGACAAGAGTCAGTAACGGACTGACGGAGAATCATCGGGACCCAGAAACATCGTTTATCTCCGGGGAGTTCGGAGCTAGATCAAACAGGGATCGCGTGGAAATACGGTGAACAGAGTCCTTTGATCAAACGGAGAAACACGATGGAACAGGGGATCGTCTTTATTAAAGACGATGATCAGTACGGTGTACGGAGATCAAAACAACCAGGGAATAGAACAAAGGCTGAGGGTTAAGAACAAACAAGTGACGTAGTCCAGCCCATAAATTTGAACTGAATTTACTGTTATAATAAGGAGTTGAAGTTGGCCTTTACGATAGGCGGGTGTGGATTTGATTGAGTGCCGAAATAGAATATATATCACTAAGTCTAGGTTGTGTAAAGTCGACCCGCACTTTTCCTTTATGGAATTAAGTGGTGTAATTCTAGGCCGGAATTAGTAAATAAGGTGATTTTATATATATAAGTCCCACAGGATTTCAAAGATTCAAACATCATACCGCTGTACAAAACAAGGGTGATCGGAGCGACTGTAACAACTATAGGGGTATCTCACTACTGTGTATTGTTGGAAAAGTATTTGCCAGAATTGTTCTGCGCAGACTTCAAGTCCTAGGAGATCAAGTCTACCCCGAATCACAGTGTGGCTTTCGACAGAACCGGTCTACCACTGATATGATATTCTCATTGCGACAAATGCAAGAAAAATGCCGTGAACAGAATCAACCACTGTTTATTGCCTTCATCGACCTCACAAAGGCATTTGATTTGGTCAGTCGTGAGGGTCTGTTAAAGGCACTAAAGAAGATTGGCTGCCCACCAACTCTTCTGTCCATTGTGGAATCGTTCCACACAGGCATGAAGGGTATAATCAAGTTTGATGGTGCAACTTCTGAAGAATTTGAAATCAAGAGTGGAGTTAAGCAAGGTTGTGTACTAGCTCCCACCCTCTTTGGAATATACTTTTCACTTCTACTGAAATATGCATTTCGTGATCAGGATGGTGGTATATACATTCACTCACGCACAGATGGCGGCCTCTACAATGCTCAGAGATTGAAGGCTAAGACCAAAATTAGGAAGGTACTGATCAGAGAGTTGCTTTTTGCAGATGATGCTGCAGTTACGACCCACTCTGAGGAAGAATTGCAATGTCTACTATCTGCATTCTCCAATGCTTGTTCTGAATTTGGTTTAACAATTGGCAAAAAGAAGACACAGATTATGTCACAAGGTGCACATGGGGTACCATCAATCTTTATTGACGACGCCGAACTAGAGATAGTAGACCATTTTACATATCTAGGATCAGTGGTAAATAGCAAATTATCCCTAGATCAGGAAATCAACATCCGGATTGGTAAGGCAGCAACAACAATGAACAGGTTAAGAAAAAGAGTCTGGGAGAACAGGAAGCTTACTGCCAAAACAAAAGTCCTTGTCTATCAAGCCTGTGTCCTTAGTACTCTTCTTTATGGCAGTGAAACCTGGACAACTTACTCACACCAAGAGAACAATTTAAACAGCTTTCATATGCGGTGTCTGCGAAGAATTCTTGGTATTAAGTGGCAAGACAAAATCACAAATACTGAAGTATTGGAAAGATCAGGTTGTGTGACAGTTTATTCCATGCTCAGTCTTCGTAGACTTAGATGGATAGGACATCTTAGGAGGATGGATGATGGTAGAATACCAAAGGATATCGTTTTTGGTGAATTACATATGGGTAAGAGATCTCAGGATCGGCCTCTACTACGATACAAAGATGTGTGTAAGCGGGACATGATTGATACAGGCATTGATAATGCACATTGGGAGCAAGTCGCCGCTGAACGTGTTGCATGGAGGGCAAATATCAGAAATGGAATAAAGTCAAAGGAGAAAATTATTGCAGAAAAGTCACACACCAAGCGTTTGAGACGTAAGATGGTGAATGATGGTGGAAATGACCACGTGTTCACATGCACCCACTGTGAACGGACATTTACAGCGCAAATTGGCCTTATCAGTCACACTCGCTACCGCCATAGTTAAAAGTTATTATGCCTTTTTAGAGCACAAACTATCGTCTGTCAAGACGGCAAGGTGCCAATGATGAATGATATATATATATATATATATATATATATATATATATATATATATATATATATATATATATATATATATATATAGAGAGAGAGAGAGAGAGAGAGAGAGAGAGAGAGAGAGAGAGAGAGAGAGAGAGAGAGAAAAGCTAGCATAGGGAACTTTCGTTTGTAAACGTAATATAGAGTGTCGACCGCCGTTAGATGAGAAGTAACTTAGCGGGTTGAGCCAGGGTCAGTGCACTCGATAGTATTAGTACTTGATCATGGAAAATAGGCCGTACGTGGGAGAGATAATGATAGGTCTATGATAGGAGATTATATTATAAGTGGTTACTGGGATTTCTATACCTCCCTATGACTTTCTCTTCTTTGACATAGTCTTACGTTAGGTATAGAACTCTTATGTCATATGTCACAGAGATCAGTTCTCTGAATATATAGAAGTTAGAACTGATAATGGCCCTAAGCCTACTCTCACCTCTAATGAGTCTGAGTTAGGTTGATCTCACCAGGTATTGTCTCTTTGACAGGTTCCCATGAAAACCTCAATAGCAACACTCATGAGTAGAAAGAAATGACCATAATCAGATGCAGTGAGAACTATAGGCAAGATTGAAGGCATATATCACCTATACAGGTCAGACAGTTATAGAAATAACGGACACATATGTTGTTGTTGTTGTTGTTTGTCCATCAAGAATGATGATGACCATTCATTTCATGCAGTGGGGTTGAAGGTATGGAGCCGTGGGTTCTAAGATGGCTGATAAGGCCTATTTTGGCTCGAAATGTTCTTTGACAATGTGGGCAAGGAATGCTTGACGTTTCTGGAGGAGGATTTCCTGCAGTAGTTTTTCTGTCCTGCCTTTTCTTCACAGCTCTTGCAGTCCTGGTTGCCTCACATATGACTGCACCTTTGCGCAATGATGCACGCCACGAATTTCGGTCTCTGGCTGCAGCCTCCCAGGTGTCATGATGAATTCCAAAAGTCTTCAGTGAAATTTTCAGTGTCTTTAAAGCGTTTCCTCTGGCCACCTTGGGAGCGTTTACCACAACGCAGTTCGCTGTAGAAAATTCGTTTAGGGAGCATGGGATCTGGCATGCGAGTCAAGTGACCAGCCCAGCGAATCTGATTCTTCATCAGTAGAGTGTGGATACTGGGCATGGATGCTCTTTCTAGGACTTCAGTGTCTGGAATCTTGTCTTGCCATTTAATCTTCAGTAGCTTCCTTAGACAGACTGTGTGGAAGTGGTTTAATTTCCTAGCGTGTCGCTGATAAACAGTCCACGTTTCACAAGCATATAGCAGTGTGGATAATACAACTGCTTTGTAGACTTTTAGCTTTGTTTGCAGGCTTATTCCAGTTCTGTCCCATACATTTTTGTACAGTCTGCCAAAGGCCGCACTGGCCTTGGAGATTCTTGCATTCACTTCATCATCAATTGTGGCAGCTTGTGACACAGTGCTGCCAAGATAGGTGAATTTGTCCACAACACTTAGTCTATGATCATTCACTTTGATATTCGGCACAGTGTGATTATTCCCTGGAGCTGGCTGGTACATAACTACAGTCTTCTCCAAGTTGATATTGAGCCCAAAGTTGGCACAGGCATGTGAGAAAGCTGAAACATTATGTTGCATGTCCGCCTCTGAGTTGGCGTACAGAGCGCAATCATCAGCAAACAGGAGCTCTCTGACGGTGTCGCTGTTAATTTTGGTTTTAGCTTTCAGCCTTCTGAGATTGAATAACTTTCCATCCATACGGTAGTTGATGTCTATTCCAATGTCGTCGTTCTCGAAGGCATTCATCAGCATGGCTGAAAACATGAGGCTGAACAGTGTTGGTGCCAGGACACATCCTTGCTTCACTCCGTTGGTGACAGGAAAGGGTTCAGACAGTTCACTATTTTCCTGTACTCTTGCCTGCATGCCATCATGAAATAGCCGCACTATTTGGACGAACTTTCGTGGACAGCCATATTTTGCCATAATCTTCCACAGTCCTTCTCTGCTGACTGTGTCAAAAGCCTTGGTAAGGTCAATGAAAGTGGAGAACATTTCGCAGTTCTGTTCCTGACATTTCTCTTGCAGCTGCCTTGCAGCGAAAATCATGTCAACAGTTCCACGTTCTTTTCTGAAGCCACACTGACTCTCAGGAAGAAGACCTTGATCGAGATGGGCTGTGAGGCGATTGAGAAGAATTCTGGTGAGTATCTTCCCTGCAATTGAAAGTAAGGAGATGCCTCGGTGGTTGTCACAGGATTGGCGGTTTCCTTTACGTTTGTAAAGGTGGACTATTTACGCGTCCTTGAAATCTTGTGGCAACGGACACATATAAGGCAGTCAGGATAAAAGACTGACAGCAGCATATATTTAAAAAAAAGAAACCAAAATATGAAACTCAATATTGTGCATATGAACTGTCTTTAAAATGAAGAGGCTGTCATGCCAGATCACTTGTTATTGGTAACAGAACATTCTGGGGATCCCTAAACGCAGTGTGTCGGTGATATATTAGACATTGTGGTGACTACTAATTCACTCAGAGATGATAGTACCGTCCAATATCCGATGTGTGGACAGTACATGAAGATAATAATTTTCATTTTTTTATGGAATATATAAACCTGAAAGACGTTACCGAAAAATAAAACACTGTGGTGAACATACTGTTTATTTCAAGCGAAAACGATTTTCAAGGAGATATGGTAACGACAGCAACATCATTCAGAGAGACATTTTACCGGGTGAGCACCTTCCAAATCTGTGCTGTTGTGAGACAATCTGGCCGTTATGTGATGCGACTTTTGATGTAGATCTGTGATTGTCGCTCTTGTCTCACTACACGATAGAATACAACACATATGTCTTTGCACTTACACTCCACACACACCTGAGGCATTTTATATAATAAATTATTTCAATATTTATTAGAAGACATTGTTGTGTGGGTATGCGCTGGAGGAAAGTGAAGAGGGGTATGGTAATGGGGTAAGAGATAGAGAGCTAGTGAATAAAAAGACTAAACGGGGGTCTGTAGACAAAGGTCCGGCAATAGACCCACCAGCAGAGGAAACCCTAGACAAGGATAATTAACAGGTGTGCTTGTTGATTCCACTTTTCCCCCAGGGACGACAAGCGACAAATGGATAGACCAGGATCCTATTTGGTTCCCATCTCTTTACCTAGCTCATGTATGGCTCCACGAATACCGCTTGTGTACGGCGGTGGCCACACCACGGGCAACAGTCTTGGCTGACTGGCTAAACTACATGAGTAAAGTAGGGGTAATATCGTACTAAGGGAATGTCCATCCCTAGTACACAAAGATTGGGACGGTGAAGAAGGCAGGTAAATCTAAATAGATCAACGGCTTCGAAAGCGAAACAGCAGAGTGTGGCACACATGAGGTGTGTTCAGGACACGATAGTGAACATGGCTGGCCATCGTGGAAGAGATTGGGACCTCACCATGTAATATCCCAAAGACAGCAATGGTAATTCAACAACAAGAAAAAAGTGATACAGGTAATTCTTGGCCCCCTGGAGATGAGCCTGTTGTAAATATTCACAGGGACGCGACAACTCCTATAGTAAATAAGGAAGTGCATAATGACGACTGCATTCCACATTCTTTTGAAAGGGTGCATTCTGACAATACCTACCTGAAAAGTAGAAGGAGAAGTCTGAGAATTGGTACGTGGAACGTACGCACCTTATATCAAGCATGAAAGTTTGATAACCTTATTGCAGAGGCAAAAAAAAAACATGAATTTGGATATCTTAGGCATATCTGAAACACGATGGACAGATACAAGTTATATAAGAAGAGAAGATTACGTATTCATTAATTCAGGAGGAGATCATCACGAGAGAGGAGTCGGAATTTTAGTAAAACGAGATTTTAGAAAAAAATATTAGTGGATTCTGGACTCATAAAGATAGGATGATACTTCTCAAAATTTAGGCAAGACCATTCAACATAGTATTTCTTCAGACATATGCTCCGACAACTGATTATAGTGATGAACAGCTAGAAGAATACTACGAAGACCTGCAACAAACACTGAAAGTTGTAAAATCATCAGAGATCCTAATTGTCATAGGAGACATGAACGTAAAAGTCGGAAAAAGTAAATATAAGCAGATAGTAGGGCAATATGGTATGGGAAACAGAAACGACAGAGGAGACCGGCTGATACAGTTCTGTGAAGAAAACAATCTTATTGTTTGCAACACATTCTTTCAGCATAACTCTAGGAAACTGTATACATAAAAAAGCCATGGAGATAGAACAAGAAATCAAATTGACTACATTATCATTAGAAATAGATTTAAAAACAATGTTAAAAATGTCAAAACATACCCTTGTGCTGATATCGACTCTGATCATAGTCCTGTAGTTTTAAAATTACAAATAAAACCTAAAAACCCAGAAATAAGGAAATCGAAGACACCTCAAGTAGATATATCGACATTGAAACAACCAGAAATAAGACAACTATACCTAGTTGAAGTCAAAAATAGATATGATGGGCTAATCATTGAAAGTATGGAACAATCCATCCATCCATCATGTGCCATGCCGGTAAGCGTGGGCGGTCATGTTCTGCCATCCCACTCGATCACCAGAGTCGTGGATCAGCTCCGTGTTTCTGTCTCGACCATGCCACAAGGCCAAGCCATCCAGGTACTTGCCTCTAGGTCTTCCCCTTGGTCTGTTCCCCTCGATCTTACAGTTGTCACCAAGTTCTCCAAATCGTTTCTTCTCATAACATGCCCAAAAAATTGTGACTGTCTACGTCTAATGTCTCTAATCAGTTTACGATCTTCATTTGTTTTTTGAAGGACTTGTTCATTGGTCTTTCTGGCTGTCCATGGTATTCTTTGCATTTTCCTCAGAAACCACATTTCTGCAGCCATCAGATGTTTTTCAGCCTGGCTGCTCATTGTCCAAGCTTCACATCCATATAAAAGTACAGGTTCTATGTAGCATCTCAACACTCTTTTTCTCGTTTCAATTGACATCTTTTTATATGGAACAATATTGACGTGAAAATCCCGAGGATAAAATTAATACAAAATGGGAAAGTATAAAAACCAGTATTCAGACTGCAAATAACACCTTGCCAGTGAAAATTAATAAGAAAAAACAATTATGGATAACCGATTAAATATTGAGTAAAATGTCTCAAAGAAAGAAAGCAAAGAACACTCCAGAGTATATAGTTATAGCCAGATAAATGCGTCACATGTGCAGAGTTGCCAAAGAAGAGTGGCTGCAGAAACATTGCAAAGAAATAGAGGATCTGGAAATAAAACACAACTCGGAAGAATTACATGAACATATAAATATATTTACAAATAAGAAAAATAATATAACTCGAAACGGTTGTATCAGAGGAAAAAAAATGGAGAAATTATAATTAATAACACTGACATAATAAAAAGATGGACAGAATACACAGAAGATTTATTCTGGGACAACAGGGTCAATAGACCAACATTGTATGGACAAGATGAACCAAAAATATTAACGGCTGAAGTAGAAAAGGCTATTAAAAAGATGAAAGAAGGAAAGGCTGCAGGTCCTGACAAGATAACAACAGAGATGATAAAATCCTTATCAAGCTTTGGCATTGAAACTATCACATAATTATGTAATGATATATAATACTGGGTACATCCCCAAGGACTTGAAAACATCCATTTTTATCACGCTACCGAAGAAGCCAAGAGCTGTTGAGTGTGAGGATTACAGAACTATTAGTTTAATGAGCCACATAACTAAGATACTACTCAAGGTCATACAAGAAACAATTCAACATAAAATAGATGAGGAAGTAGCTGAAGAACAATTTGGGTTCCGCAAAAACAGCGGCAGAGAAGCAATTATCTGTTTGAGGATGTTAATTGAAAAATATATAGAATCAAAAAAGTATATATGTTTGTTCTATAGACTACAAGAAAGCTTTTGATAGAGTACAACATGAACGGCTAATTACGTGATAGGAGTAGACGGAAAGGTCATCATACTTATTATTAACTTGTACTGGGAACAATTGGGGTCTATTAGATGCGGTAATAACTATTCGTCGCCTATAGAGATAAGAAGAGGAGTAAGGCTGGGATGTGTACTGTCCCCAAGCCTCTTCAACCTATACACAGAAAGAAATTTTAAACAAGTTGAAATGCCTGGACTCAACATCAATGGAAGAATCATAAACAATCTTAGATATGCTGACGATACCGTGTTACTTGCAGAAAGTGAGCAAGAGTTGCAAGACCTAGTGGAAGAAGTAAACAGACACAGTGCAGAATGTGGCTTAGATATTAACATCCAAAAACCAAAAACTGTGATAATTAGCAGTGAAAAGGAAAGGTCATCAATGAACATCACAGTAAACGGGCAGATACTAGAACAAGTAACAAGTTTCTCTTATCTTGGACATATAATAACAGATGATGGCAGAAGTGAACTGGAAATCAAAAAGAGAATAGGAATGGCCAACAATGCTTTCAACTGCATGAAATCAGTATTAACATCTAGAGAGATTAATAACGCATTAAAAATGAGAATTGCCAACTGCTACGTATATTCAATGCTAATGTATGGCGCCGAAGCCTGGACATTGAACAAGCAACTAGAAAGTCGGATAGAAGCCCTGGAGATGTGGATATACAGACGAATAGGTCATATTTCATGGAAACAAAAACAATCAAATGCAGAGGTCCTAGAAAAACTAGGAATGAGGAGAAAGTTGTTGAAATAAATTAAGAGGAGACAAGTGAAATATTTTGGCCACGTTAAATGACATGATACTCTTATAAAAACCATACTGGAAAGCAAGGTTGAGGGCAAGCGAGCAAGAGGTAGACAACGATACAAGTGGGAGGATAACATCTAGAGATGGACGAACATCAGCCTGATAGAATGTACAGTCAAGGCATGAGACAGAGAGTGTTGGAGATCCATTGCAGCCAACCTTCATTGCAGAGACGGCACCTGATTGATTGATTGAGCTGACAATACTTCGCAGATGAAAGGATCGGATCTCGGGATAAATAACTGATTAAAGATAATCGTTTGATAGCCCGAAAATGGAAATAAGAAGTTAGGACAAGTCAATTTTGTGAAGAGGATTCTAAGTGTCAAACAGGTTTTATTTCTAACTTTTACGCTTCTTTGTGGCGTATCGTTGTAGATTGTGTTTTTGTTCGTCCTCTGCAAGATCACAGCACACACCATTTGTTCATCACGTGCGTGTTAACAAGCCTCGGCGATCGTAGTTGGCCATCACACAAAATCACCGGAGTCTCGAACCATGGCCGTCTTTCTGCCCACGCTGTCTCTGTCTGTGCCATTAGGTTTACCGATTCAGTGCCGAAGGATAATATACTACCAAATGTGACCTTGCATTTGGACAGAAGGATGATGCATTGCCTTACATCATGTTATTTGTTTTGTTTCTTAGGAACATCTGCAATTTCAATGCTCAATAAACGGAAATATATATTAAAATACTAGTTCATTCGATAGTTTACCACTATCAACATATCTTTCTCTTTGCCTTCTCCTTGCTTTTATTATAGCTGTCAGTAAGTTTTGAAACCTATTTCTCTTCATAACATGCCCATACAGGCTATACACTTAACGTCTAATTTCTCTAATTAGACTTTCGTATGTTTCTCGGAAGACGGCCTCATTGGTTTTTCTGTCCGTTCATAGAATCTTTTGCTTTTCCCCCAGAAACCATATTTCCGTTGCCATTACATGTCTCTATTGCTACTACGTGTTATTATTTTATATTACATATCACCTGTGTTAATATCAATGTTTGCATTCTTATGGCATGTTTCAGGTGATCGAATCCGCGTATTGGTTTCGTTTTAGACAGTTTAGTTTCTAAACTGTTTCAGATTATCCAATCCGTGTACTGGTTTCATTTTCATTAAAATGACGGCGGTTATAAAAGGCCTGCTCCTGGCTAATATGTTTACCAGCAATGACTAAACCTTACCTCCTCGGCTTTGAGCTACGTGTTCGACGCTACAACTCCAATGACGTCGGCGTTTGGCAGTGCTTTCAGGAAAGTGCTGTCGACGCCGATATGTTGTTTGAATTTGTTAAGCTGTATATAATTAATATTAATTTATATTTGGAAGTTGTAATTACAGAAAGTATTTTAAGAGAAGCAGATAATTTTATTGTAAAAATATATGATAAAAAATGTACATATGTATTGGGAAAATATGCAGAAGGATATGTGCTGTTTAATTGTGTAAGACACAGGGAAGTCAGTACATCTTTATTAAGAAGATCACGGCTTCTTTATTTGATACCAGATCTTATATTTTTAGATATGGATGGTCTCCCTTACATTGCTAATCAAGAGGATCCGTGTAACTATTTAGTATGTTATACAAATAACCACCGTCCTCTGATTAACAATTCCACACATTATTCAAATTACATTTTGAAATATCGCCTGCTGAACACTGATTTACAGCAGCCTGCCATACGATATTATGATGTGGTTACTGCATTTTGGTTTTCTAAGTTTGGTTGCTTCAATTTGCAGAAATGTTTAACCAAATTTGAGCAGCATATGATTCTCACTATGCACATACGCAAAACATTTTGGGAATTAGAAACAGGCCGTGATGAGGAATCAGGACGAAGCGCCAATTGCGCTAGTCCGTATTTTCATCAAATAAGGCAGTTGGTATATTTTAGATATAACAGGCAACAACAACAAGCTGAAGAAACCCGAAAGATAATAATAAAAACCCAAAACCACAGAGAACTAGGAAATCTGGACAACCCTGATGTCTTTAACAATCTAAAAGTTATGCCTTACTTTTATCTACAGGACGATACGGATACAATCTTGAACTACGTGAAAGCCGAGGCGCGAAATCGCGACGGTTTTCCACATTGTGTTTACATAAAAATGTCGCCCAATGAATATATGCTGAGTGCGCCATTGCCACGTGACGCTGTCTGCGAAGCGCACAAATTGTGTCCAGACATTACCACTGGTAATTTGACCGTTCGCGTGTACCTAGAAGGTGATATTGGACACATAGATATGTTTATTGCATGCCAAAACGCTGATATAGCACTGCCATGGAACACCTGGCATGAGCTGTACTTGTACCGAGCAAAGTTCAAGTGTGAAGAGCACATATTTTCAGGAGACAAAAAGCACTGGTGCCCAATGCTTCAACAGTTGCTATACGGCATTTTGAATTGCCGCTTTCAAGGCGTTCTACGCTTTGACACTCTCCCGCGACCTTTGACAGAGGAAACACTGGACAATGTTTTGCAGTTTATTGCCAAACGACCAAAGACTATGGAACATATCGAGGACGAACATTGCCCAACAACATGCGAACACTACTTAAATCTCCTTAGTGACCAAAACTGTCGCTTTAAAAAAGAAAGAAAGAAATATTGTAACTCTATCTACTACACGCGAGTCCCTAATGAAATTCAAGACTTAATGAATTCCGGGCTGCGCACTGTGAAAACAGATGCATTACAACCGGGCAAGTTCAGTATAGTTGTAGAATTCGATCGTTTTATTGGCGAGATTGTTAAAGGTCCTCCATGTAGAATGCTAAGAATTGTCTTGAAGGAGATTATAAACAAACAACAACAAAATAACAACAACAAACTTTGTTCGCTCAAGGGAAAGAACGCATACCATATAATAACGGCCTACCCCGTCCCTTCTTCCACACCATATCGTGAACGTCAGCCTGCTGTGTCGGCCGCGCGCCCGTAAGGGCGCAGGGGGAAGGGGGAGGGGAGGGTTAGGGGGAGGAGGTTAACCAAACCAAAACGAAAAATAAACCAAAAAAAAAATAACCCCTTTTACGTCCCATGACATTTTTTGGGGCCTATTATATACTGCGTGGAGAGATAAATGTAGATTACATCTAGGCATACTAGATAGATAGATAGATAGATAGATAGATAGATAGATAGATAGATAGATAGATAGATAGATAGATAGATAGATAGATAGATAGATAGATAGATAGATAGATAGATAGATAGATAGATAGATAGGCAGGCAGGCAGGCAGGCAGGCAGACAGACAGACAGACAGACAGACAGACAGACAGACAGACAGACAGATAGATAGATAGATAGATGGATGGATGGATGGATGGATAGATAGATAGATAGATAGATAGATAGATAGATAGATAGATAGATAGATAGATAGATAGATAGATAGATAGATAGATAGATAGATAGATAGATAGATACAGCTTAAGAATTCTGAAAGTTACAAACTACGAGGAGATTGCTTGCAGCGAACGAACACTGGCCTTATCGCTGTACAGGAGGTAGGTTTAGCCATTGCTGGTCTTGCCGTAGGAGTTGTCAACTGGCTAGTTTGGACAGGTCATTAGCAAGGTAAGAAATTAGACGTTAAATTTACAATAAAAATACAGTTCAGGACAACAGTCTTATGAATCACCGGACAGTGTGAGAAATGCCATCGATTTCTTAGCAATATGACGTGAAACTCCCAAACACACCTTCCTGTGGGTAGAAAAGGCGAAGAAAAGTGCCGCAAAAACAGTTCATGGAACTAATTATCCACTGAAATAAGTGAACAAATTTGATCATGGGCATATACAGGAAACTTGGAACAAAAAAATAGCGTGTCTGGAAGCATTTTCCTGCTATGGGTCTGTGATGTGATAAGCCATAACATTTGAGGCCTGAATACTCGAAGGGATTGGTGGCCAATCTTGCCCTCATTTAACAGGACGAGGAACTCAGGCGTCAGACCCTCTTCCGACCGTGCTATTGACATTATTAACGTAATTCACTATCACATACGCTAACGCGTCTACTCACGTGACTGAGTATCCACTCAAAGACGCAGACACATTTGCACACGAGCAGAACTAGAGAACTTATTAATATCAAATGAAATGCGTGGACACATTTGCACATGAGCATAACTAGAGAACTTAATATCAAATGAAATACACGAACACATTTGCACATGAGCAGAACCAGATAGCTTAATATTCAGTGAAATACGTGGACACATTTGCTACATGAGCGGAGCCAGGGAGCTTAGTTTCCACTGAAATAAGTGGGCATCGTGACGACAGATAAGATCATGGCTTGAAGAGTCAAAGACAGATCGAGAGAAATGATGCTTCATGGTCTAAGACAGTGGCATGCTGGGGGAGGAGGGGGGAGCAGTTGGCTTGGTCCAGAAGACCAAGGATCGTGATTGATGGACAGACATGAGCGTCTTCGCCATCTGACTGGGCACATGATGATGATGATGATATTAATATTGGTACCAAGGGATTTCAAAAGTTAACGATATCTGTTTAAATACAAGGTGAAGATTAAAGCTTTGATGTGAAAATAAATTAACAATAATAAATAAACAATAATAAATAAACAATAATAAATAAAAAAATAAATAATAAACAATAAATAAAAAAATAATAATTTAATAAATGAAAGATAGTTAATGTCCACGGACAAAACATGCCAACAGTGAAAAAAATGTTACAACCGTGCATACTCTGGTTATAATTGCAATCATATTTGGCTATAATTATAAACACAGAAGTCACAAACAATATGTTGCACTATTTATTGCCTGTGTTGCACTATTTATTGCCAGAATTATATATCATATATTCATGTTGACGTCTGAAGGTGTAGGGGAAGACGAAGTCGAAG
>OY992895.1:43530980-43537663 GCA_963921405.1 Cepaea hortensis
AAGACAAAATTGATAACACTAGCACTCGCTCTTAAACTTCCGGTGTGCGGATGCCGATGTAGCGGTCAGCTGGACTCAAATGTTGACTTCTCGTGCTTGACTTGGGGATGTAAATTACAAGTACCTCAGAAGTCGGAGTGGGTTCGCATGAGGCAAGGGACACTGGTATTATGGAAAGCTAATCTATACAAGCAAGTCAGTCGAGTGCACTAGATGTAGTATCACGTGTATAGACTACGTTTGAGTTAAAAGCGAGCGAAAAAAACAACAACAAATTAATGACGTAATCGACCACCTAAATTGTTAGCATCAAAAGGATTCGTTTACACTTCTTAAATTACAATATGCACATGGTGGTAGACCCATATTGTTTACAGACCCATAAATGCTCAGTGAGTGGAGTCGCCTTTACCTCGCAGGCAATTCCTGGTAACAGTGCCAGGTTGGCTCGAATTGGACGCTCAGATCAATAAGAAAAAAATCCGCTCCTTTGCGGATTCGAACCTAAGACCCGGTCCCGGAGGCGAGAGTTAAAGTCTGGCCACTTTGCTACCACGGTTCCCTTTCTTCTAAATGTTTTGCATATCCTTTACAGGACATCGCTGTCAACATCAGCATCTTTCAGCTGATTGTTGATTTCTTGGCAAGATTACGCTAAATAGTTTACCATTGCTTTCTGAGCGGCCGGCTCACATACCCTATAAGTTAGCGACGCGATTCGAACCACTGCTGATTCACACCGTCGTCACGTTACTTGAGAGAGTATACCAGATTTCGGAGAAAAGTCGCTAACCTCTAGGCCAGGAAGCCGGCCCCTTTCTTCTAGTGTGCTGTAATTTCATATGTCAATTAGTTAGCTAGTTGCATGTCCTTTACAGCATTTGGGGGGGGGGGGGGGCATTTTGATTCCTGGGCGTTCAGTAGCTTGCCATTGCTTTCTGAACAACCGGCACCCATATCATATTATACAATAATCAACGCATGGCAGACCGCAGCTGTGTTTCGAACGCAGTATGCGAGATTACGAACTACGTCCTTAATCGCTTCGCCACGGACCCGGCTCACACGCCAGAGGAAAAATAATGCCATCGCAGCCGTGGTAGAGTAGTGGCTAGGCCGGTAGAGTAGTGGCTAGACCGGTAGAGTAGTGGCTAGACCGGTAGAGTAGTGGCTAGATCGGTAGAGTAGTGGCTAAACTGGTAAAGTAGTGGCTAGGCCGGTAGAGTAATGGCTAGGCCGGTAGAGTAGTGGCTAGGCCGGTAGAGTAGTGGCTAAACTGATAGAGTAGTGGCTAGGCCGGAAGAGTAGTGGCTAAACTGGTAAAGTAGTGGCTAGGCCGGTAGAGTAGTGGCTAGACAGGTAGAGTAGTGGCTAGACTGGTAGAGTAGTGGCTAGACCGGTAGAGTGGTGGCTAGACCGGTAGAGTAGTGGCTAGACTGGTAGAGTAGTGGCTAGGCTGGTAGAGTAGTGGCTAGACTGGTAGAGTAGTGGCTAGACCGGTAGAGTAGTGGCTAGACCGGTAGAGTAGTGGCTAGATCGGTAGAGTAGTGGCTAGGCCGGTAGAGTAGTGGCTAAACTGGTAGAGTAGTGGCTAGGCCGGTAGAGTAGTGGCTAGACCGGTAGAGTAGTGGCTAGACCCGTAGAGTAGTGGCTAGACCGGTAGAGTAGTGGCTAGGCCGGTAGAGTAGTGGCTTGACCGGTAGAGTAGTGGCTAGACCGGTAGAGTAGTGGCTAGACCGGTAGAGTAGTGGCTAGACCGGTAGAGTAGTGGCTAAACTGGTAGAGTAGTGGCTAGGCCGGTAGAGTAGTGGCTAGACTGGTAGAGTAGTGGCTAGACCCGTAGAGTAGTGGCTAGGCCGGTAGAGTAGTGGCTAGATTACTAGAGTAGTGGCTAGACCGGTAGAGTAGTGGCTAGACCGGTAGAGTAGTGGCTAGATCGGTAGAGTAGTGGCTAGGCTGGTAGAGTAGTGGCTAGACCGGTAGAGTAGTGGCTAGGCCGGTAGTGTAGTGGCTAGACAGGTAGAGTAGTGGCTAGACCGGTAGAGTAGTGGCTAGACCGGTAGAGTAGTGGCTAGACCGGTAGAGTAGTGGCTAGACCGGTAGAGTAGTGGCTAGGCCGGTAGAGTAGTGGCTAGACCGGTAGAGTAGTGGCTAGGCCGGTAGAGTAGTGGCTAGGCCGGTAGAGTAGTGGCTAGACCGGTAGAGTAGTGGCTAGACCGGTAGAGTAGTGGCTAGGCCGGTAGAGTAGTGGCTAGGCCGGTAGAGTAGTGGCTAGACCTGTAGAGTAGTGGCTAGACCGGTAGAGTAGTGGCTAGGCCGGTAGAGTAGTGGCTAGGCCGGTAGAGCAGTGGTTAGACTATTAAAGTAGGGGCTAGACTCTCTCATGCCGTACTAGAGGTCTTGAATTAGATCCTCATCCAGGTGGTTTCGTATTGTAAAAATTGACCTGGGCTCACAAGTCGACCCATTCTAAAATGTGCATCAAGAAATTCCTTGGGAGGCAGAGGCGGCCTGCGTGATTCCAACCACATCAGACACAGAGTGCCGTTCGGTCTATACAAATATGTGTCTAGTTCTATATTCCTAATGCACTGTGTCTCAAATGGACCTTTACTTTACTGACTACCGTTTCCATCAGTTGCTAACTTTGTGAGTCTATTGAAGTATTACGGAAAACCATCACCTTTAAACACAGAAGTCATACACAAAAAATTGCACGATTTATGGCCTGGCAGATTTCACTACATTTCGTCATGTGCACACTGCACATTATCATGTGAAGTGGATAGATGAATTATAGTTGGGCTGAAATACTTCAAAGACACAGTCACTGCTTATAATATTCGTATATGGGTCATTTGTTATCGCCACGATAATGGAAAATTCAAATGAAGTCTTTCTGTCTGGAGTAAATGGGTTAGAATCGTTTAATTGTTAAAAGAATTTTAGTAAGAGGAGCAAGAAGAAGAAATATAGAAAGAGGAAGAAAAAGAAACATAAGAGGAGGAGGAAGAAGAAGAAGAAGAAGAAGAAGAAGAAGAAGAAGAAGAAGAAGAAGAAGAAGAAGAAGAAGAAGAAGAAGAAGAAGAAGAAGAACAAGAAGAACAAGAAGAACAAGAAGCAACCGAAGAAACAGAAGAAAAAGGTTAGGAAGACGCGCAAGAAGAAGAAGAGGAGTGTTCAGAGTGAAAAAGAGAATTAAATATCATTTACATCCACAGAACAAGCACCTCAAGAACAAGCTGCACTCACTTGCAATGACCCAAAGAACAAGCCCTAACCATTTCACCAAGAACTCAACAAAGCAATAACCAGTTTACCAAGAACTCAACAAAGCTATAACCATTTCATCAAGAACTGAAAATATGTTGACCCTACGGCAATACGAATTAAACATCTTCTAGTATTTTAGAAATAGACTTCATTGTTTTCCCCTGTTGGAATGTGTTATGTGTTATGTTTATGTACAGGGAGTAGAGGTAGCGGAATGGCTAGAGTGCTTGCCTACCGGCTCCATCTATATCTATAAAATAAAGTGTATGTATATATGTATGTAAATATGTATGTATGTATGTATGTAAATATGTATGTCCTTTATTTGTTCGCGAACGGCACATCCGATTGAGATGAAATTTTCTACACGCCTTCCTTTCATTCCAGAGCTGTCAACTGTCATAGTTTTTTTTTCTTCTTCCTCCTCCTCCCTCCTCCCCCTCCCAAAATACGTACGTAAATATATGATGATGATGATGAAAGAATCCCCGAACCAAAACGCTAGGGAAAGGGAAGAAAATGACGTGACTACACAGAATCGTCACACGGCAATCATCATCATCAAGTGCCGTGCCGGCTGGCGTAGGCGTTCATGGCTCTCCGTAGATCTCAGTCTTTGGTTTTTTGGATCAACTCTGCTGCTGATATTCCTCCATGCCACGGCAATATCAATAACAATTCATCTTTTTATGTGTAAGGAAGTTATCTACAGTCGTGTAGAAGGGAAGAACTAGACGAGTATGAATTCGGAATGGCGAACTCTCTCCTCCTCTCTTCTCCTCCCCCCTCCTCCCTCTACCTCCTCCCTCCACCCTCCTCCTCTTCCTCCTCCCTCTCATCCCTCTCCCTCCTCCCTCCTCCTTCTCCCTCTTCCTTCTCCCTCTTCCTCTCCCCACCTCCTCCATCCTACTCCCTCCTACTCCCTCCTACTCCCTCAGCCTCCTCCTCATCTTCCCTCCTTCTCCCTCTCGCTCCTCATCCCTCCTCCTCCTCCTACCTCCTCCCTCCTCCTCCCTCTACCTCCTCCTCCTCCCTCCACCCTCCTCCTCCCTTCTCCTCCTCTTCCTCCTCCCTTTCCTTCCTCCTCCTCCCTCTACCTCCTCCTCCCCCTACCTCTTTCCTCCTCCCTCCTCCTCCTCTTCCACCTCCCTTTCCTTCCTCCCCTCCTCATTCTCCCTCCTTCCTCTCCCTCCTTCCTCCTCCTCCTTCCTTCTTCTCCCTCTGCCTCCTCCCTCTTTCTCTCCCCTCCTCCTCCCTCCTCCTCCTTCTCCTCCTCCCTCCTTCTCCTCCTCCTCTCCCCTCCTCCTACCCTCTTCCTCTTCCCCTCCTCCCTCTCCCTCCTCCATCCTCCTCCTCCCTCTTCCTCCTCCTCCCTCTTCCTCCTCCTCCCTCTTCCTCCCTCTCCCTCCTCCATCCTCATCCTCCGTCTTCCTCCTCCTCCTACCTCCTCCCTCCTCCTCCCTCCTCCCTTTTCCTCCCTCCTCCTCCTCCCTCTAGCTCCTCCCTCCTCCTCTCCACTCTTCCTCCTACCCTCTTCCTCTTCCCCTCCCCCTCCTCCCTATCCCTCCTCCTCCCTTCACATTCCTCCTCCTCCCTCTTCCTCCTCCTCCCTCCTCCTCCTCATCCCTCCTTCTCCCTCCTCCTCCTTCTTCCTCCCTCCTCCTCCTCCCTCCTCCCCCTCCTCCTTCCTCCTCCTCCCTCTCCTCCTCCTCCCTCCTCTTCCTCTCTCTACCTCCTCCCTCCTCCTCCCTTCACATTCCTCCTCCTCCCTCTTCCTCCTCCTCCCTCCTCCTCATCCCTCCTCCTGCCTTCTCCTCCTCCCTCCTCCTCCCTTCACATTCCTCCTCCTCCCTCTTCGTCCTCCTCCCTCCTCCTCCTCATCCCTCCTTCTCCCTCCTCCTTCTTCTTCCTCCCTCCTCCTCCTCCTCCCTCCTCCCCCTCCTCCGTCCTCCTCCTCACTCCTCCTCCTCCCTCCTCCTCCTCCCTCCTCCTCCCTTCACATTCCTCCTCCTCCCTCTTCCTCCTCCTCCCTCCTCCTCATCCCTCCTCCTCCCTCCTCCTCCTCCCTCCTCCTCCTCCCTCCTCCTCCTCCCTCCTCCTCATCACTCCTCCTCCCTCCTCCTCCTTCTTCCTCCCTCCTCCTCCTCCCTCCTCCCCCTCCTCCTTCCTCCTCCTCCCTCTCCGCCTCCTCCCTCCTCCTCCCTCTACCTCCTCCTCCTCCTCCCTCTACATCCTCCTCCTCCCTCCTCCTCATCACTCCTCCCCCCTCCTCCTCCTTCTTCCTCCCTCCTCCTCCCTCCTCCCCCTCCTCCTTCCTCCTCATCCCTCTCCGCCTCCTCCCTCCTCCTCCCTCTACCTCCTCCTCCTCCCTCTACCTCCTCCCCCCTCCTCCCTTCACATTCTTCCTCCTCCCTCTTCCTCCTCCTCCCTCCTCCTCCTCTCTCCGCCTCCCTCCTCCTCCTCCTCCCTCTACCTCCTCCCTCCTTCACATTCCTCCTCCTCCCTCCTCCTCCTCCCTCCTCCTCCCTCCTCCTTCTCCCCCTCCTTCTTCTCCTTCTCCCTCCTCCTTCTCCCTCTTCCTCCTCCCTCCTCCTCGCCTCCTCCTCCACCCTACTCTTCCCTCCTCCTCCTAATCCCTCCTCCTCCCTCCTATTCCTCCCTACTCCTCCTGTCTCCTCCCTCCTCCTCCCTCCTCTTTCCTCCTCCACCTCCCTCTTCCTCCTCCCTCCTCCATTTACCCAAGACAGACAGACAGTCAGACAGATAGTCGGGAATAGGATCTTATATGACTACTTATATAATTTAAATGAGATGCTCTCCACCATGGGCTGGGCCGGGTCAGACAGACAGACAGACAGATAGATAGATAGATAGATAGATAGACAGACAGACAGACAGACAGACAGACAGACAGACAGACAGACAGACAGACAGACAGTCGGGAACGGGAACTTATATGACTACTTATATGAATTAAATGAGATGCTCCCCACCAGGAGTTGGGCGATGCCGGGCCGGGTCAGACAGACAGACAGATAGATAGTCGGAACGGGAACTTATATGACTACTTATATGAATTAAATGAGATGCTCCCCATCAGGGTCTGGGCGAAGACGGGCCGGGTCAGACAGACAGACAGACAGATAGACAGACAGACAGACAGATAGTCGGTAACGGGAACGAGAACTTATATGACTACTTATATGAATTAAATGAGATGCTCCCCACCAGGGTCTGGGCGAAGCCGGGCCGGGTCAGCTAGTAATCTGATAAATGATAAATATCCCCATGCCCGCCTTTAATTCCTGGGAAATTTCACGGCGGGAATTTTAGGCTGGGTCGGCCTGGGAGCCCGGACAATTAACAATAGTCCACCTCAGTGGAAAATCTAATACCTAACCACTGGGTCG
>OY992895.1:43537863-43620363 GCA_963921405.1 Cepaea hortensis
GAAGAACAGGCAAACAGAGAGACACATTCACATAGACTGAAAAGAAAGAAAGAAAGAAAGAAGAAAGAAAGAAAGAAAGAAAGAAAGAAAGAAAGAAAGAAAGAAAGAAAGAAAGGGAAGAACAGGCACACAGAGAGACAGATTCACATAGACTGAAAAGAAAGAAAGAAAGAAAGAAAGAAAGAAAGAAAGAAAGAAAGAAAGAAAGAAAGAAAGAAAGAAAGAAAGAAGGAAGAACAGGCAAACAGAGAGACACATTCACATAGACTGAAAAGAAAGAAAGAAAGAAAGAAAGAAAGAAAGAAAGAAAGAAAGAAAGAAAGAAAGAAAGAAAGAAAGAAAGAAAGAAACAGGCAAACAGAGAGACACATTCACATAGACTGAAAAGAAAGAAAGAAAGAAAGAAAGAAAGAAAGAAAAAAAGAAAGAAAGAAAGAAAGAAAGAAAGAAAGAAAGAAAGAAAGAAAGAAGGGAAGAACAGGCACACAGAGAGACAGATTCACATAGACTGAAAAGAAAGAAAGAAAGAAAGAAAGAAAGAAAGAAAGAAAGAAAGAAAGAAAGAAAGAAAGAAAGAAAGAAAGAAAGAAAGAAAGAAAGAAAGAAAGAAAGAAAGAAAGAAAGAAAGGGAAGAACAGGCAAACAGAGAGACACATTCACATAGACTGAAAAGAAAGAAAGAAAGAAAGAAAGAAAGAAAGAAAGAAAGAAAGAAAGAAAGAAAGAAAGAAAGAAAGAAAGAAAGAACAGGCAAACAGAGAGACACATTCACATAGACTGAAAAGAAAGAAAGAAGAAAGAAAGAAAAAAAGAAAGAAAGAAAGAAAGAAAGAAAGAAAGAAAGAAAGAAAGAAAGAAAGAAAGAAAGAAAGAAAGAAAGAAAGAAAGAAAGAAAGAAGAAAGAAAGAAAAAGAACGTAGGCAGGCTAGTAGCAAACTGAGAGGCGGGCAGAATAACAAGTGGACAGTCAGACAGACAGACACGAAAGACAGACTGTCGGAATCAGCGCTGGTCAGAAGCTAATCGGTCAGCATGTCGCCATGTTCAGGGTTCTGTTCTGTAAAATGCCTGCCTAAGACAGACTAAGGAAGTGATGACCAGGTAACTCTTCTGAACCTGTTTGTTCATTAACACATCCGAAAGTTGCAATTATCCAAATGAGAATATTTATTTATCTGTTCATTTCCGTGGCGACAGTCTGTCTGCACTGACCTGTGGTACTGCGCAGTGTCATCTGGTCTTTTACAATAAACTTGGAGCTATCTCTATTTTTGCCTTGCTTGTTGCCTCTAGGTCTAGGTGGTCAGACAGACAGACAGACAGACAAGTAGTAAGTAGACAAGTAGATGTGCAGAATAGGCAGGATGGATGGATGACAGACGGACGGAGAGAGAAAGTGTGTGTGTGTGTGTGTGTGTGTGTGTGTGTGTGTGTGTGTGACAGACAGACAGACAGACAGACAGACAGACAAGTAGTAAGTAGGCAAGTAGATGTGCAGAATAGGCACGATGGATAGATGGATGGATGACAGACGGACGGGAGAGAGAAAGTGTGTGTGTGTGTGTGTGTGTGTGTGTGTGTGTGACAGACAGACAGACAGACAGACAGACAGACAAGTAGTAAGTAGGCAAGTAGATGTGCAGAATAGGCACGATGGATGGATGGATGGATGACAGACGGACGGAGAGAGAAAGTGTGTGTGTGTGTGTGACAGACAGACAGACAGACAGACAGACAGACAGACAGACAGACAGACAGACAAGTAGTACGTAGGCAAGTAGATGTGCAGAATAGGCAAGATGGATGGATGGATGGATGACAGACGGACGGAGAGAGAAAGTGTGTGTGTGTGTGTGTGTGTGTGTGACAGACAGACAGACAGACCGGTCGACGGACGGACGGACAGACAGACAGACAGACAGACAGACAGACAGACAGACAGACAGACAGACAGACAGACAGATAGATAGATAGATAGATAGATAGATAGATAGATAGATAGATAGATATATAGATAGATAGATAGACGGGGCGGGCAGGCAGACAGATGAATAGTCACAAACACACACACGCAGAGAGAGAGAGAGAGAGAGAGAGAGAGAGAGAGAGAGAGAGAGAGAGAGAGAGAGAGAGAGAGAGAGAGAGAGAGAGAAAAGCGTCTATGGCTATACCCAATAATTGCACGCCGAGGAAAGTTAATATACAGATGAAGGCGAAAATCTGCCGGTCCATGTTCCGCGGAAGGCAATAAATGTCAGCGGGCTTCTGTCAGCGCCTTCCATCCTGCCACAGCCGCATCACAAGCAGGATAATCAACCGGCCAAACATGTCCACGTGAAGGCACGCCAAAAATAACGCCAACAGCCGCTTTTCTCCCGGTGCCGGCTAAAAGCAATGCTGTGTATTTGAATCGTTGGAGGCTTGTTTGATATCTACATTGAGAGAGAGAGAGAGAGAGAGAGAGAGAGAGAGAGAGAGAGAGAGAGAGAGAGAGAGAGAGAGAGAGAGAGAGAGTACTGTAATACACACCACGGATAGCTGAATGCCGAAGATGATAGCGGCTGGCTGTCGAGACGTTATCTTCCCTCTCTTATTTAACATCTCTGTCTCTGTCTGTCTGTCTCTCTCTCGCTCTCTGTAAAGTTTTGTTAGCCAGTTTGTGACTATGAGTGAGTATATGTGTATGCGAGTGAGTGTTTACTTGTGTGGAGTAAATGTATTTAATTCACGCTTTAAAATAAGATTTGTTTTACAGTAATGCACGTAAATTCGGGGGAAAACTTCCGTTCCACTCACTAAGTGACGTGCTTCTCATGAGGAAATTTCCGTGCACCACGGAAAATATTCATTATTGAACTGTGACTTTTTAAAAAAAAAAAAAACAGTGATGTTTCCAATTTTTGTTTTTTTTTTAATATCCCTTACAGGACGGTGCAGTCAACATCGGCATCTTTCAGATGTTGTTGATGTTTCTGAACGACCGGCTCACATACCCCTAAGTTACCAACGCGGAGAGAACTGCTACCGATTCTCGCGCAGGTTACGTTCATGTGAAGGTGTAATACATTATAATACGCACTTCATCTCTGACCCGTAAATTATATACCACATATAAAGAAACATTGGGATCTTCTGCTGTACAATCTCCAGAACAACTGTGTTTTTGTTGGGTGTACATAATGATAAGGTTATATGCTAAATCTCATCATTTTCTCCTCAGGTGATTACTGAGTTATGGATTTTTATATGGGGGAAACATTTGTAAACGCACTATAATGTAAAAAAAAAAAAAAAAAAAACCAAAATGGAACGGTATACGAGAATAGAAGGACCGGGTCTTTTCTCCGCCGGGAAGCTCATACTGTTATTATTAGTTAGTTAGTTAGTTAGTTAGTTAGTTAGTTAGTTAGTCGCAGTTCCAACTTCACAGCAACGGGTCGTCCCCATTACGCTCCGTTCCTGTGCCAGTGAATATCACACAAAATGCTCCCCAATGCCCAATGTGAACAGTGGAAAAGACAGGAGTCTCGACAAATAAAAGCCCGCACAGATACACTGTGCATAATGCCGCCACCAGAATGTCAACACAATAGTCCCCCACAAAATACCCAGTTCATTTCTGATGGAATCGGCAGTCATTTTCCTATCTGGATGTTTCCTAGATGTTCACCCACACAGTCCACGAAATACAGTTCATCGTCGATGGTAGTGGCAGTCAACCAGAAGCCCCGCAGCCACGCATTTCTGCATAAGGCAAAAACCGGTCAACTCTGGGACATAGCCATCTGCCATCGCTCCGAACATGCAGTCACGTTCCAAAAGACCTCGGGCAGATTCAAAAGCATTTCACACGAAACTCACAGCTCACAGTGTCGCGCCACGCACTCACTCAATAGCAGGGCAACGGAACCATCAAGCCTCCTTAGTCGCCTCTTAGGACATGTGTGGTAGGCTGCAGTGTTGCTATTCTTTGCTTCCCTTATGGGCCCCGGCAACACACGGCAACACACTGCTATTATATGGATCGACAATAAGAAAAGGATTAGGGTCAGAACAAAAATTAAACAAAAAAAAACGAGAGAGAGAGAGAGAGAGAGAGAGAGAGAGAGAGAGAGAGAGAGAGAGAGAGAGAGAGAGAGAGAGAGAGAGAAGAAATGTAAACCTATTACTTGAAACGTCCCGAGGACCCGACAAGGGCTTACAATGATTGTGTCTCGTGGCATATTTTCAAGTTTTAAGTGGCCCGGGAGCCTTGTGCGGTGAGAGTGGAATAAGAGATGAGCGAACAAATATTTGGTTTCCCCCTGGAACCATGAGGTCAAAGTTTGGGTATCGAGCCTTTCAAGTCTGCAATAGAGGTTTCCTGGAGAGAAAATGGACCCAGAAACGCCAAAACATTGTCCCGCGGGAAAAGGACACGCGAACACAACTTGCAACTTTGGCAGGAGGACGAGACGTGTATACGATGTTTTAATTCTGGCAGACAAGCGGAACAGCAGACAAGCGAAACAGCAGACAAGAGAAACAGCAGACAAGCGAAATAGCAGACAAGAGAAACAGCAGACAAGCGAAAACCGCACACAATTCGTAACTATCTGTAATTTGTTTAAAAAAAAAAAAAAACATTCTTGTGAGAGATGAAAGCTGTATACTTGTGTCTCTTTTCTTTCACCCGTAAGAAACTTATTGGCGTACACAACTTTTAAATGAAATAAAAGGCGGCGGCGGCTACGAAGGAGGAGGAGGAGGAGGAGGAGGAGGAGGAGGGAGGAGGAGGAGGAGAAGAAGAAGAAGAAGAAGAAGAAGAAGAAGAAGAAGAAGAAGAAGAAGAAGAAGAAGAAGAAGAAGAAGAAGAAGAAGAAGAAGAAAACGCGACAGCTACGTACATTAGTCCGGAATTTCAGAAACATAATTCAGAATCTAACATTATACTACCACAGTGGTTCTCAACCTTTTTTGGCCCGTGCCCCCCTTCACCATATTTTCAGAACGTCATTCCCCCCCACGCCCCCCCCCCCCTTTCGTATTTCCTACCTAAAAATCCCACCCCCACCCGTACACAGTATACATAATAATGGCAGCTAAATTTAATAGCACATAATAATGGAAGCTAAATTTAATAGCACATATTAAAACAAGTCTAGACGTCCACATAAAACGTGATTTGTGGGTCTACTTACTTTATAAATTGAATTTTAGAAGGGTGAGACGTACAGAACCGTACAGTATGAACGAAAAAACAATATCAAGTAATCGGTTCTTGTATTAACGCGATCTTGAAATAATCTTAATTTCCCCCCCCCCCCCTGGAAATCCTAAAATTCCCCCCTAGGGGGGAATTCCCCACTGGTTGACAACCACTGTACTACCACATCCAGACATATTAAAAACGCCTTTATACCTTTTTTTCGCCCTAGTGTAAAAAGCTGGAGAAACGAAAGACACATCTACTCAATGACATACAGATACAAATCCCCCAGCAATTTCAAATTGGAATCGATCTCGTATAGATTCCGCTGGGCGTGAAAAGGGAGCTTTATGGCGAAAAACTGGCAAGTGATGAAGGGACACGTCTTTGCCAAAGGAACACTTGCAGCAAAGCAATGAACATGACGAGAGACTGGTGTTTGCTCAAACAACACCGGGACAGGATATTGAGAGATGTATTCTTGGGCGGGAATCAATCCGATTTCAGGGCGGGTTTGTTCAGGATTGCTTCTTGAGCCCAGTAGTCGGACTCTCGGTTCTAGCAGACGGCAGTCGGAGAACACTAGTGTCTCAAAGTCAAGGAGCTGTTGTGATTAAGGGCTCGTGAACACAGAGCGGCCAGGGTTGAGTAGGGGGCAGTAAACGGTCATTTTATCACGCCTTGACGTGTATTTGGTATGTGGTTCAAGAACCGTGTACCACTCCAGACGCCTTTACTTTATAGGAAATGGACCTACGTGGAACTAAAAATCAATTGAGGAACCCTTAGAGGCCACTAAGACAGTTCATAAGTAAAGACATATGTATTATGTGGTGCTCACAGAGGTAGAAGAAAGAAATAGAATCAGAGGAGGCAATAGACAACATGAACATTGAAATCTATAGTTACTGACCGGGATTCAAACCTGTCACCTCCAAATGATGACAATGCCTCGCTGCAGGAACAAGTGTACATCGTCGCGTGACCAGCTAGATAATTCTAACTTGTGTGAATCATATATGATCTATTTTAAACTAGTACAAAATGAACAGTTAGGTTTGTGTAACTCCTGCGGAATAGTGGGAGATCATAAACACAGACAGTGTAAAAATAACAATGATAATAATTTACCCCCCCCCCCCCCCCCCAATAAAATAAAATAAAATAAAAAATACGTTACATCACAACACAGCTAATAGATGTATCGATATTTAGTAATTTACACTGTGATTTCAGTTTGGTGGATTTGCGTTCATTGTAAGGTATGTTCACTTTGTGGTTATTATCTCACTTTTTTTTTCGCAAAAATGAAAACTGTCTGCTTCGAATAAAAGAAACCAGTTCGCTTCCTAAGTTACATTATTTTATGATGTCTTCATCGAGCTTTTTATCTGAACGTGGTTACTCATCATCATCATTATCATCATCATATGCCATGCTGATAAGCGTGGGCGGTCATGTTTCGCCATCTCACACTATCACTATATTCGTGGATCAACTCTGTGTTCTTGTCTCGACCATACCACGTGGCCAAACCATCCAGATATTTACTTCTCTGCCTCCCCCTTGTTATTTTCCCTTCTATCTTATCAGCTGTCACCAAGTTCTCCAATTTATTTCTTCTCATAACGTGTCAAAAACAATTTGACAGTCTACGTCTAATTTCTCTAATGGGTTTACGGTTTTCATTTGTTTCTTGTAGGACTTAGTCATCATAAGTTTTCTGTCTGTTCATGGTATACTTTACATGTTCCTCAGAAACCAGCCATCAGATGTTTTTCAGCCTTTTTGCTCATTGTCCACGCTTTACATTCATACAAAAGTACAGGTTCTATGTGCACTTCAACACTCTTTTTCGCTTGCAAATGACATCTTTTTATTGGTCAGTATGTTTCTTATCTTGCAAAAGGATTCCTTCGCCATGGCGATTCTTGTTATAATCTCTGCATGGCATCTCCCATTAGCTAGTTACTCATCATTCTTCTATAAAACCACATCTCCGCAGCTTCCTTACAACCCCTGACTAGTCTGCTCATTATCAATCATTTACTTTAGTACACCATATAGCTCTCAATACCTCTTTCCCCTCATCTCGACTGACACAAATATATTCCACAGAAGTTGTGAAACGCTACGTTCATGCATACACACATTTATCCGCAATAAACTGGCATTAACAACACAAAGGTCGGCACACTTACAGCCATCCAACCAGCTCCAGGCGAATCAATCCACATCACAATGCAGATAGAATTCCAACCCGGCCCGGTCGTGGACAAGCCAAAGACATCGCCCTGAAAGGGACACTAAAAGCCCCAGCTCTGTCGACCACATTGTTACAGCAATCAGACTGATGATTATGTCCCTTTCAACGGACCAATTTTGTGATCAGGCATTTCGCCCGGCTATTATTATCCTGTCGTCGGTTTCCTTGGGAGTTTGATTACACTTATTTATACCATTTCCCCTGAACGTTTCTCCTTCTTTAACCCATTCTAAACCCAGCAACGCACTCTACGTACGTCGGATTACACATAGCATGTGTCAGTTTTTAGAAAGTGAGCTCCAAGCATTTGCTCGTCTCTTCTCCTGACTGTATCTCTCGTTGGATCATCGGCTCCTCCAGTAACGCAAGTCAAGCTGTGCCATCTTTAGCTATCTTCTCCACGTCCTCCTCATTGTATTCATCTTTCTTCCAAGGTCCAAGCAGGTAAGTCGACGATCAAGACTCGTTGCCGCGTTCTCCGCATCACGTGATACCTCTTCTAGAAACACCGCACTCCCACTTGGATGGCCGAGATATTCTTACTTACCTTATCCTTGGTCAGGGTTGGGAGGAATTTGCAACTACAATTGTCCACGGGATGGTATAGCCAGCCCTACGCGAACCCTTCTTAGTCGTCTCTTACGACATGCAAAAAGGCTGCCAAACAAAGGGCCAAGTCCCCTAGAAGGAGTATGCTGGTATGTGAAGTTAAACCATACGAGAAGTCAGATGGAGAAACAGAGAAAGAAAGAGGGAATGAGAGATGAGAGAGAGAGAGAGGGGGAGAAGGAATGAGGGAAAGAGAGAAGGGGATAGACTGGAGGAGGGGGAGATAGGAATAGAGAGAAGCAAAGGGATGAAAGAAGAGAGGGATGGAGAGTGAGAGGCAGTGGGCAGATGAGGAGAAGGCGAGAGAGGAAGGAATGCATGGGGGGGGGGGGGGAGAGGAAAGGAGAAGGAAAGAGGAATGGAAGAGATGAGGGAGGGAATGAGTGAGAGGAGGAAGGTGAAAAGTAAAAGAGAGTAAGCGAGAGAGATGAGAGAGGAAGAGAGAGGAGGGAGGCGGAGGTAGAGAGAGAGAGAAGAGAGAGGATAGAGAAAGTGAGAGGGGGTGGAGGGAAAGATAGGGATAGAGATATACAATAGGGGATGGAGAGAGAGAGAGGAAAACCGAGAGAGGAGGGAGTGAGAGGGTGAGGGAGGAAATAAAGAGAGAGAGAGAGAGAGAGAGAGAGAGAGAGAGAGAGAGAGAGAGAGAGAGAGAGAGAGAGAGAGAGAGGGAGAGAGAGAGAGAGAGAGAGGGAGAGGGAGATACACAACCACCAGCATTTTAAGACGGTCATGTACTGACTCAGAGATTCTGGTTTCCAATGACTGCTTCAGCTACCAGTGTGCCATCTGGCCAGAAACTCAAACCTGTCTGTCTGTCTGTCTGTCTGTCTGTCTGTCTGTCGGTCGGTCGGTCTGTCCACCCATCTGTCTGTCTGTCTGTTTGTCACTGAGCTGTATGTCTGTCTGTCAAGACACGCAACCAGAGTGCCATCTGGCTAGAAACTCGAACATATGTGTCTGTCTGCCTCTCTGCCCGACTGTCTGTCTGTCTGTCTGCAAGGACACGCAACATGTGTGCAATCCAGCTAAACACCCACAAACTGCCTGTCCGTCCAGCCAGTCAAGCTGTGTGTAATCCGGCTGGACATACAACTGTTTACTTTTCACGGTCTGACAACGAAGGTATCTATACAGCCAATCAGCGTATCGTCCCACCAGGCACCCCACTGTCTGTCTGTCTGCTTGTCTATCTAATCAGAGTGCCATTCTACTCGGCAATGCAATGTCTGTCTGTTCAGACAGTCTACTATCCTACTAGGCTACCCATTGTTTGTCTGTTTATCTAATCAGAGTACCATTCTACTAGGCATCCCGATGTATGTCTGTCTTTCTGTCTGTCTCTCCAGTGTACCATGCTACTAGACACACCACGGTCTATTTCTTTCTCTGTCTGTCCGATATATATCTGTCTGTCTATCTCTCTTAACAAGTCAGTGTGTCATTCTATAAGGCATCACAGTGTATGGCTGCCGGTTGGTCTGTCTATCTGTCGGTTTTACAATCTAGTCAGTGTATCATCCTAGACAACATGTTTGTCTATTCAGTCACTGTACCTTTCTACAAGACATTCCACTGTCTGTCTGTCTGTCTGTCTGTCTGTCTAGTGTACCATCCTACAACGCAAGGTACAACAGGCAACAATGGAGTTTTCAGCGACAAATGCTGATGACTTTTGTGAAACAGATGACGACGACGACAACATAACGAATTTAGACATCATTCCAAAATAAGGACTTAGTCATGACCTCAAGCAAACTGACAGCGCGATCTTCCATAGAATATTCTATTGACCCTAGCCCATACCATCCTTCCCTTGTTGTATGGCATTCTCTGCCCTCCGGTAACCTCGTCGACAGCGACTGTTTATTACCGTTTTGTGGAATCGTCGCTGTCTCGGTGTCATTTAGTCTGTTTGTCAGTCTGTAGTCGGAAGTATTTTAAATACAAAATTCGGTGCTGTGATGCGAAGGCCGTGGGCATTTCTTGGTTTAGAAAGGACGAGGTCGTCATTGGTTGGAAGTTCCAGAGTCGGAAACAGCGTCTATCGGTAATGAAGTTGCCAAGGGCAGTGTCGGATATCTTTCTACATGGCGCATGGGAGTGAAAGTGAGAGACGGAGAGGGGGATTTGACATGAGGGGTGCAGTGACTTGAAGCCAGTGACTAAGAAGAGGATGAAGCGAAGGTGTCAGGGAATGTCGCGCGCATGTGTGTATGCACACACGTACGTACGTGTGCGCGCGCGCACGCACACACACACAACACAAAAGCTAGAGAAGTATATTCGTTCGCTTTAAACTCAAGCGCAGTCCATACGCGTGCTGCTAAGCCTAGTGCACTGGACTGATTTTTTGCGTATGGATTAGCTTTTCTTATTACCAGTGCACCTCGTCATCAGGCGAACCTATTCCGATTTCTGAAGTACTTGTAATTGACGACCCCAAGTCAAGGACGAGAAGTCAGTATTTTAATCCAATAGCTCGGTGTAGCAGTTGAGCCCGCTAACTAGGCATCAGCACACCGGATGATTAAGAACGAGCAAGTTTTCCTTTCAGCCATGCTGACCCCCAGTGTATATAATATATCTGTGTTCGTGAAGAACACACGGAAGTACAGGCGACAAGAAAGGTAGTCCCGAGAAGTAGCGATAGGAGACCGGTGATTGGGATTGTCTTTTTTCTCCCCGACAGACCAAAAATCCATTCACTTTACCGAGGTTTTGAATCCTGGTCTCTGGAATGGGAGCCCGGTGTTCTAGCCCATGGACCAGACTCTCCTGGCATCATCATCACCTCATTCATCATCATCATCATCATCATCATCATCATCATCATCATCATCGCCATCATCATAATCATCATCATTATCAACACCACCACACCATCATTACCACACCATTACCGCCACCACCATCATCACCACCACCACCATCATCATTATCGCCACCATCATCATCATTACCACCACCATCATCATAATCACCACCACAAATAAGAATATCGTGGGCCGAGAAGAAATAAAGGGCTGACATTCTACCGGATTTAAATGTTGAAGACAACTGGCTGATAGACGACATTCACTAACACCTTCAGTCCATCCTCTTTTTAGTCACTGGCTTCAAATTACTGCACACCTCATGCCAATTCCCCCCCCCCCCATCTGTCTGTCAGTATCTCTCTCTCTCTCTCTCTCTCTCTCTCTCTCTCTCTCTCTCTCTCTCTCTCTCTCTATTATCTGTCTGTCTCTCTGTTTGCCTGTCTGTCTCGGAAGGTGAAATACTTTGATCCCGTTGGAAAGTACAGTGATGGAAAGCACGGCTCCTGGAAGACAGGGGTCACCCAGCAATAGGATGGAGACAGGAGATTACGGGCACCTGGGGCACGACACTGCATCAGACAGGACAACTGGCCAATGATCGATCCTCTTGTAGCGGGCCAGGATGTGAGCGACATGATCATAATGATGATGAAATTACAGCCATGACTGCGACGTTCTGCACAGGAGCTCCTGTGATGACATATGACACTCTCCGCAAACAAATAACAGCATTCATATTCTATCTACAGCCTGGGATTCTGAGATAATTAGCACATGTATTTTCTTCAAATCTTCATTTTCTCTTTATTGTTCTGATGTTTTCATCTTTTCATTCTTCTCATCCCGCTTTATGTAGTCAACTGAGGGTCCTCTCCTTGATTATATGTTGTGTTTTGTGAATGTATTTGTTTGCTGATAAAGACATGTCGCCGCAACGTCCTGTGTTTTCTGTAATTGCGTTCTGTAAAGATGCATTCGCCGGCTTCGTGTCTTAGAGGTTATGACTTTTTTCCGTAATATCGTATACTCTCGTCGGTGATATGATGACGGTGAGAATCAGCAGTGGTTCGAATCGCATCGGTAACTTACAGGGTATGTGAGCCGGCCGCTCAGAAAGCAATGGCAAACTACTGAGCGTAATCTTGCCAAGAAATCAACATACAGCTGAAAGATGCTGGTGTTGACAGCGATGTCCTGTAAAGGATATGCAAAAAATCAAAAAGATGCATTATGTTGTGTTATGTTATATCGTTTATATCTCTAGACAGAATCTCAACACAACCACCCAAAACTATCACAGCTAATGACCACCCACTCAATGCGACGCCTGGAAGCAACCGACCTTCAACCTCCTCCAGTTACCCCCCCCCCCCTCACACACCCACACACTCCCACTTCGTGCTCAGTCATGCATGACGGAACGCACATTCACCAGTTTTCTATCCAGCAGGACACGCTCACCCGTGACTGCCATGGGCCCCGCTGCTTTGTCCGGGTGCACGACCGTGTGACACCGATCGTTCATGTCCCATTCATGTCACCTGGGGTATAAAACGCCAGTGTCAAGCGCCAGGCGAGACCAGGGCTCTGAGCAAGTGTCTGCTCCGTGGACTCACCGCGTAGCTTATCGACCACTGCTCACACTGGAGATGATTGCTCTAACTGTGTCACAGGCCACTCCATCTACCACTTCATCTCTGGCACAAAAATGCTGAAAGTCACTTCAGATGATTTTGTTAAAGGATGCATTAATGTTGATGATGTATGGTTTCCTCTCTTTACCCCCGTTTATCTCTCTCTCTCTCTCTCTCTCTCTCTCTCTCTCTCTCTCTCTCTCTCTCTCTCTCTCTCTCTCTCGCTCTCATTTAACAAAAGAGATCGAGGAGTAGGACAGGGAGGAAGATGAGAAGCAGAAAGAGAAGGAGGAGGAGAAGGAAGAGGAGAGGTGTAGGTAGAAGAGGAAGAGGTATAGGAGGCGGACGCAGAGCAGGCGAAGGAGCAGCAGCAGGGGGAGGTCATGGAGAAAGAAAGAAAGAGGTATAGGAGGCGGACGCAGAGCAGGCGAAGGAGGAGCAGCAGGGGGAGGTCATGGAGAAAGAAAGAAAGAAAGAAAGAAAGAAAGAAAGAAAGAAAGAAAGAAAGAAAGAAAGAAAGAAAGAAAGAAAGAAAGAAAGGTAGACTCGAATTAACCATTTAAAACAAGATTAAATCAATCTGACAGACAGACAGACAGACAGACAGACAGACAGACAGACAGACAGACAGACAGACAGACAGAAAAAGAAGAAAAAGAGGAAGAAGAACCGTTATCACGAACTTCAGACATCTGACGTCAGAACAATGATTAAGGAAATCATTCGGCGGTGGCTACCACGCTTGTCTGCCAACCCGTTAGTCATGCGTTCAAATCCTCATAAAGTCAGTTTGTTTCCCCACTAACACGAATTCCCAGGTCTATACAACCTAATATTGGTACCGCATTACGTGGAAATTTCCCGGGAAGCAAAGGCAACCAGCTTAAAACTGACATCACCCACCCAGTTCTGGCTGGTTTAAAAATATGTGGCAATCACCATATACCCATTATGCCTCATGGATCGAAAAGGGATCCGTGCAACAGAAGCCCCACCCACAGTTTGTTGTTTTGGGGGAAACAAGGGCGAACTTTCTTAATCATTCTCATTCAAGTTTTTTGTTTAAGGGCTTAAGGTTCCCCACGAGCTAGAACAACACCATGAGGTTTCAAGTCCCTGTGTGTCATTCGGAAGACTGCCTCTGAATCATTCATGGTTTGCGACCAACAGCAAACGTCAGTCTTATTTCATCTAAGCTTTCGAAATTCTCAGGCACAATCTCAACCTTCTTGTCGCGTCAACGTTTGAAGAATTTATTTGTTCTCCTGCCTCGCGCTTTAGGGTGTATTTTTAATTACTCATCGGGTGTTTGAAAATATTGCCGTTCCAAGTTTTGTATTTACCCTCCGTGGAGTTTATGCAACATAAAAGGTAAATACAAAACTTGGAACGGCAATATTTTCACAAACCCCCCCCCCCCCCCCCCCCTCATTAAAAATACACCCTGTATAATATCCATACACGCAGGATGTCCACGAATGACCCGACAGGAAGTCAGCAGCAGTTCCCTCCCACTCAACCTTCAGCGATCCCTTCCATGGCTGAACTTCCACCAATGCCCGCTTCATTACCATCGTTTCTTCGGCAGCACGGCGACGACTGCTTCTATCATAATTCTCCGACGAACTAGTTCATTGTGTGCAGACTTCAGCCGTGTATTCATCCGCGAAGGTTATTATCGACGACAGACATGTCCAATTCATCAGTAATGTCCTATTTATATTTTCCAACATCCACACAGAGAGGAGATAGCGTTTTCTGATCTGAGACGTAAACATGTTTTCTTTGCTGAATGTATACATTAATAGGCAATTATTGGCTTCAATATAACGGAAGAGAAAATAACGAGGCAGAGAGACAATACACTGGTGATTCTCAAATTATCTGGTGGTATGTCCATGAACATTTACACCGCTGTCGCCATCGGTTGAGTAAATCCTAGGGTTGCCAGACGTCCGGCCAAATCAGAACATGTCCTCCTTTTTAACCTCATGTCCTCCGTCCGGCATGCAAAGCTAAAAACCTTTAAAATGTCCGGCTTTTTAAATATTTTATGTTATAATTTTTTATGTATTGTTGTTACAACTTGTAATGCATCTACACTCTACCGTGTGTTTACATTCTTTATTGAAACCTATTGCTTAACAATATTTATTTAATTGTCCTATATATACCAAATCGGTCTCTGTGGCTAAGGGCTTGCGAACGCGCTTTGTGAGCCCGTATACCCGGGTTCGAAACACGGCGGTGCTGGTTTTTTCGAAAAAGGTATAGGGGCCGGTCGTTCAGAAAGCAATGGCAAACTACTGAACGTAACACTTGCCTAGTATACCAACAGCAGCTGAAAATACTGGTGTTGACTGCAACGCCCCGTAAGGGATACGCAACAAAAAAAAATATATACCAAATGTGAAACACCAATTATTTGTATAATTTGAATCTAACTGTTGCTCTATTCGGCAACACTACAAATGCTTTAGTCTCTATGGTCAAAATGTTAATGTTATTTCCGGTTCCGGTAGCAGAGGCGTCACTTAAAATTGTGTTTTTAATTTGTAATTTTTGCCGCCTATGTTTATGAAAATGGCTTATACAGAGAGAAAATGAAAATTCTCGAACACTATGAAAAATAAGTTTCCATGCTTCGTTGAAGGAGGCAACGAGAATGAGGCAAAGTCTACGATTTGCGATAGTTACTTGTCCGTTGCCAACAAAGGAACTACTGACTTGGAGGGCCATGTTGACAGTGAGAGACATAGAAACCTAATCAAAGTGTCCGCGTCATCTAGCACATTGACGTCTTTTTTTTTTCAGTCTAAGTACTCAAATGTGTTGCTGAAAGCGCAAGCGGCTGAAGCAACTGTGGCATTTCATACAGTTTGTCATCATCAGTCTTACAACTCGATGACCTGCACAGCTGGTTTACACATTATTTGAAGATTAAGAAATTGCTAAAAAAATATTGCTTGTGCAAAACCAAAAACTGAAGCAATAATAAACCAGGTGATTGCCCCCCCCCCCCCTCCCCACACTGTTGATGAATTGGATAAATCTTTAAGTGGTATTTCATGTTTCGGTCTTTCGACAGATGCTAGCAATCACGGTTCGCAGAAAATATTTCCGATCGTTGTTCAGTACTTTCACTGGAAAGCAGGTGGAATCCAAACTAAAATTCTCGAGTTAGACAACACACCAAATGAAACCTCAGAAACTATATCACAGTATATTTTGAGAACACTCCAAAAACATGATTTGTACTCCAAATGTGTTGCTTTTGCTGGTGGCAATATCAATGTGAATTTTGGAAGCAATAACAGAAGAGAAGGTAGAAATTTGTTCTTGCAATTTGGCAGCTATTGTAATAAAATTGTACTGATTATGGGTTTAATCTGTTACGATTTAAATGAAACATTAAATATGTCCTCCTTTTTGTCTTATTATGTCCTCCTTTTTGTCTTATTATGTCCTCCGTTTGGTGCCCACGTATCGGGCAACCGTAGTAAATCCAAGCAAAGAATGCACTGATGTTGTATGAGCATGTCACTTCACTTAACATTATTTCCCACGATTCTCTTTAGTTCAATATGTTTGTATGTCGTGTGTGATAGTTTTGTCTTGTATGTATGTGTGATGTAGATGTTTCTTGCATGTCTGTTTATAATGTAACTATTTCTTGTATGTCCGTGCGGTGTAGTTGTTTCTTCTATGCCTTCACGCAGCCAACCAAACAGACAGCCAACCAACCAGACAGCCAACCAGTGAGACAGCCAACCAATCAGATAACTAGCCAACCAGTCAGACAGCCAACTAACCAATCCTACCTCACTACCCACGACATAAAAAGAAATTTGGTTTTTTTCGGGATTTGAGGTTTATATAAATAATATAAATATAAATAAATATAAGTATAAATAAATATAAATTTATATATTATAAAAAAGAAGTGTTATCTTGGAAACAGTTCCCAGAGTTGCTACAATGGACGCAAACCCGCTAATTCCTGAACCAAAGACGGTCACTTAACCCACTCAGCCATACTAACAATAACAAGATACTTTCATTCAGTTCTCAAGGACCCCATAATGCGGCCCCATGAACCCCAGGGGCTCCGCTGTCCACTCTGAAAAGAAACACTGCACGAGATGACTGACCAGTGAAGAGAACACAGGCGCAAACGGAAATTCAAACCCGTGGCATCCTGACGGCATGCCCTTGGGGAGGGTAGTGTTTCAATGGCACGGTTTGCTAAACATTGCTGGTGAATCCAAAAATATGGCGGTACGTCTGAATTGGCTGCCTCGTGCATTTTATTGTACAAAATGTCTTTACAACGGTTAGCGCAGAATGGATGGATGGATGGATGAACGAATGAAAGGAAACAGTAATAATGGACAAAATTGAAAACAACAAGCAATGACGTACAGATGGAAACAGAGGAAGAGGCCGACCACGTAAACGTTGGACGGAGGGAATAGCAGAGTCCATGGGAATATCGATATATGAAGCCCATAATCGGGCACTCTCACGATGTTTATACTTCACCTCGACACCGCAAGGTACAAGAGGAACATGATGAGATGAGATGAATTGAGACTGAAGACATAAAGTTAGTTATCAAGAGGAACACAAACATAACAACAAACGAAACAAAACGAAAAAGAAAAAAAGAAATAATCCATAAAATTAAAGGTCATTACTGACGCTAATAGAACGAAACAAAATATAACGGGGAGAGAATCATGCGTTACATGCAACATTAGACAACAGACAAGAAAGTTTTAGCCATTGTGAAGTTCCATCATGTGCTGCTGACACTGCTGTGTGGCTATGAGCTGAGTTGAGTTAAGTCAACAACAGCCATCACAGCACTCGGGGTATTTCCCTACATGCTCCGTCGTCATCTTCAACAACCAGCGAAGAGTGCGGATACTAAAGGTACCAGCTGCAGTCTGATTATGCGTCCGTCTGATTTTTTTTTCCTCATGAGTGTATCGATTATCATTTCGTGACGTTGTATGGCAATGCACAACAAAAGAAAGACAATAAAAACACAGCACTTATCAAGACTGGCGGGAGCGTTGATGTAACGGTTATAACATTACGCTGGCAATAGCATGAGCGCGGTCCAACGAGTGTCCCAAGTCAGCTCTCAATGTTCGCAATGGAAGGGAAAGACTGAGCCCTATACCCCCGTGCACTCAGATCTACAAAACGCGATGATTCTAACCATGCAGGCACCCACAGCAGGTTATTACGGGACTGTTTAAAAACCCAGGCAGCAGAGACGTGCTTCTACTGAAGGACGCCGAGAATACTGCAAGGTCTAGTTTATACAGGCTGAATCATGGCATGAGTTTGTAACAAGCGTGGTCGACAGGGGGAGACCGTGCGAAGTGATCTACCATGGCATTAGTCACAAAAATGTGAAAAGTATGCAGGACGTTTTGCGCGAGGGCAGGACGTTTTGCGCGAGGGCAGGACGTTTTGCGCGAGGGCAAAACGTCACCTTAAGTCAGTTGGACTAGAGCTATGGTCAGGGTCGGACCTAGTTCTGAGTTAATAGAACATGGCTAACACTTCGCGGCTCTTTTAGAATAATTAATGTTTAGGCACTGTTGTGTATATTTGTGAATCTTTTGTGGAACAAATGATTGTTCTATCGACAGTGTCAAGTGTATAGTATTAGTGAAATAGAATGTGAAAAACTATACCAGTGTCATGTTATGCAAGCTACGTTGAGTTCGGTCTAAGTAGTTAACGATTATAGACTGTACAAGATGGAAAGGCTCAACGTCCATCAGAAGTAGAAGGAGAGATGTCTACAAGATCAAGATTAAGCATCTCTAGAGATACCAACGAAGCGCCACTGAAATAGTACAGTGGTGGCGCGTCAAGATGATATTGTCGTCCAGGGCGTGTGAAGTTATCGCACAGGGACCAAGACAAGAAACATTCCGAATTTCACCACTGACCAACAGAGTAAATAAATAAGGCCACAGGTGCGATGTCCACACCGGCCAGTTTAAATAATGCCATAGGGCGGATGTGTAACCGCCAGCCGCTCCCTGGCAAACACCATACCATGTATACTCACAAGGTAGATGAAGATGCCTGAGCGGGCAACCAACTTGTCCAGGGAAACTGCTACCCGTGCCAGAAGCTGGCATATCCGCAGCCTTTGGGCACATCGTGAGAACTCGTGACTGATAGTACGTTGTTTAGAAGCAAGAAGAGTGACTCCATTCCAAAGGATTTTACCCCATACGACTAGGTGTATTTTCGTACAGTGGCCGAAAGTGTCACACACAGCTCAAAAACGAGAATAAATTAAATTGAAAGAAAGAAAGAAAGAAAGAAAGAAAGAAAGAAAGAAAGAAAGAAAGAAAGAAAGAACGAAAGAAAGAAAGAAAGAAAGAAAGAAAGAAAGAAAGAAAGAAAGAAAGAAAGAAAGAAAAGTAGACTCGAATTAACCATTTAAAAACAGATTAAATCAATCTGAAAGAAAGGAAGAAAGAACGAACGAAGGAACGAAAGAAAGAAAGAAAGAAAGAAAGAAAGAAAGCTTCAAACACCTGATGCCAGCTAACCCTGATGGCAATCACTGTGGTCTGAAACCAGAATCCCGCCTTAATCTGGCTAGTGTAACCAATGTCTGAGCCTGTTGTCAATACCCCATACCATTTCCCGGATTCATAAATCTTACCGGGTACCCAGCAACCGTTTATATTACCGGGAGAGTCCACTCTCCAGAACAAATACAGCGATTAACCCGAGCACGGCCCAACAAGGGGGAGACTACAAATCTATAAAGGGGACTAACAACGTATAATAAATTTCATTTCCGTGGCAGAATACTAGTGAATTCAGTTTCAATTGAACTCTTTCAGTCAGACGCAATAATTCCATCAGTTTTTAAGCTTTAGTGACAACGTTTCAGCGGGATGAAAAAAGGGGAAAACATAAAGAAAAGTTCGCGAAGAGAGAGGAGAGAAGAGGGGGGGGGGGGGGGGGAGAGGGAGAGAGAGAGAGAGAGAGGAGGAGGAAAGAGAAGAAGAGGTGGAGAGAGAGGAGAGAGAAGAAGAAGAGGGGGAGAGAGAACGGGAGAGGGATAAAGACAGACAGACAGACAGACAGACAGACAGTCAGACAGACAGATAGACAGACAGACAGACAGACAGACAGACAGACAGACAGACAGACAGACAAGAGAACACAACTTTTCTCTACCATTTGTTAAGCTTCTGTTGGTCATGCGTCGAAGTACACTTTCAATTTTTATGTTGTTTAGTACGTTCTCCAGTCTCTAATTTTTTTCCCGTACTTCTTTGAGCGCTAAACAATACATGCATATTTATTTATTAACAAATATGGAGGCGGGAACATCCGGTTCGCGGGCCGTATAAGGCACGCAAAATCGATTAGTCCGGCCCAGTCAAGGCAACAGCAGACGGGACTTCAAGTGCAATAAATCTAGGAGCTTTATAAACAATCATCGTGAATACCAGCTAACACCACAAGCCTTACGCAAGAGAAGCAGTTCCGGTCGTCATATTAGGGGTGGGTTAATAAAATGTTTGACCAGATATACCAGGCTATTAATGTTCCAGTTGGTAATTTTCTTTGGCATGTGAATGATGTTGTAACTATCCAAATAGCCTTTGACAGAACAAACTGACATCATGACACAACCACGCCTCGATGAGCTACACACGCACCCAGTTCATAACAAAGAAACAGATGAGTAATTTATCTAACATATATTGTTATGCAGAGTTTTTCATGCAGTTATTTGAAACAGTCTCAGATTGTGTTTGTGTGTTGATGAAGGCTTCAGCCGCAAAGTCCATTTCGTCACGTGTGATTGTATTCTAGTGAGACGATCCTATTTATCTTTTTATTGATTGATTCATTCAACTGATTTAAGTGCATTGATGCATTTGGACACGCGAAATAGTGGAAGCCCTAATTACACACGGAGCAGAGGAATGAAGGCAGAGATGAACTAATTATATGGGGAGGACATGGAGGCAGCTGCAGGTGATAGTAAAAGTAGGATGGCTTCAAGCGAGTTTATTAAAGAGCCTAGGCCCCAATAAAGGATAAACAAGTGGAAAGATGAAACAAAAGATACAAACACAGGTCTAATAGATCAACCAACAAATATAGAGGAAAGATGAAGTAAGGGAGACAACTGCACAAATAGTAGACCAACCAACAAACGCAGAAGTAAGATGAAACAAGGGAGACAAACACACAAAGTGACTTACCTTCAGATAGTAGACCAACAGCTCATTGAGGGAGGGGTCGGCGTTGAGGTTCACCAGAAAGGGACGTCCATGCTCCACCTTGATCCCTGAAGTGACCACAGACACGCCCATTTGTTCCAGGGTTTTCTGTCGGGCCTGGGTAAGTGGTCAATATTGAAACCAATGATTAGATGACTACACTGACAACGATTGAGAGACTGATTTCATGGATTCAAGAAATATAAAGAGACACCCACGGCCCTTTTCACAAATGCTTCGTAGTAGAATCAATCTTCTGCACTATACACTCAATTGGAGCTTAGGTCCTGAACCAACTTACACAAAGCCATACCATCTACTGCCATCTCCTGCACTTCTCTCCACGATGTCCTCATATTTCTCCTACCATCTGTGCTGTCTTTCCCTATTCACACATGGTTCTAACATCCCCGGTGCCTTTCGTAGGAATCCTCACAGGTGAAAGGAGGTAATTCAGTCATCAAAACTAGTATAGCTTTTTCTGCATCATGCCACACTTCTTCTAGAGTTGAGTTGAGTTGAGTCAAGAATCAACATCACAGAATTTGAGACATTCCCATACGTGCTCCACCCTCATCTGCAGCAGCCAGCGAAGAGTCCCACTATTGATGGTACCAGTAGCAGCCCGATTATGTGTCCGTCTAGCCTTTCCTTGGAGTCCTTTCTTTGCAGTCCCAGCCAATCTGTCTTATCATGCCCCAGTACTCCACCAAGTGGTGCAGTCCCAGCAAATCTGTCCACCTGCTCGTTTCCCTCCACACCAGTACGTCCTGGGGAAAGATTCCAACACATGCTCTTTACTTTTGATTATTACTTTTTTAAGAATGGCCTCCTTTCAACTTGATTGGTGAGTTATTTTTGGCGGGTTAAATTGTATAGATTGTTCTGTGGGATGGTGTAGCCAATCCAACACCAACCTTACTTAGTAGCCAGTATTACCATGCATTGTTGGGTTACGGTGTTACTATTCTTTGCTTCCCTTAGTTAATTGCATATCTATAACATGACGTCACAGTCAACCCCAACATATTCTGGCTGTTTATGATTTCTTAACAAGTTTATATTCAGTAGTTTGCCACTGCTTTCTGAACGACTGGCACTCATACAATTGTATGAAAATACAGTGGAAGGCGGTCTACTTCCAAAATATCTGCAGTTGTACATGGTATGCAGGATTGAGAATTGTGTCCGCAACTCCTTCCCCACAGTACCGGCTTCCCTTATGGATCCCGTGAACACATGGGTGTACTATTGATACTGAACAACAAACCATGCAGATCTGATAGACCAAAGGGTAGCACTCCACAGACAGTGTCAGAAATTAGACAGACCAAAGGGTAGCACTCCACAGACAGTGTCAGAAATTAGATAGACCAAAGGGTAGCACTCCACAGACAGTGTCAGAAATTAGATAGACCAAAGGGTAGCACTCCACAGACAGTGTCAGAAATTAGATAGACCAAAGGGTAGCACTCCACAGACAGTGTCAGAAATTAGATAGACCAAAGGGTAGCACTCCACAGACAGTGTCAGAAATTAGATAGACCAAAGGGTAGCACTCCACAGACAGTGTCAGAAATTAGATAGACCAAAGGGTAGCACTCCACAGACAGTGTCAGAAATTAGATAGACCAAAGGGTAGCACTCCACAGACAGTGTCAGAAATTAGATAGACCAAAGGGTAGCACTCCACAGACAGTGTCGGAAATTAGATAGACCAAAGGGTAGCACTCCACAGACAGTGTCAGAAATTAGATAGACCAAAGGGTAGCACTCCACAGACAGTGTCAGAAATTAGATAGACCAAAGGGTAGCACTCCACAGACAGTGTCAGAAATTAGATAGACCAAAGGGTAGCACTCCACAGACAGTGTCGGAAATTAGATAGACCAAAGGGTAGCTCTCCACAGACAGTGTCAGAAATTAGATAGACCAAAGGGTAGCACTCCACAGACAGTGTCAGAAATTAGATAGACCAAAGGGTAGCTCTCCACAGACAGTGTCAGAAATTAGATAGACCAAAGGGTAGCACTCCACAGACAGTGTCAGAAATTAGATAGACCAAAGGGTAGCACTCCACAGACAGTGTCAGAAATTAAACACAATTATAGACATTGACCCTCATGTCACTGCAACATACCCTATAATGAGAAGGCTGATGCACTGGTGAAGCTCTACTTCATCCTGATAGAGACTCAAACAAGAGGTTTATGAGAAGCTGTTACAGAACTCCATGCAATATCAGAGCATCCAGACCAGCAGAAATGTGTATTACACACTCCACCCATGTGGACAAGCAACTCCACCCAAGTGAACAAGCACCTCTACCCAAGTGAACAAGCAACTCCACCAAAGTGAACAAGCAACTCCACCCAAGTGTACAAGCAACTCCACCCAAGTGTACAAGCAACTCCACCCAAGTGTACAAGCACCTCCACCCAAGTGAACAAGCAACTCCACCCAAGTGTACAAGCAACTCCACTAAAGTGAACAAGCAACTCCACCCAAGTGTACAAGCAACTCCACCCAAGTGTACAAGCACCTCCACCCAAGTGAACAAGCAACTCCACCCAAGTGAACAAGCAACTCCACCCAAGTGAACAAGCAACTCCACCCAAGTGTACAAGCACCTCCACCCAAGTGAACAAGCAACTCCACCCAAGTGTACAAGCAAGTCCACCCATGTGAACAAGCAACTCCACCCAAGTGTACAAGCAACTCCACCAAAGTGAACAAGCAACTCCACCCAAGTGAACAAGCAACTCCACCCAAGTGTACAAGCAACTCCACCCAAGTGTACAAGCACCTCCACCCAAGTGAACAAGCAACTCCACCCAAGTGAACAAGCAACTCCACCAACGTGAACAAGCAACTCCACCCAAGTGAACAAGCAACTCCACCTAAATGCACATGCAACAATCTTCAGACTAGGCACAGAAGCAAAAACAAAAACTGAGGCCACTAGATCAACAACCTAAGGATAATTTATACTGATGAATGTAACGATGGCACTGCTCAAACAGCAGGAAGATAACTGAGGTAGGGGTAACTGTAATATGCAGAACAGACACAATTGTGTTGCTTTACACATTCTCTATGCAAAACACAAACTCTACAGATATGAGCAGCCTCAAGTAAACTGCTCTCTTTAAAATGTCATCTGGCTGTCTGAAGGCGTATGGAAAAAAGCTAAAAGATGTCATGGATCAAAACCCACCTTCATTGCACTGTGAACACAACTATGAATTCTCCAAGATCCTCCTTCAGATCACAGCAAAATATTCAAAGTTTAGTGAGTGCCCACACTCCATAGCATGGTGAAAACAAGTAAGAATACTCCAAGATATCTTTCGGATCATACAAGGATAATCTCAGCTCACTACACAAACTCCATAGTATCTACAATACCTCCAGGTGTATGCTTAGAATCAACACATGCTATGCTAGGGCAGTAGCAATAAGAGCCACTCTATAGAAATCACTGAAATGAAAGAAAGTGATCAGATATATTAAATCCAACAACTGAAGTTTCAGACTGGGTAATATCTGGAGGTGACCCAAGTTCTCAGCCATGGAATGCAGAGACATGGTGGCCCAGAAAACTTGTCAAGCGGAAGAGGATAAAAGAGCTTAATGGGCTGTGCAACAAGGCCAATGCGTGTCATGTCATGGGGAAAGGGCTTTACAAAGGTCCTCTACATGAAATGACATTGACAATAGTATACTAAGGGACGTAATCAAGATTATTAAATATATGTAAACTAAGGGGAATAAACAAGGTTTTAAGACAAAAAACCAAATTGTGGGTGTTCCAAAGGTGCCTCAATCTAAATCCTGAAACCATTGTCTCAAACCAAAAGGCTGGTGACTAGACATTCACACCCGAGGCTCCTATATTGTATAATGACATCAAGAAATATTAAACCAGCATGTGATATAAGACAAGACAGAACATACAACTAAATAAGAAAGACAAGTCACATGATTATTAATCTGAAACAGGGATGGACAAACTTCTCTTCTGAGACTGAAAGGGATAGAGGTAATGGTATACTAGAATGTGAATACAATTCCTTTCAAATTAATATCCAAAATGTGGCTGATTCTGTCACATGATTATTAATCTAAAGCTGGCATGGACCCTAATTATAACTTCCATACTGAGATTGAACAGGGATGGTGTCATGGAAAAATTGAATGGAAAATATTATCAGTTTGGTAGCTTTGATTTTTTTTTTCTTTATAACTTGCTTGTTTGTGCATGCACACACATGCCTCAATAATCATTATCTACAAAGCTACTAAACATGAGGATAGGTTCTACCAAGGAATTTTGAGCTTCCATTTGCTTGAATTATTCTAATTATGAGTTTTCTTGCCCCTATGAATGTGTACACCTAATTTTTGTAAGCTTCAACTGAGTTCCTTCAATTTATCACATTCATTGTTGGCAGAGAAAAATCTTTACCAAGAATACTTGCTAAAAGGACACAAAGGAAAGACAATATATGAAGTAAGGACAAGAACAAGACCAACACAGGATGCAATAGCAGACACGAAAAATAAGACAGGAAAGGTCTGACAAAGACATGAAACACAAGACATGAAAAATCTGACAAAGACATGAAAAACAAGACAGGAGAGATGAATCACGACTTGCAGGATCTGACAAAGACATGAAAAACAATACAGGAAGATTAATCAAGACATGCAGGACCTAACAATGACATAAAAAGAATACAGGAAAGATTTATCAAGGCCCGCAGGACCTGACAAATAACATGAAAAAAAATTACAGGAAAGACCTACAGAACCTGACAAAGACATGAAAAACAATAGAGGAAAGATTAACCAAGACCTGCGGGACCTCATAAGGACATAATTGCAATACAGGAGAAATGAATCAAAGACCTGCAGAATCTGACAAAGAACATGAAAAATAAAACAATAAAAATTAATCAAGATCTGCAGAAACTGACAAAGACATGAAATACAATACAGGAAAGATGAATCAAGACCTGCAGGACCTGACAAAGAACATAAACAGCAAGACCTAGCAGGTGGTGTACTGCCTTGACTTTTTATCTTACCTGATGGATTCTCTCCGTCTCCTGCAGCTTCTCTTCCCAGGTTTTGGACATTTCCTTCATCAGCTTCTCTGACTCAATCAGCCGCTCCGCCACGTCTGGGGCTTTCATGCTCTGGAAAAGTGAACAATTGGAGCATAACCCGACATGGTACATCACAGAGACAATGCATGCTGTAATAATGTATCATTATCATTGTATATCTTCTCATTTACTTTCTCCTCTCACATATTATAATCGATTTGAAATCAAGAACTCTTAACTTTTCTCAGACAATACACATTAAGTATTTTCACTGGTTACCTCCCCTGTTGAAAATTATATGAGTTTCGATAAAATCTGTATCATTAGAATCGAATATTAAAACCAAGTAATAATAACAAATGAACTATGTTTTGCATATCCTTTACAGGAAATCGCTGTCAACATCAGCATTTTTCAGCTGTATGTTGATTTCTTGGCAAGATTACGCTCAGTAGTTTAAATGAACTATAGTAGGAACTAATTCCTTGAAACTGAAATATCCAACGGGAGAAAAGGGAAAAAAAAAACAGAAACTAAGGGGGGGAAAAAAACACCCCCCCCCCCCCCTCTCTCTCTCTCTTCCCTGTGTATGTATGTGTGTCTCTCTCTCGCTCTCTCTCACTCCCCCTCTTTCTTTCTCTCAGCCTTGTTCAACTGAACCTTCTCACACGAGGCTCATTCTGAGATCTTCATGTCTCAGTCTCAATAGCTGCAATTCTCTTTCTCTCTATCTTACCCGAGCCGTATCAGATCTCACTACATACAACTTTCTACCCATCTGACCTCCTTAAAGACAACCAGCTGTCTCCCCCTCTCACCTGAGCCTCGTTCAGCTGAGCTTTCAGCATCTCCACCTCTTCCCGCAGTTCGCGGATGATTCTAGCGTTGGGGTCCTCGTTAACCACAGCGTGGTTGATGATGCGTTTGGCGCGGTCAGCGTAGCGGAGAGTGGACAGTGTCTCCTCGTAGTTGTCCGCTGCCGGACTGATGGTGGCCACCATGACCGTCTTGCTGTTGCCTCCCAGGTTGTCCTGATAGAGATAAACAAGGCATGACATGTGTGTCTGGGTGATGGATGCATCGGTTGGCAGGTGGGTGGGTATGTTGAGTAATAGAAGGATGGATGTATCAAGATGGGAGATGGGTGGATATGCTGGATGGATGCATCAATATGAGAGGTGGATGGATATGTTGAATAAATAGGTGCATGGATGCATCAAGATGAGAGGTGGGTGGATATGTTGGATAAATAGGTGGATTTATGCAAAGGATTATGTGGGTGGGTGGATATGGAATGAGTGGGTAGATAGGTGCATAGGTAGGGTAGGTAGACAGATACTTCTAGTTGGTTGATGGGTGGACAGACATACAAGACAAGGTGGGCTGGCAGGTAGGCAAGCAAGCAGATAGATAAGATATGCAGGTAGGTATACAGGCTGGTTGCCGAATGGCCAGATAGACAATCAGGTAGGTAGGTTTGTTGGTGGGTGATTTGATTGGGTCTCTATATAAATATATAGGGTAGGTATGTAGGGGAGAGAGAGAGAGAGAGAGAGAGAGAGAGAGAGAGAGAGAGAGAGAGAGAGGGAGAGAGAGAGAGAGAGAGAGAGAGAGAGAGAGAGAGAGAGAGAGAGAGAGAGAGAGAGAGAGAGAGAGAGAGAGAGTAAAACAGCAAGTGGATCAACGTCAGAACAACCAGGAAAGGAGAACGAACATAAAAGTAAAAGAGTTACAATCATAAAACAATACGAATGGCAAACAGCACTGGATCACAATGAAATGGACAAACGATAAAGGCAGACACAGAAGAAGTGCCAAGAAGCAGCAAATGAGAATGCAGAGCGTAACAAAAATATTTTCAAGTATTTTTATTAAATTTTATTTAAGTACCCAAAATATTTCTTACATGTTGTGGTTGTCATGTCTTCTTTACATTTCCAAAATAGTTCTTACATTTCGTGTTTGTCATATCCAAAGTAATGAGAGCTGTCATACGCGCACGCATACAACTAAATAAGAATGTGATTCAGGAGAAGCCCATACCTTCAGTAACCAGGTGAGGACAGAGTCCCTGTAGGGCACGAACTTGTTCTTGTTCTTCACTGACCCTGATGACTGGTCAGCCAGGGCAGAGATGACCAGGCCCAGGGTTGTCAAAGACCTGGTCAGTGGATTTATTTCAGAAGTGCATTAATTAACATAGAGAAATTAACTTAAGGCATTTTACCAAATGAAGAGGCGAAGCAAACTGGCGTTTCTACTTAGGATCTAACTCCTGAGTCTTAAGAGTGCAAATGGGACTTGTTTCTTTTGGCGCGCAGATGTTGTGTCTTTGTGTGCAAAGTGTCTTGTTCCCTTGGCGCGCAGATGTTGTGTCTTTGAGTGCAACGTGTCTTGTTTGTTTTTTTTTGGCGCTCAGATATTGTGTCTTTGAGTGCAAAGTGTCTTGTTCTTTTGGCGCGCAGATGTTGTGTCTCTGAGTGCAAAGTCTCTTGTTTCGTTTGGCACGTAGATATTGTCTTTGAGTGCAAAGTGTCTTGTTTGTTTGGTGCGCAGATGTGTCTTTGAGTGCACAGTGTTGTGTTTTTTTTTTTTTTTTCACGTGGAGATGTTGTGTTTTTGTGTGCAAAGTGTCTTGTTATTTTGGCACTCAGATGTTGTGTCTTTGAGAGCAAAGTGTCTTGTTCGTTTGGCATGCAGTTGTTGTCTTGGAGTGCAAAGTGTCTTGTTCGTTTGGCATGCAGTTGTTGTCTTGGAGTGCAAAGTGTCTTGGAGTGCAAAGTGTCTTGGAGTGCAAAGTATCTTGTTCGTTTAGCGTGCAGATGTTGTGCCTTTGAGTGCAAAGTATCTTGTTCGTTTGGTGCGCATATGTTGTATCTGTGCGTGCAAAGGGTCTCGTGTGCATTCAGACTGACACTGACAATAGCACACATACGAATATTATCACTAAGTAAACTAAGTAAACCTTATCTTTAAAGCGGTAACTTACAGTATATAGTAAAATACAGAGAGAGAGAGAGAGAGAGAGAGAGAGAGAGAGAGAGAGAGAGAGAGAGAGAGAGAGAGAGAGAGAGAGAGAGAGAGAGAGAGAACGAACGGGTTAAGAATTGGGCACGCAGGCCCGTGAGAGAGAGTGAGGGAGAGAGAAAATGAGACAGAGGTAGGGCGAGAGAGAGACTCACTTATTGATGTTGCTTCCCTCTTTCAACCGATCTCCCATAGCTCCTGTCTTCTGTGCCCTCTCGCTGCCGGCAAGATCCACCAGTGACAGTTTACTGACCTTCTCGCCGGACACCTGGATGTAAAAACAAATAATTTTCATTTAGTACTCAGCGAATCTATCACTGAATATATGAATATATTACACAAGAAAATGAAGGTGATATTCTCTCAACATATTCGCTCGGGCGACTCTAATCTGTCCACAATGCGGAGAAATATACCAACGTATGCTGCCGATGAGCCGGCTTTGTGGTGAAGGAGTTGCAATACAATTCGTAATCCCGCATACCGCGTTCAAAACACAGCTGCGGGCGATCTGGCAGCAGACATCCTAGCGTTGGTCAACATACCCTCTCATTGAGCAATCCCCAGATTAGGTTAACATACCCTCTCATTGGACACTCCCCAGATTATAGGAAACTTACTCACTCATTAAGCAATCCCCAGATTAAGGGAAACACTTGCTCTCTAATTGGACACTTCCCTATTCAGGGTACACAACCCTCTCATTGGACATTCCCCAGATTAGGGTAAACATACCCTCTCAATGGCCACTCCCCAGATTAGTGTAAACATACCCTCTCATTGGACATTCCCCTGATCAGGGTAAGCACACCCTCTCATTGGACACTCCACAGACGAGGGGAGACCTGCCCACAAATTTGACAGCAAATATGCACGCGAAAGAACAAGTAAAGGACCCACTTCACACCAGGACTGTGCTATATATATATATATGGTGATAGCCCCTATTTTTTAAACAACAATCGGCACTCAATGAGTGATGTAGTCAAAATCACGATGGCCGCCTTTATTTCCGGAACAATTTTATGGTACGCATGTTAAACTGGGTCGACCAGGGAGTACGCACTTCGAAAGGGATTCAAACACACTACTAGCGGGTCGACAGGCAGGCGTGCTAACAACTGTTTTACCGCGACCACCATCACCAAAGACAGAGACAAATCTCCTTATATCGTCTAATGAATGGCTTCTATCAGCCTAACTGGCCATCTATACCGCTTCAGTTCTCGCACAGACCAATCAATGTCCGTGTGGAACTGGAGATCAGAAACCACAACACGTTCTTCATAACTGCTGAACGTATACCAGAACTGAGCTTCCGTGGAGTCTCCGTGTTGGAGTCTCCGTAGCGAAGTGGTCAAGCCGTTTGACACGGGCTCCGAAGGTTGTGGCTTCGATTCTGGGCCGCGTCCTAAGGTTCACGAGTGAAATTTTTCGGAGACTCCTGTGGGTCGTCGCTAGAGCTACGGAGTTCGTGCTTTGTGCGACGCTTTTCGCGCTGCGGAAAGAGACCGAACCAAATGGGATAAAACCCGGTGCAATGAAGTCGACCATGTCGACTTTTAAGCGACTTTTCAGAACTGAGATTCTCTTTTTCGTTTCATGTCTCGCAATACCGGCATCACTATATATTATGTCTATTATATGAATACATATATTCTCCTTAGTATCTTAGAAACAATAACAAAGGGGGTGGCGGGGGGTGGGAGAGAGAGAGAGAGACGATGGAGAGAGATGAGGAGGGGAAGAGAGAGATGGGGAGGGAGGGAGAAAGTTGGAGGTGCTATCTTGAGCACCTGCTGGGCGACACATTTAGATACGAACTGGGTGGATAAGACAGATGATCACGACAACAAGAACAACAAATAAAGAATAGTGGAGATGTGCAGAAAGGAGGAAGAAAGAGATGATGGTGATCATGAACGGTGATGGTGATAACGATAAAGAAAGAGATAACGATAACGATGACGATGACGACGATGATGATGATGATTATGAATGATGACGATGATGATGACACATACACTGATCGCTCTAAAGCGACAACACACAGACACAACAAGGCGAACTAAACACGTGACAGAGGCAGGTAGAGAAAGAAGTGAACAGTCCCACATACGATATGTCATACACGTGTGATCTCAATCATTATTCACATTTTTCTCACTGACATAGAAACTCCCTCCCCCCCCCCCCCCCCCCCCCACACACACACAGAAGGCTTGTATCTCGGTGCTTGATGACTATAGCAACGGGCGGTCAGGTAGACATAAACATTAGCACTGTGACAACAAGAGACAGGAGACAGGTAATTGATGAGATGGAGGACTCCTCTCCTTCCTCCAACTCCTTCACCTCCCCCTCCCCAGTCTTCTCCCTCCTCCTCAATTATATTTTCTTCTTCTTCTTCTTCTTCTTCTTCTTCTTCTTCTTCTTCTCCTCCTCCTCCTCCTCCATTATCACTCCGCCTCCTTCCTACTACTTCCCATCCTCCTGCCTCTCATTTTTTCTAGTCCCCTGTTGTTTTAGCACGGTCTAATCTCCTCCTGCTCCTGCAGCTTCTTCTCGTCTTTCTTTCTTTCCTGTCTCTAGTTCCATGTTGTTATAGCAAGAAACCCCAGGTTGTAGTTATTCCCCTGGACGTACAACATGTTGACGTCAACTGACAGCTAGCCGACACTCCGGAACAGCCGTGTCTGGTTGAATGTCTCTGTGGACCCATTCTCAATCCGCAATAAACAAACAACAGACTAGTAGGATATGTTTGGTAATCTGCTTACTACGGTGTCAGAGTGCTACGTCATTCCATTCTACCATGAACCCTACCCCGTTCAACCCCAGAAGAGAAGTTATATTAGGGTCTATCGCCTGGCTCAGATTAACAATCCTGTGACTGAGTCAGCCACAACTAGGATACTAATTTAAATAGTGATTGTTGTCCACGGATAGTTATAACAGATCCCCTAGCACCTCTCTCTCTCTCTCTCTCTCTCTCTCTCTCTCTATATATATATATATATATATATATATATATATATATATATATATATATATATATATATATTCATTCCTCTATCACTCGTAATATCTGTCTCCCCCCCCCCCCTTTTTTTTTTTACCACGGTGACAGACTGTCATAATACTCTGTCTACTCCTCTTTTGATATTTTCTCATGGTTAGGAGAGAGAGAGAGAGAGAGAGAGAGAGAGAGAGAGAGAGAGAGAGAGAGAGAGAGAGAGAGAGAGAGAGAGAGAGAGAGAGTATTCAGAGAGGTTAATATACATAGAGCATACGATAGCCTGATAAGTAAACTCAGGAAAACGCATCAAATGGTGTTAAGGCGCTGGGATATGACCTCCGCTCGTTATGACAAATGACAGCAAAGAATGGTCATGCAGGGAAAGGCAGGTGAAGAGACTAGTGAGTGCCGCCCGCCATCATTCACCCACTGGTCACGTGAACACATTCACGCTTCTGCTGTCTCATCGATCAGTCACAGAACAGGGGTTCTTAACCTTTTCGCGCTGTGCTCTCCCCTGATCTCGGAAACTGAAATACAATTACCCTCACGACGTCGCAATCAATCCCATAATTTGATTTATTTGGTTGTTTCGCGATTTGAGGTTTGAAGATTGAGCACAACCCACTACTGGCAACGCTGATCGTATTCCGGCACGAACCTTGGGCCTTGTCCACGTCAAATTGGAAGCACTAGACTTGAGTTTCGCTCTCGTTTGAACTCGTCAGTAGTGCATATCCCTGACTGGACCCGGGATCTAGCTCCGGATCACTGGCGTGTGAGGCGGGTATGCAACCACTTGACCAAGCGACTAACGCTAGACACGACCAAAGTATCATACCAGAATATCACAACGTCACCCAGTGTAGGCTATAGTACAAAGTATGCCCGATAGCCGCGACTGACATCCGTTAATCGATGTGGCTCCGAATGATCAGGTCTTCTCCATCTGTTCGATCCGGAGTCCGATTCCGGATCCAGTCAGGGATATGCACTACTGACGAGCTCAAACAAGAGCGAAACTCGAGTCTAGTGCTTCCAATTTGACGTAGATATGGCTTAAGGTTCGTACCGGAATACGATCAGCGTTGTCAGTAGTGGGTTGTGCTCAATATTTAAATCCCACAATTCTTGTTGTGTTTGTGATTCACCAGTCAATTATTAGGTTCTGAAGTTTGCCAATATTTGAAACGTTACGAAAGTTTGGAGAGAACAATAATGGAAGGGTATATGCCTGGGAAGGGAGGAAGAGGAAGGCCAAAGAGAAGATGGGTGCAGGATGTGGTGGATGATCTCCAGATGGGTGTATCGGACGCGGGACATCTCGCTTATGATCGAGGGGTTTTCCGGAGGGTTGTTATGGGAGCGAGGTTCTGCAAAGGACATGCCACTGAACGGATGCATGAGTTTGCCAATATTTTCTAACCGACCAACGCTCATACTATCTAGAGCGGCCTGTTTTCAAATCGTCTGCGGTAGATTTCGAACCATCGACTCGGCATGCCGGGTAATTGTGAAACGCGCTCATTACCCGTAAACCACCGCCCCCTTCTGAAGCTGACATACTCTGGTCATAATAAACAAGAGTGGTTGGGAAAGAACTAGAAAGCATGGTTCCTGAGAGGGCTCGACCAGCACGAAGAAGGACACAAGACATCGTAGACACCGTGGCCATGACCACGTAGGAGGCAGAAGAATTAACAAAGGATTAAATATCTTTTGGGCGTGATGAGATGAGAACGGTGTTCTGCAAAACACCGGCTACAAGATGATCATGAACTCCTCTAAGTAGGTTATAATATTGGCTTAATAGGTCCTAGACCCAGGAATGTTAAATTTTGTTTAAATTCATTCATTCAGTAGCTTGTCCTTTGCAGAACCTCGCTCTCATAACAACCTTCCTGAAATCTTCTCGATCACAAGCAAGATGACACGCGTCCGATACACCCATCTGGAGATCATCAGCCACATCCTGCACCCATCTTCTCTTTGGCCTTCCTCTTCCTCTCTTCTCAATCATATACCCCTCCATTATTATTATCTCCCAAACTTTCATGACGTTTCAAGTGGCCAAAAATATTTCAATTTTCTTTGTTTTATCGTCTTTAATAGCCAACCCTCTTCAATATTCAGCTCTTGAAGTGTGGATGCGTTTGTTCTTTTCTTTATCCAAGATATTCTTAGAACACGTCTATTTTTATTCAAAGGCATATATGCGCTTTTCAGCTTGTTTAGTGCGTATCCGGGTCCCGTTCAACTGTCCATTTATCGATTAGTTATAATTGGGGCCGTATTGTGTTTCTTTTCTTCTTGTGAAAATAGAACTGCCTGTTTCGCTTCCTTCGACATGGGAACCCAGGTCAATTGTTGAAATTCGCCCCGTTGCGGATTCGACCCGTAACCTCCAGCCCCGGCAGGTGAACATCTAGCCAGTACGCTACCGGGCCTCCCCGGGGATATAAGTGGGAAGATAAAACCAGGAGATGCACAAACTGCAGTCTGTCGGAGTGTACAACCCTAGCCAGAGACATGGCGTGTTGGGGTTCTAGTGCAGCCAGCCTTCACTGTAAAGTTAGTTGCAATCCCAGTATTTTCTTTGTTTTGGTTTGTTTGTGTTCCTGTTCGTGATCTCTTTGCAAGTTTACGTTCAGTAGTTTGCCATTGCTTTTTAAAAGACCGACACCCATACAAATTTGTTAAAAAACAACCGACTCAAGGCGGTCTGCTGCCAAATCGCAAGCAGCTGTGTTTCGACGCGGTATGCAGGATTACGAACTGAGCCCGTAACACCTTCGCCAACAGAGCAGGCCTTCACTGAAGACCTGAGACAAATGCCTACTGAAGTCGTAAACAATATCAAATAACACACAGTAATGCAGCTTTACAAGAACAGAATTACGAAAAACACGAGACGTTGCGGCGACTGGCCTTCATCAGCAAACAAATACATATACAAAACACTACATATAATCACGGAGAAGGCCCTCCGGTGACAACATTAAGGCATAAGAACAGGATGGGAAGAATGAAAAGAATGAGAACAATAAGAAGTCGGACACACTGCCCTCTGAAGTGCGTCACTAGGTATGACTAACTACCCTGGACGGAGGAACAAAAAAGAGGATCTCTTGTCAGGTGAACTTATCCTCTTTCGTTTTTTTTTTTTTCTCCACTGTTGATCCACAGACACTCAGGCGATCGATCAAGGTGAGACAAGAGTGTGACACATTAACAATCCTCAACTGCTTCAGACACCTTCACGCCCACTAAAAGTGACTGTCACCAGTCCATGACACGATCATACAACCGGTAGGTCAAACTTAATAGCTATCGAATTCCGTAAAAGAGATCACCCAATACCACAGGGACATCAATCTAAAAGAGGAAGTCAACAACATAGGGTGTGTTTATCTATGGTTGTACTTCAATATTGCATTAGGGTTACATAGCAATCGCTCTCTGCAAGTTTTGCCTACGAATAATAGCCATCAGATGACAGATACTTAGCTCTAAATTTGCCATTTATTGGATTGTCCATACAATTGGTGCAACACCGGTTTAACAAGCGAGGATTAACTTGGTGCCTTGAATACATAGTGGAAATAAATTAGTGGCTAATTTAATAGAGCGATTTGTTCATACAAAATAGTTCGACCTTTTTGGCAATGTGCATACCAAATGTGTAGTAACCTGAACGCGTGTTTCGGTATTCAATGAAATGTGTCAACAGTGAATATTCGGTTCTTGACAAATCAAGCTGTCTACTCGTGTCTTCCCAAAAGGACAACTATGTAACTGCACTGCTGTTGACTACAGAGAAACCAGTATGTTTGTTAGTGCACACAAGAGTAATACAAACTAATCATTTGCGTCAATAGACATATGAGCAGAAGACAGTGATGCATCATTTGGATTAATAAACAAATATGTCAACATTGATGTGACTGATTGTTGTCTAACCACTGTCGAAGCCATTCATACAGATTCTTGATCTCATTCTCATACAGTCTGATCTAAGCGGACTCTGTTTATGGCTATAAACTTATTGTCTCTTACCACTGTGCAGTTAACAGACACATGTCAACATTGATGAGATTGAGTGTGTACTAACCACTGCTGAAGTCATTTATACAGATTCTTGATCTCAAGCTTATACTCCCACAACGTAATCAAAGCGGACTCAGTCTGTTGTCATAGTAATAATATCCTGATCGTCTGTTATATTCGTACAATTATCGAACAGGTGAAATATACAAACCGATATCAAAATTCATGAGAAAAAGTGCGATCTAAGTCAGACCTCGCCTGTTGCCATACAGTGCGAAAGCTATGGGCAGGTAATACCATTACAATACACAAACATAATAATTACAGAGGCTTGTCGAGACACGCAGCGACTGTACTCTAGCGTTGCTATTTTCATAAAGTCTTTAAACCGTCCGGTACATTCCAACAATCATTGAGATTTACAGGAGAAACCGTCGAAAACACAGAGACAAGTGTGATCTTAAGTTAACACTTCGTTGCTATCATAACAACACATTCATAAACGACTCAGGAAGACGAGCAAGACTGAAATAAGTAGAGGAAGAGTGCAACAGATCGTTGAATCTTTTATCGCTATACGCCCACAGTTTTTAAAGCAATTTGACGCTTCTGTGAAATTTAACTCTTTAGTGAACTAAAACTAAGGAGTATGGCCAGGCAACCGACGTACTACCACAGACTACTATCCCTTCACCTGCTGCTCCTGCTTGCCATAAACGCGTCTCTTGGAGCACCTACGCAACAAGTTAAGCTCGGACTTAACCCCACAACGCCTTCGTCGACACGAACCAGCAGGAAGACACTCCTACAACCAGGTAACGGTAACCGCCAATATTTGTTTACTTTATCACAATTGTGTATTTAAGTAATCATTGTTTGTCCGTCTCGGCGATAATGTTCCTCCGCAACCATCTATTGCACTTGATATATTCGAAGTCTTATATATCCCTCAGCTCAACCACCCAGCGTGTTCTCTTCGTGTGTCCAGCTCTGACTCAACACTTTCGCTCTTTCATATATGCATATATCATTAGTACATTAGTATTAGCAATTCATTCATTCAGTAGCATGTCCTTTGCAGAACCTCGCTCCCATAACAACCTTCCAGAAAACTTCTCGATCACAAGCAAGATGTCCCACATCCGATACACCCATCTGGAGATCATCTGCCACATGCTGCACCCATCTTCTCTTTGGCCTTCCACTTCCTCTCTTCTCAGGCATATACCCATCAATTTTTATTCTCTCCAAACTTTCATACTCCTTCCAGTGACCGAATTATTAAAATTTTCTTTGTTTTATCGTCTTTAGTAGCCAACCTTCTTCAATATTCAGATCTTTTCGTATGTATGCATTTGTTCTTTTCTGTATCCAAAATAGTCTTAGAACCCGTCTATAACATTTATATTCAAAGGCATTTATGCGCTATTCAGTTTGTTTAACAAGTATACAGGTCTCAAAGACGTACGTTGCAATGGGAAAGATGCATGCTCTTAAAACTCTAATATTTGTAGGTCTATCTGTCCCACGCGAAAATTTATTTACTTGTTTTCATTTTTGAAGAGCAATAGATATTTGTCTTGTCATTTTCTTTCATTGGGACACCATTGTTGATAAGTAATGACCCAAGATATTCGAAATTTTCTACCACTTCCAATTGTTCATCATAAATATATATTTCTATCTCCATATTAGTTTTATCTGTATGTATTAGCAATACATGGAATAAATAACGACAAGTTCTCTTTCCGCCTCTTCAGAAGTTGAATTCTCTAAAGTGTTTTGTGTGTAATTAATACTCCCTCTTCAGCATCTATTGTGCGATTAGTAGTGTCTTCCTCTTCTTCTTCTTCGTCTTCTTCTACCTCTTATACTACTTCTTCTTCTACTATCTGTTCATCTACCTCCTCTTCTTCTACTACCTCTTCTTCTACTACTTTGTCTTCTACTTCCTCTTCTACTACTTCCTCTTCTTCCTCTTCTTCTACTTCCTCTTCTTCTACTCCTTTTTCTTCTACTTCCTCTTCTTCTACTACTTCTTCCTCCTCTTCTTCTACTTCCTCTTCTTCTACTCCTTTTTCTTCTACTTCCTCTTCTTCTACTCCTTTTTCTTCTACTTCCTCTTCTTCTACTACTTCTTCCTCCTCTTCTTCTACTATCTCTTCTTCTACTTCCTCTTCTTCTACTACTTCTTCTACCTCTTCTTCTTCTTCTTCTTCCTCCTCCTCATGTTCTTCTTCTTGTTCCTCTTCGTCTTCTGCCTCCCAGTAGAACCCATGCTCCACAGCCAACTCCCACCAAGCCCTCCGTAGACCTGTTCATGGCTGGCTGACTTTGTGTCAATAATGTGTTCTACCTGATGACGTCAGCCAGCCTCACGCCGACCTTCCTTGATGGCCTCTCGCCTCTTATGACATGCATGTAAGGTTAAAGTGTTGCTATCAGTTGCTTCCCTTATGGGCGACGGTTATACTCCGAACATGAGATCAGTGCACAGAGCGTCATGTAGTGTCCGTAGTAGACTTAACGAATGGCTTTTTTTTTTTTTCCGCGTTTCCATCCTGTTTCAGGATATTGCGGTCAACACCAGCATCTTTTAGCTGTATGTTGATTCCTAGGCTAGATTACGCTCATCAGCACGCCACGACTTTCTGAGCGACCGATGGCTTGCTCTCCATAAATGTTTAGCTGCACACGCCAAACACACAATGTGTGCGCGCGAGTGCGCGCGTGAGAGAGAGAGAGAGGGGAGAGAGAGAGGGGAGAGAGAGAGAGAGAGAGAGAGAGAGAGAGAGAGAGAGAGAGAGAGAGAGAGAGAGAGAGCAGCCATGCATACAAACATCAATTTGGAGAGCAGATAGATTCCCCTCTCGATTAATACCACCCCCCCCCCCCACACACACACACCACCACCACCACCACAACTACCATCACATCCAATAGGCCAAGTCTCCAAGCCTGAAATATACACAATTTACATGGCTTGTGCTTGTGTTCACACACAACAATAAACACTGTGGCTTGGCGCTCTGATTGTAGTGGATTCGTCTCCGCACTGCGTCGATGAGACTATGAGTGCATTGTTTCAGGAGACCCTGACGGTGGGGGTTGGAGGCCCCCGGTGGGAGGGGGTGGGGTGATAATTGCGGAAGGTGAGGATTTCATTCTCTGTGCGGTGCTCTCGACAGGCGGCTTTTTGTTCAGCGGAGACAGACCGAACCAGATGGGATAACACCCGGTTTAAATTAAGACTTTAACTTTTCAAATGTTTGTTTTAACGATAACATACAAACAATGATAGAGACTGGTACTTTTCTTTACCTAAAGCATGTTGTATTTCTCTTCCCCCATCGCAGCACCTACTAGCAATCCACGGCCACTGGACTACGACTATCACGACTTCAGACAACCGGCCAACCTCCAACAACCGGCCAACCTCCAGCAACCAGCAGCTCCAGGGCAACACCCAGGGCAACATCCCAGCAAGTCACCGGGAATGGCAGCCAGCACCGACCAGCGGTTAGCCCCGTCAGGCAACTGGGCAGCGCCACTGGCTGGTGGGAACGAGCGCATCTGGAGCGAGCAGTATGAGTGGCTTCGGCAGCAGGTTAGGAAGCTGCATCGCCACGGGCTGCACGATCAGCTCGACGCCTTACAGGGAAAGTACCCAACAGTGAATCTGACCCTACTGTATGAACACTACAGCAAAGGGGGTCTGGACTACGACACCGATGAGAGTCAGTACTTCTACCACAACGGGACCTACCAGTGGCAACCTTACTACGGAGACACGGAGGAAGGCTACTGGTATAATGGAACGTACTATCCTGGTGAGATGGAGGCGCCCGAAAGGGAGAATGGGTATTTCTTTAACGGGACTTGGTATGCCGGTGTGGAAGACAGGGACGAAGGTATATTGTACAACGGTACTTATTACCCGGGCGAGGAAGAAATTGAGGACGAGCAGGAGGGCATGAGGCTTAAGGGGATGATATCAGGGCAGCAGCAGTACTACCCTGGGTGGAAAGAAGCCGGTGCAAACAACGTTCATAATAATAAAGAGCCATTGTATAATCAGCAACAACAGCTACCAATAAGTAAATGGCAAGGACATTCTGGTCAATCTGCTCCGCCATTACATCAGCAACAGCAACAGCGACAACAACCACCACAAAACATTCCCGTTGTACCCCAAAGATTACCTATGGTCCAACAGCGCCCACCACCAAGAAGACCAATAGGATTTGATAGAACCAATGTACCAAATCGCCCTCCACAGCGCCCTTTACAGCCAAACGCAAATCACGCTGCACAACAATTACAGGGTATTCCTGGACAAAGAGGCCCGCCACCAGGTGGAGCTACTAACTCGGGGGCAGGCCTCGGCAACAACAATAACAATCCTGGACACGCAGCCTTAATTGGGAAAGGGCCCACCAAAGAACAGGTACATCCGTCTGCTGTAAAATCTATACCACCGGCGGTGTCTTGGGGCGTTGTTTTCGCTGCCATCCTCGGCGCTTCCGTCGTACTCGCTCCTCTGGCCTGCCTCTTGTACAAATACAGACAAGGGAAGAGAATCAAGAAACGGACATTCTTAAAGCGCCCGGAACATGGCTCCGTGGACGACGGTATCTTGGACGCGCTGGTCATGAAGGAGCTCGGGGAGCAGAAAGATGCTCGTGTCAGACAGGTGGACCAGGACTGGGGGAGAAGCAGGAAGGGAGGCAGCAAGACGTCCTTCAGAACGACATATGAGCTTAAGCCAATGCCCACCAGCACGACTTCCGCCCACGTCCATCATGAGCCACGTGACAGTATCACGTGACAATAGTCAAAAGACCCAATTTTACTAACGTGGATAACAGAAACAGTCAACTTAGATGATTGGAATAAAAGATTTATTATCTTGTCATTCTCTTTTGTGTCTTAACATAATGTATACAACGTAATCCCCGAAAGACAAACTTCTCTCAAATGTCATTCCCGAGGTATTTAATTGTCTTCTTTCTTGATCAGGCAGAAAGCTAGGCACCAGTCAAACAAGTTGACAGATATACGAGGTAGACAGATAGAAACAAGCAAAGAGACAGGAATGCAGACAGGCAGTAAAAACAAAATAAGCAAACAATCAAAAGGCAGTCAGGAGAGAGAGAGAGAGAGAGAGAGAGAGAGAGAGAGAGAGAGAGAGAGAGAGAGAGAGAGAGAGAGAGAGAGAGAGAGAGAGAGAGAGTCCGGAAGATAGACAGATGCAGAGTCAGACAAACTGACAACAGAACACCTAGTTATTTGAGTGCTGCCAACTGACATTTCCTTCCCCGCCCTTTAGACATAATAAGACATGATCCCCAATGACGTAATAAGACACCATCCGTATAAAGAGAACCCCAATGACGTAATAAGACACGATCCTTATGGCGAAGAACACAAAATATAGATACAGGAAAACACGAACACCGGAGATCAAGATAACAGGAATGACGTTATGACTGTCACCAGCAATGCAGCAGCCAAACCCAACAATGCTGGGATCAACCCAATGGATACTCGCATACCCCCAGCGCCTCTAGGTATCCCGTCTGGCTGCTATCTGCAGCCAATGCCAGTTTTAAGTCCACGTCACGCGGTCATACTTGATTCCTCTGGGTGTGTCTATTACGTGGATTAACACACCCATATTATACCGATGAAGAACAGCAGACTTACATTGGTTAGTGTGCAGGCCTACCAAGATATTGGTCCGGGTTTAATCTTTTTTTTTTTTTTTTGTGTGGGTCAACCAGTATGGCTCTCCGAGAAGTTTTCCGGACGGTTGTTATGGGAGCGAGGTTCTGCCAGGGATATGCTACGAATGAATGAATGAATGAATGAATGAATGAATGAATGAATGAATGAATGAATGAATGAATGAATGATTGAATGAGTGAATGAAGTATGGCTCTGGGGGGTCGACCCAGAAAAATTGGGTGGTAGACTTTTTTAAATTTAAATATGGACATTGTTATGGAAAGGAAGGCGACGACGGAGGAAACTAGACACCCTATCTCGCATGTCACGTCCTAGACCAGTGGTTCTCAACCTTTTTTGGCCCGTGCCCCACTTCACCATATTTTCAGAACGTCATTCCCCCCCCCCCCCCGACCCCCTTCACCATATTTTGAGAACGTCATTCCCCCCTTTCGTATATCCTACTAAAAATCCCGCCCCGCCCCTACACAGTATACGTAATAATGGAAGTTAAATTTAATAGCACATACTAAAACAAGTCTAGACGTCCACATAAAACGTGACTTGTGGGTCTACTTACTTTATAAACTGAATTTTAGAAGGGTGAGACGTACAGAACAGTACAGTATGAAGGGATCATGAAATAATCTTAATTCTCACCCCCCCCCCCCTCTAAAACCCTAAAATTCCCCCTCTTCCCCCCACCCCCCTTGGGGGAAGTCCCCACCGGTTGAGAACCGCTGTCCTAGATTATCAGATGGCCAAACATTTCAGGCCACAACGACGGTATCTGCTATGGGACTACCTTTCCCTTGATGGGCACTGATAGGCCATGAGAGGGAAGTTGACTATTATGTTAATCAAGACATTCACATCTACTGAACAACGTCCGCGGACACTCAATCAGGCTGCTACTGGTACCATCAGCATGGGGACTCTTCGCCTTCTACTGAAAAAGGGACGGAGCACTTGTGGAAATGTCCGGAGTACAATGATGTTGATTCTTGATTTCGTATTTCATTCATATACATTGACGGGTGTTGGCAGACGAGACAAAATAAATTGATTATTAGGTGGTTGAACACATTCGTATATTTAAATAACGAAGACACAAACAAAATATTGCACGATTTATTGCCTGGCATATGTTGCAGCACCTCGTCACATACTGCAGAAATCACACAACATAAACTCACGCAAGAAGATAAGTCCTTCAAGCTGAACTATACAACACAAGATATTCATACAGTAATTTAAATTGTCAAACAGTAATTTGAATTGTCTACCACTTCAATTTTAACCTAACTGCGATGTATTTTTAGTTTGCACAAAGGTGGCTTCTCTAAATGAATGGCAATTGCCTCTGCCAGCTTTCATATATGTGATGGGCTCTCGCATACAACAAGAAAGAAGTTGACTGACTGACTGACTGATTGGACTGCATGGAACTATCAAGTATGGTACTGATCTCTTCTTTTACATCATCACCATGAATCAGATTTTCCGCAGAAAGTTACTCTAATAAGACTCGCCGACAAAATTCTTGACTTGCCAGATCTCCGGTCTCACACATTTCGATGCTCAAGGTGTCTTCAATGTTCTGTGTCCATCTTCGTGCTGTCGATCTTTACTTCTTCTTCCAGGAACCATGTTTTGTTCATTTCCAAACCACTTTGCGTTAAATATGGCCAAAGCATTACATTTTCCTAGACACGATGCTGTTGATGAACTAGTTTTCTTCGATGTTCAGATCATGGAGAATGCCAGTAATGTTCCTCTATGCTAATCTAACCAGATATCATAACGGAGAAAACCACATCTCAGCGCGCTGGCTAGGATACACGAATGTGTTTAACCGAATCTTGTACTTAAAATGCTTCATACTTCAACATTGTCCATATTCTAGATATCTTCATGACGTTCTACTTCATTAGCGTTGTTGGAAAATAGCACGACAGAACTCACTAAACAGAGCTTGCAGAAATAATTAGAGATATTCCAGCGAATCGTAAGTTGCGGAAAAGACGCTGGCACACACTGAGAAACAAGACAATAGTATGACTGGAAAGTCCATTCCTTGGAGACCACAAGGCAAACCAAATAGAGCGAAACCTACAACCACGGAGACATGAATTAGAGACTGAGGTGAGTAATAACGGGTAGAGCTAATGTATCCATACGACACGAGTTGAATATTGAAGAAGGTTGGCTACTAAAGACGATAAAACAAAGAAAATTGAAATATTTTGATCACTTGAAACGTCATGAAAGTTTAGAGAGAACAATAATGTAGGGATATATGCCTGGGAAGAGAGGAAGAGGAAGGCCAAAGAGAAGATGGGTGCAGGATGTGGCGGATGATCTTCAGATGGGTGTATCGGAAGCGGGACATCTTGCTTATGATCGAGAAGATTTCCGGAAATTTGTTATGGGAGCGAGGTTCTGCAATGGACATGCTACTGGATGAATGAGTGAATATGGAAGAAGTGGCCGGAGACAATCAAAGACAGATAGCTTGGCGTGAGTTGGCGAAGAGGTAAAGGGCAGAAGTAGGACATGTTAAGAGAATGCGTAACAACGTGTATTAACAATACAAGATGGGTGGCTGTAAGGACAGACAGAAAAATGAATGATCAAGTCCGACAAAAAGCAAATAAGAACCGTAAACTGATTAGGGAAATTAGACGCAGACAATCACAATTATTATAATTGGACATGTTATAAGAAATAAATAAATTAGAAAACTTGGTGACACCTGGCAAGATTGAGGTAAAAATAACAAGGGGAAGGCAGAGAAGTAAATAGCTGGATGGCTTGGTCACGTGGCATGGTCGAGACAATAATACGGAGCTGATCCACCACTCTGGTGATCATGCGAGATGGCGAAACATGACCGCCCACGCTTATCAGCATGGCACATGATGACAATTATGGTTGTAGACTTCAACGACCGGATTACCTCAGCTTCTAAAAAGAGATCTAACAGAATGTAGATAAGCAAACTGAATGATAGATAGAAAGATAACCACACCTTGAACTTTCCATTTCTGACGACATTATCAGCTGCCAATCAGAACACCTTCTTTCACCGCATTCTTTATAAACCGCCCAAATCTGGGAGTTCTGGCACAAACAGTCTTTGGTGTCTAGGGTGCAGTATCATCTGCCATTAGTGTGTGCATGCAATTTGTTCTCATTTGGAAATATTACTACACGGAAACTAGCACTTCATGAGTCGCGAGTGATTTATCCACCGCGTAAATAATTATTATAGTTAATCATTCACAGGACACTGTGTTATATAAACAATTCGAAACTATCAATCGGGTATTTACTAGCACGAAAGATAACAAGTATTTATGTGTCAACAAATAAAAGACAGCAATAAGGATTTCTGTTTCAACACAGAAAGACATCAATAAATAGATCTGTTCAATCAAAGACACTCCACGACGGACATACAATTTTTTCATATACTAAAACTGTAAGTGCCAAGATGTTTACAGTTTCATACATTACGATTCTCTCTGTGCTGCTTTTTCATAAAGGCCTCTTACTCACATCGGCGCAGAAGAAGTGTAGCATTACAGACTGTACTGTGTGCAACGGGACAACGTATGAATGTTCATTGTGTCCAACTGACCACAAAATTCCCGACAATGTGACGGATCTGACCATTCTGCCTTTTACAGCTACCTGCGTCTTGTTGTCGACAGCGCAACATACACTTTCTACGGCACACCTCGCCAGGTACAGTCACCTAGAGACGCTCGTTCTTGATGGCATCAACATCCAAAAATTGGCCGTGTCTGTGTTCTCACGCAACACAAACTTGAAGAGACTATCGCTGGCAAACAACCAACTCCTGGGCACTGGAAACTCTACATTTCAGCCATTGCTCAAACTCGAGGACCTCAACTTGTCAAACAATAGCATATCTTCGCTACTGGACAATAACTTTGCAGGCCTCACATCACTAAAATCACTAAACATGGCAGATAACAAATTAACTTCCTTGAAAACATCCCAGTTCCAGGGGCTAGGAAATCTGGAGACACTTATCCTTTCATCCAATCCAATAACAACAATAGAAGCGGACTTCTTCAAATCATTAGCTAAAGTGTCCACGATTCTCTTCAACAACATGTCACTCACAACTATACCAGCTGGACTGTTTCAAGGCCTGGCTGAACTGAAAACCCTAGACCTGAGAGATAATGACATCACCAACATAACCAACCAGATGTTCAGTGGCGTTACTGTGGAGACTCTAGATCTCGGAGGCAATCCACTAGCTCAGATTGAATACGGAGCTTTCACGGGAGCAACAATAAACACTCTAGATTTAAGTAACCTGCAGACTTCTACACTTCACATAAACACAGGGGCCTTCTCTGGCAGTAACATAACCAACCTCAAGCTCACAGGAAACAGCCAAACACGACTTATTATAGACGATGATGCTTTCAATGGAATTGAAAAAGCCAATCTTGATTTTAGCAATACAGGAATAACAACTCTCCCTGACTCAATGGAATCCTGGCTGTCAACCAGCAATACGGTGGTAAACTTGGGTGGTAACGATAACTGGGACTGCAACTGTTCGAAAGTGTGGATAGCTACCTATTTCTACAACCAGAATTCTTCCACAAGTCAAGGACCAACTTGTTCAGCTTCATCCTCTTTTCCTAACGAGAATCTGGTTAATGTAGCACATCAACTGATAGCAAGTTGCACAACAACGACAACCACGACAACTACACCAACGACACCGGCATCAACATCAACGTCAACCACATCAACGTCAACCACATCAACATCAACATCAACCACATCAACATCAACCACATCAACATCAACATCAACCACATCAACATCAACGACAACTATACCGACTCCAACAACACCTACACCTATTCCAACTGTCTCCTCCACACAGTGTATTAAACCTAACGACTGTCCTCAATGTGACGCGAAAACGGCCGTCTGCAGTCTATGCCCAGACGATTTAAATATACCGCCAACAGTGACCGACCTGACTATCTTACCAGGCTGTCTGTCTCAGAAATCACATGAAATAATCAGAGCTAGATATTTCAGCCGTTACACACAGCTTCAACATTTAACACTCGACAGCACCGGTGTAAATGGATTTTTCGGCGCAGTATTCCCAAATAATACGGATTTACGAACAATATCTATGGCAAACAATCATCTCAAGAATTTTGGTATGTCTGATACCTTCTCTGGATTGACCAAACTCGAGCAGCTAAATCTTTCAAACAACAGTCTAAGTCACATTCCGCCGTCCTTCTTTAAAGACATGATTTCTTTGAACACACTGACCTTAAGACAAAATGACATCACAAATCTGTCTAATGCAGATTTTGAGGGACTTGCCAAACTAGAATATCTACACCTGGAATCCAACCCTATGGCATCAATAGACAACAACACGTTTCAACCAATAGTCAGTGTCAAGTCTATATATCTCAACAAAATGAACCTCAGTAACATACCCAGCAAACTGTTTGCAAACCTGACGAATCTCGTGGATGTAGACGCCTCTGAAAACAGAATCAGTTCTATCTCAGGTGACAGTTTTCTAGGGGCATCCATTCAACATTTATATCTATCATCAAACCAACTGCAAGATGTACCGTCCCCAGCCATCAACAGTCTTGGACAGCTGAAGATCTTAGACCTCAAGGCGAATCAAATTCAACAACTAAAGTCAACTGATTTTAGCAGTCTCAGCAGTGTAGAAAATCTCTACTTGTCATTTAACCCCATCAAAACTATTGACCCAGGAACTTTTCAGCATCTCACAAACTTGACCACAGTTGATCTCAATGACATGCAACTATCATCTCTTCCTCCCCAAATATTCTCAAACCTACCATCTCTGAAAGAAGTGAATCTATCGGGCAACAAAATAACTGCATTACCCGCCGATAGCTTACAAGGGACATCACTAGAGAAACTGGACTTGTCCAACAACGAACTTACAACAGCTCCGTCCGTTGCTATCGCAAACAGCGCTAGCCCGCCTAAAATTGTGGACCTAAGCATCAACATGATCAATAGAATATCAGCTCAAGACTTCAATAACGTGAACATTGACACCCTAGACCTCAGTGGGAATAAAATCAGCACAATTGAAGCCGGTGCCTTTCAGGGCAGTGTGATCAAGACATTAATCCTGGCGAACACTGGACTGACATCTCTTCCCAACTCTATGGAAAGTTGGTTGACCAGTAGCCAGACTAGTCTAGATCTCAGTGCTAACAAAAACTGGACATGCAACTGTGATGACCAGTGGCTGGGGAACTACCTCATGACCAATCTTAAAAGCAGGTCTCCAACGTGCGGAGCATCTTCTGGATATGCTGGGGCCACACTGGCAGCTGCAATGTTCCAACTGAAGATTTACTGCTTACATCCAACAACGACAACTACTGATGCAACAACTACATCTGCTGCAACTGAAACAACGACAGATACAACGCCATGGTCTACAACAGAAAATACAACAGACACACAGACATCGTCTACAACCGAAACTTTGACAGATACAACAACATCGCCTACAAGCGAGGCTGCGACTGATACAACATCATCTAATTCAACAATAGATACAACAGCGCCAGCGTCAACAACAGATACAACAACATCATCTAATTCAACAATAGATACAACAGCGCCAGCTTCAACAGCAGATATAACAACAGGGACTACTTCTGTCACAGATTCCACAGAAACAGCAACTAAGCTGGCAACAATTCAACCGCCGCCACCCAACACAACTTCCACAACTGCAGCATTAACTGCCAACCCCACGGCATCATCTCCACTAACTGCACCTTCAATCACCACCACCACGACCCCATCAACACCAAGGATAGTTCCAACTTCGCGAACAACCACAACTCCCAGCGCACAATCAACGACCCCAAGCACAACTGCTGGCGCCCAAACCACAAACACCCCGCTGCAAACGACCCTGCCAACCCAAACCACATCCACAACAGCCACAACTCCATCCCCAAAGAACGACGACAAAGATGCTAACAAAGATGCTAACAAAGACGATGGCGTAGACGCCATCCCCGTCATCTTAGGCATCATGTGCACCCTGGCCTTCTGCCTGGCTTGTGTGGCTATAGTCACCGCCTGTATATTCTACAAGAAGAGCAAGGCCAGGAATCGGGTTAGATCTTCCAGCTTCAGTATTCGCGAGCGAGGAATGTACGGCCTCCCACCAATCAGGACATACTGGTGACGCCACTGTGCCACTGATATTACAGACATACGTAAGCTTGATTTTCAGAGGCGTTAGCTGGGGAAAGCATGTTAGGAGGGGACTGTGTGCGAACTGCGGCAAATGACGTTTCCGTGGATTGTGACACCAACATGAGTATCCAGTAACTTTTGATGTAGTTTCTATGAAAATGGTATCTTTATTTTTTATTTTTATTTTTTTAAATGCCATTGAAGGTAGCTGTACCAAGAAATTAACAACTAATATTTTGGAACTACTAACCTATATATGCCTCTGACATCTGTGGTGAAGGGCAGGTGTCTGTGGTGAAGGGCAGGTGTCTGTGGCGAAGGGCAGACGAACGCGATTGCAATCCCACATACCACGTTCGAAATCAGCTGCAGTAGAATTGGAATCAGACCGCCTTGTTTTGATTTTAAACAGTAGTAAGAGCATCGGTCAGAAAGCAATAGCAAACTACTGAATGTAAACTTGCCTAGTATATCACAAACAGCCAAAGATATGCTGGGATTGACTGCGACGTCCTGTAAAGAATATGTAACAAACTTTTATTTAAACCCCGTATGTAATTATTATAATGAGATTGCTGCCTACTTTACTGAGCACCCACCATGCAACCCCCCCCCCCTCCCTCCCCCAACCAGGCTGGTCTCTTCTCATTGTATCAGATAATATTTACAGGATATCAGTTGGATATGTCACCAAGGAAGTGATACAATTAATTCCCACATCGGTGACGCCTAACCCCAGTCTCGCCTCTGACGACTTCCATCAAGTATATCACAAACATGTCATAAACTTGTCACAAACAAGAGACAAATGACACAAACTGACCAAACCGGGTCATCTCCGCTCCAGCACGTCTGTAGAACGGTGCTTGTAAGGTCACTGCTTCAAACACAAAACAATGTACAAACCTCTCCAGGGGACACTAATGCAGTCCGGAACAGAGAAATGTTGTCTTTTATTGTCTTCTCCTCGTATTGCGTATTGTTATATCTAGTGAATATTTATTCTTACATGTTGTATCCACCGATGCCTTACTCATTACAGCCAGCACAAAGACACTGAACACAGACACCAAATGTCGACCATCTTGCCTCCATAATTATCACTAACGGGGAACGTTCTAACGAAAACAGTACAGTGGTCGCAGCTATGCAAAGGTTACAGTACATAAATAAACACACACAGTATTGATTGGAGAGATTTGAGGACGCACTAGACAACATAAAATTTGAAAGCTATAGTTATCGACTGGGATTCGAACCTGTCACTTCCAAATGACCTATAATCTCTACTTAATTCTCGTCATTCCTTCTTCTCCTTCTGTGAGCGTCAAACAATACTATGTGTGTTTATTTATATACTGTCTCAGTGGCCTCTAAGGGTTCCTAAACTGATTTTTTGTGCAAAGGTTAAGGACAGGAAGAACATATGGCGCCACACTTTACAAACCGACGACAAGAATGCCGTTAGAATGTGTACCAATCCGTGGCAACATACGGATGTGAACCGGGGACCATATCACAAACACTGAAGAAGGAAACCCATACTTCTGAAGTTAAATATTACAGACGAACTCTAAGAATAGCATGCATCATGAAGAAAACAAATACAGGTACAATATAAGATGTGGGGATGGAAGAAAGCTGGTTCACGGTATCATGTCTTGGGAACAGAATACTTTAGTGACGTCAGATATCACAGTGGTTTAGACAGGGCATGCTCACTGGAAGACAAGGTAGGGGCTGATCAGGCTTGGTGGGCCGGCATGGTACATTAAGGATATCATGGGCTTAGAGATGGCTGCGGCCGTGGATCTAGCAATGGGTCGAGTGTCTTTATAGCACAGTGGTTCTCAACCAGTGGGGAATTCCCCCCACCCCCACACCCCAGGGGGGAATTTTAGGGTTTCTAGAGGGGGGGGGGGGGAATTAAGATAAGATTATTTCAAGCTCGCATTAATACAAGAACCGATTACTTGATATTGTTTTTCCCTTCATACTTTATGGTTCTGTACGTCTCACCAGTCTGAAATTCATTTTATAACGTAAGTAGGCCTGCAAATCACGTTTTATGTAGATGTCTAGACTTGTTTTAGTATGTGCTATTAAATTTAGCTTCCATGATTAAATATACTGTGTAGGGGCGGGGGGATTTTAGGGTGGAAATACAAAGGGAAGGGGGGGGGGGATAACGTTCTGAAAATATGGTGAAGAGAGGCACGGGCCAAAAAAGGTTGAGAACCACTTATCTAGCAGGCTGTGTGCAAAGGACATGCTACATGATGAGGATGATGATGTTGATAATGACAATGATAACGATGGTGTTGATGACGATGATGGTGATGATGTTGATGATTGATGATGTTGATGATTATGATGTTGATTATGATGTTGATGATGATACCTTAAAATTCCTCGATCTTTCATTTATTAATTTAATTGACTCAGTTGTTGCTCTACAGTCCACCCAAGACAACCTCAAGACGACAAGAAAGGGTACAGAACGGGATATTTCTGTTCTCATGACGTTATTCACATATCCTATTAAACAGTCACTTTGGATAGGGCGATTCTTTCCTGTATCTCTGTGTACCAGGTTTCAGACATTGTCACTGTTCAATGTACATACATGGTTGATTTTCATATCGTTTGGTTGGTCGGGGTTCAATCCCCAGCATAGGCAATATTATCGTTTTCGGGCAAAATGGCTCCTGGGTGGACCCAGCCTTTACAACAAATGGGTACCAGACAATTATCTGGTAAGGCAACGAGTAATGTAACTGACCAACAAATCTCGTATGTCGTGGCCTAGAATATGTGAAGGCCTGGCACTCTACACCCCAGCAGTTGTATCTGCCAAAGTCCGGTGTCTGCCGAAAGTTGCAAATATCGCAGCTCTGCTGTACACAGACACAACGCAATTACGTCCACACACAAAAAAACATTCCGGACGAACGCAGAAGAAGAAGAAGAAGAAGAAGAAGAAGAAGAAGAAGAAGAAGAAGAAGAAGAAGAAGAAGAAGAAGAAGAAGAAGAAGAAGAAGAAGAAGAAGAAGAAGAAGAAGTATCTGCCATGGGATTATTCTTTTTTATTACCTTTAAGTTTAGAGATACGTTAGAATGTGTGATTTCCGGAACTTTGATGTGCAGTGCTACTTTACACAAATAAATACAACGTAACATCTTTTGCACAGTGAATTGTTCTAATGTGTGTGGCTTTAAAAATAAAATAATAATAATTTGTTAACAAATACTATTTGCTTGGTTGGATGAATGGTGGGTTGGTTGGATGGCTGACTCGTCTGTCGGGTTGGTTCATTGGCTGGCGGATTGTTTGCTTGATTTATTGGTGGGAGAGTTGGTGGATAGTATATTCTTGGGAAGACCAAGTTTAAACACTTAAACCGAAGTCCATGTCGTTTAAGCCCTGAGCTGGGCCAGCGTCTATCGGAGCGGGATCGGTGCTGAGATCTTTCCCCGACCCGACATCAAAGAGAGACTGTGATACAGACCTCTCCTAAATCACAATGTTGACAGCAGATGCGGGGAGGGAGGGAGGGAGGGAGGGAGGGAGGGAGGGAGGGAGAGAGAGAGAGAGAGAGAGAGAGATAACTGTGGGGCAAAGGTTGTAATCATTTACATGAACAAACCTACAGTGCTAGGCACACCTGTCAATGGAAATCATAAAACGGGTTTTGGGGTGTTACATACTACGTATACAAATACACGCATGTGAACAATGGGCGCCTAATAACAAAACAAACTAGAGGTCAATTAACTTAGAATGCTAAGAATACCATGGACGGATAAGAAGAGCAATACCTATGTGCTGAAAAAGAGACACATTCGCAAAGAAGAGTGATATTGCGGAGCTTTGTGGTAATCCTGGGGTAATAATGCACGCCTCCGAGGTCCATGAACAGAGAGCAACCCTACGAAAGTGCAAGGTAGCTGCTATCCAATTAACCACTCAGGGAGGAAGATCATTCTCCATAAGAGTGTGAATTAGGAGAATGCCATAGGCGAGATATTAGATCGTTACTACGCCCATGTCTGATGCGTGGTTTATTTGGCACTTGATAATATCGTATATATTGGCATCAGCAATACTTGAGCTGATACTCATGATCCTATACCTCACAGTCGAGTTTACAATCTTGATGACTCTGCGTTCATAGCAACTCGTGTGCGGACAGCTCGTCCTTTCTATGACATGCACATCTTCTCGGTGCAGGCGTACTTCTGCGCCATTTCATTGATATCTCAAGATGATGGCGTGGTCTTCTCATCATCGCCATCTCTCCAACTATATTAGGCTCTGTTTACGCTCTTCCACTGTACATCTGACAACAATCAGCTATTTGAAACAGAACTCAACATTACCTCAAGAACATCATACGGACACTGTTTCCAACTAGTTTATTCTCTCTAAGTATTGTCAGCACTGTCGTTTATAAACAATGCCATTTATACACATGCTTACCGCTCTTGCACAATACCTCTAGAGCAGTGGTTCTCAACCTTCTTTGGCCCGTGCCCCCCTTCACCATATTTTTATGCCGTCATTCCCCCCCCCCCCCTCACCATAATTTTAGAACGTCATCCCCCCACCCCTTCGTATTTCCTCTCTAAAAATTCCCCCCTGCCCCTACACAGTATACTAATAATTGAAGCTAAATTTAATAGCACATACTAAAACAAGTCTAGACATCTACATAAAACGTGGTTTGCGGATCTACTTATGTTATAAAATGTAAAGTATGAAGGGAAAAACAATATCAAGTAATTGCTTCTTGTATTAACGCGATATTGAAATAATCTTCATTCCCCCCCCCCCTGGAAACCCCAAAAATTCCCCCCTGTGGGGGGGGGGGGGGGGGGAGAGATTCCCCACCTGTTAAGAACCACTGCTCTAGAGAATACACAACTACTATAAACTGACTAATAATGTAGGAGCTCATTATTTGGTCATTCTACGGGAACGAAAGAACTAGGTCCAGCTCCGACCATAGCTCCAGTCAAACTGATTTGAAGGGCCACTTCGCACGTCTCCTCGCACAGACCGCGCTTTTCATGAATCTTGCCACAGTCGATAATTCTGTAAACCAGACCATGGCAGAAAACGTATCTACCAAAACATTTGGTACATCCGTGCCAACTGTAAAAGTGAGGTGGAGGTCTACACATACTGTTCTGGGCCACATCCGTACAAGCTGTGCCCTCACGCCAAGATCGACAGAGACTTCAGAAAGTGGAACGCTAACAGAAAGTGCGCTAACTGCCTCGGCAACCACGGCAGTAGATGGCTCGGCAACCACGGCACTAGATGCCTCGGCTGCCCCTGCCACTAATTTTGAAGCTAGCAGTAAAAACAAATCTACCTTATAAATAGGCTAGGAGGCAGTGCGAAGCGACCACCAGCCTAAGGAAAATAGACAGAGCACAATTGGAGGGCCAGGTGAAGGGCCTTAAGTCAAAAATAACTAAAATGGAGGAGAGAAGCGACCAAGCACAGAAACACAAATAACAGCCGTTCAGCGAATCCTAGACGAATTTAAGCGCGTTCAGCAGAAGATGGAGCAGAATGTAGCTTGAATGGCTGCAATCAAGGTGAAGACGGAGGAGACACTGACAAAGATCCAAGAAGAAAGAGCTCAGATAGAACGGCTAATGAAACAGACACAGTCTGAAACATCACGAACAGGCGACTCCAAGAGCAAGCTGAATCCTGACAATAAACTAGATTATCCATATACAAAAGATCAAACTGAAGATATCACAGAATGAATTATCCACAAACAAAGTATCTACATGTCACCTTCACTAATCCTAGTTAATGTACACAACCAAATATCCTTCCAAGCACAACACATATAGAATCATCACTAGGGTGTTCTTCTCCACCTGTGGTACCTATGTAATCCTTGCTGAAGTCTACCTCCAATATACTGGAACACGTCACGCCGAGTGCAGTGCATGGTGGATTAATACAGACATGAAAGAGACAGGTATTAAGCTCTGGGAGATGCCCCCTGCCTTGTAATCAACTGTCTCTTATCTGTTAGTACTCGTACAATACTCCTTAGTAGTCTATAAAAACAAGGCTCTATCTACCAGCAGCAAACACGATTCTTGAAAGAGAGTACCCCAGTATCATTTGGGCAGCAAGAGGAGATAATTCGATAACTTCTATACAATTGGACTGCTAGATTTAATAGCATATGCGGGATATCTTTATTCTGTGCAGCATGGCAGGAAGGTACAACATGACTTTTGCATATATAATAGTGTTTATTGTATTACATGCAGGTTCATGCCATGCACTTATAACAACACCACGGGCATCAATAGAACCTACAACTGTCCTTACTCCAACTGTATCCCCCACACAGTGTATCAAACCTAACGACTGCCCTCAATGTGGCGCGTTAAAGGCCGTCTGCAGTCTATGCCCAGAAGATTTAAACATACCGCCAACAGTGACCGACCTGACGATCTTATCTGGCTGTCTGTCTCAGAAATCACACGGACTAATTCAAGCTAGAACTTTCAGCCGTTACACACGGCTCCAACATTTAACACTCGATAGCTCCGGTGTACAAGGATTTTTCCAAGCAGTCTTCCTGAATAATAAAGATTTACGAACCCTATCTATGGCAAACAATCATCTCAAGAGCCTTGGTACGCCTGATTCCTTCTCTGGTTTGACCAAACTCGAGCAGCTGAATCTTTCAAACAACAGTTTAATTCACCTCCCGCCGTCCTTCTTTGAAGACATGATTTCTTTGAACAAACTAACCTTAAGAGACAATGACATCACAAATATGTCCAATGCAGATTTTGAGGGACTTGTCAAACTAGAATATCTACACCTGGAATCTAACCCTATAACATCAATAGACAACAACACGTTTCAACCACTAGCTAGTGTCAAGTCTATATATCTCAACAAAATGAACCTCAGTAACGTCCCCAGTAAACTGTTTGCACACCTCGCAAATCTCGTGGATGTAGACGCCTCTGAAAACAGAATCAGTTCTATCTCAGATGACAGTTTTCTAGGAGCATCCATTCAACATTTATATCTATCATCAAATAAACTACAAGATGTACCATCCCCAGCCATCAACAGTCTTGGACAGCTGAAGATCTTAGACCTCAGGGTCAATCAAATTCAACAACTAAAGTCAACTGATTTTAGCGGTCTCAGCAGTTTGGAAAATCTCTACTTGTCATTTAACCCTATCAAAACTATTGACCCAGGAACTTTTCAGGATCTCACCAACTTGACCTCAGCTGATCTCAATGACATGCAACTATCATCTCTCCCTTCCCAAGTATTCTCAAACCTGCCAGCTCTTAAAGAAGTGCATTTATCGGGCAACAAAATAAGTTCACTACCAGATGACAGCTTACAAGGGACATCTCTAGAGAAACTGGACTTGTCCAACAATGAACTTAAAACAGCTCCGTCCATTGCTATCGCCAACAGTGCTAGCCCGCCTAAAGATGTGGATCTAAGCATCAATATGATCAATAGAATATCAGCTCAAGACTTCAATAACGTAAACATTGACACCCTAGACCTCAGCGGGAATAAAATCAGCACAATTGAATCTGGCGCCTTTCAGGGCAGCGTGATCGGGACATTAATCCTGGCAAACACCGGGTTGACATCTCTTCCCAACTCTATGGAAGGTTGGTTGACCAGTAGCCAGACCATTCTAGATCTCAGTGCGAACAAAAACTGGACATGCAACTGTGATGACCAGTGGCTGGGGAACTACCTCATGACCAATCTAAACAGCAGGTCTCCAACGTGCGGAGCCTCTTCGGGCCATACTGGGGCCACACTGGCAGCTGCAATGTTCCAACTGAAGATTTACTGCTTAAATCCAACAACGACAACACCTGATGCAACAACCGCATCTACTGCATCATCTACACCAACAACAGATAAAACATCGTTAACGATAACAGCAGATACAACAACAGCGACTACTTCTGCAACAGATTCCACGGAAACAGCAGCAAAGCAGGCAACAATTCTACCGCCATCACTCAATGCAACATCCACGACAACTCTAGTATTAACTGCAAATGCCACAGCAATACCAACATTGCCTTCAATAACCACCACAAATTCATCAACAGCCAGGATAATCCCAACCACGCGAACAATCCCAACTACCAGCACACAAACAGCAACGCCAAACGCAACTCTTGACGTACAAACAGCAATGACCCCGATGCAGACGATGCTGTCTTCCCAAACTACCTCGGCAACGACCACAACTCCATCCCCAAAGAACGACGAAAATGCCTTGGCTATTGAAATTCTGTTGAAACTCCAACTCCTAGTGAGCAATACTCAATCTGAAACTGTTAATTCAAAACGCACACCTTAGATAGACAGCCCACACTGGATTTCAGCTCAGGACAGGTAATTAACAAGTCCTTATATAAACAATGCAATGAATAGCATTTACCATTAAGTATCTTTCATATCTGCAAATCTGTCCTTGGGTATACATACAATCGTATTCATAACTGTACATATAAATACTCTGAACAGCTGACAGCATAATTTACGTCAATCTTCCCAATATCACAGTTTCAAACGCACAGGCTTACATCACAATGATGAACATTACAATGACAACATTTACATATCTATGTTTTCTTTCAAACAACCACTGTTAGCTAGTATGTACCGATGCTGCTGGTGAGTACATAAAACACGACAGTGCTCAATTATCTGTGGTGGTGTTCCTTCCATAAACACTTCATGACATTCGTTTTCCATATCTCAATCTCGCTGTATATATTTTACTTCACAATGACAGGAAACATTCAACAATTTACATATTGTGTGTTTCAAACACAAGAATGTGACTGACACAAAGATCTTAAGTGGGAATAACATATAAGAAGAACACACAGGGCCATTACCACATACCCTATAGACTTACAACGTAAAGAAGAGACATTTACTTACCCTACTTACCCATGATAATACCCACAGTGGGAGAGGGGGTGGAATTTACTGTTCTATTAAGTCGCTAATTGCATCTATGATGGTGCAGTAGTTAGCACGCCTGCTTACCCGGCCTGTGGTCATGTGTGCGACTCACAGAAGAGCGGGCCGTTTAATGCACCTGGTCTCCCTTATGGGCCCTGTCTAAAATGGGTACTAGGATAGGTTCTGAGATGTACTAGCCCCTTGCAAATGACGACAGCCAATCGATGAAGCACAACTGTACTTCTACGCATGAAGTACACGCTAGTTACCCACCATTAATGAGTTGTCCATGATTCACTGGAACCTGGATGCATGAAACAAAAAAGTCCAACAATTCACCAGCCCTTTGGAAAATGGTGAGAGTAAAGGATTGTTTTACAAGGCTTAGAAGGGTAGTGCGTATATTTTGCCACAGTAGCAATAGTAATGCCATATTACATAAACATTACTTTACTATGAAATTAAGAAAACGCCTAGGCGAAAGTAATCACATAATTGGGTATAATGATATATTTGATCCCTCTTCCTCTACTTCTTCAGTCCGAATACCGGCCTACCGTCACATGACCTGGGAACAACATCAAACGAATGCTTCCTATCTTACATTACTGATGCATGCCACTCTGCAAGAAGCACACCTATCTTCACCCTGCCCAGCACACTCTGTGAGTCTGTTACAATCACGACATGTCTGTGCTGTTTATCCCCCAACCATTGGAAAGCCGCAGTGACTGCCTCCATCTCCATTCTCAGACTATATGTTGTGGTGTCATATGCCAAATTCTCCGGTATTAAACACCACCCATTAACCTTCGCTGTGAAATCCCAGGCACTTCTTTTACATCTTAGCACAGAGTCATCAGTGTAGAGATGATTACATCACCCGGTCGCAAATTGTCGTGTATCAATTACTGAACCTTCGATTCAGCGCCGCCTGCTGGATAATTCCTGCACTCCTGATCCAGTGTGATGATGACCTTACACGTGTCTGATAATTCTTCTGGCATTCTGACACATTCCTTTCTTCTCCCAATGTTTTCGAATATACATACTTCTCCCATTGTGTCCTCTGCCTTAGCCGTCAATGATTTGCCACTGTGGTCATTATCTGTGTCCACGCAGGAGATGTTCATGGTGCGTGGCCATTAGAAGCTACGATTTAGCCTGCCGCACCTATGGGGGGAGGATCTGAGCACCTATGGACTTGTCCGGAGTGCAACGAAGATACCCCAACTGATAACTGATAACTGATAACTGACCTACAGTCTGTGCGCAACTGTTGGCAAAGCCAAAATGTAGCTCAAACATACTATCGGTGTGTACCTTGTGCATCTCGGGATCACTCACATAGCTTCATTCTTTATGTGCTCTAGGTTCGCTTGTTGACTCTGACTTTGCTCCATGTCCAATGCCGTCAGTCTTTAGTGCGCTTAAATCTCTGAACAACATGATCCCCGAATGAAAGACTTCTTTCGAAGGTGATTCCCAGGTAATGTAGACTACTCTCTATATCTGTTAATATTTCTGTCATTTATTGTGACATCTGTGATGTGAGCCTCATCTATCATAATATCCAGAGGATACCATAACACAGGCGCCTTAACAGAGTTAATGACACAACCCATCTCCGTACACAAGTAAATAATCTTGTTTATTGTCTCCTACATCTTTTGCACAATTTCCTTCCTGCCCATACACATCATAAGCAAATGTCAGTATTCTTCCCATTCCTGGTGCCTCAATACTTGCAATCTTGCTTGTGTAAACATTGAACAGCACCAGTGAGATAGCAGATCCTTGCGATAATCCCGGGGTAATAATGCACACCTCTAAGGTACATGAACCTAGGCGATGAGCAATCCTACGGTAACGACAATGCAATTCACAACCCACGGCCTGACACCTTTTCCCATATGAGTGCATAAGAGATCATATCTGACGCTGTTAAATGCGTCCTCAAGTTCAAATACTGCTGTCATGGTTTCCTATCCAATCTGGCCAGACATCAAAATCCGTTTCGGTAATGAGGCAAGACATCACACAAACTGATAATCCTGACTATAAACTAGATTATACATATACAATAAGATCACAATGAAGATATCACCAATTGAATCATTCACAAACAAGGTATCTACTTGTCACCTTGACTGATCCTAGTTGATCTACAAAACCAAATATCGCCCAAAGCACAACACGCACAGAAACATCACTAGAGTGTTCTTCTACCAGACTGTGGCCTCCACCTGTGGTACATATTTAATCCTTGCTGAAGCCTGTCTCTAATATACTGAAACACGTCACACTGAGTTCAGGGCATGGTGGATTACCACAATCATGACAGAGACAGGTATTAAGCTCTGGGAGATGTCCCCTGCCTCGTGATCAACTTACTGCTATTTGTTAGTACAATACTCCTGGATGCATTCTATAAAAACAAGGCTCTATCAGCAGCAAACATCATTCTTGTCAGAGGACACCAGAGATCATTCGATAGCTTCCATACAATTGGACTGTTAGGTTTAGTTTTATATACCGGTTATCTTCATTCTGTGCAGCATGGCAGGAAGGTACAAAATCACTTTTATTTATTTATTAGTATTTATTGTACTGCATGCAGGCTCAGACCATACAATAGCATCGTCGCAACAGACGTGTAGCATTGCAGACTGTGCTGTGTGCAGTGGGACAACATATGTGTGTTCAGTGTGTCCAACTGATCACAGAATTCCCGACAATGTGACAGATCTGACCATTCTGCCTTTTACAGCTCCCTGCGCCTTCTTGTCAGCGCATACACTTGCCCAGGCACACCTCGCCAGGTACAGTCAGATAGAGACACTCGTTCTTGAGGGAATCAACATCCAAAAATTCGTTGGATCTGTGTTCTCACACAACACAAACTTGACAAGATTATCGCTGGCAAACAACCAACTCTTGGGCATCGTAAGCTCAATATTTCAGCCATTACTGAACCTCAAGGACCTCAACTTATCAAGCAACACCATATCTTCGCTAGTGGACAACAACTTTGCAGGCCTGACATCGCTAACAACACTAAACATGGCAGAGAACAAATTAACTTCCTTGAAAACATCTCAGTTTCTGGGGCTCGGCAATCTGGAGACACTTACCCTCTCCTCCAATCCAATAACGACAATAGAAGCGGACTTCTTCAAATCACTAGCTAAAGTGTCCACGATTCTCTTCAACAACATGTCACTCACAACCATACCAGCTGGACTGTTTCAAGGCCTCGCTGAACTGAAAACCCTAGACCTGAGAGATAATGACATCACCAACATAACCAACCAAATGTTCAGTGACGTTACAGCAGAGACTCTACATCTCGGAGGCAATCCACTAGCTCAGATTGAAGGCGGAGCTTTCACGGGAGCAACAATAAACACTCTAGATTTAAGTAACCTGCAGACTTCTACACTTCACATAAACACAGGGGCCTTCTCTGGCAGTAACATAACTAACCTGAAACTGCCAGGAAACAGCCAAACACGACTTATTATAGACGATGATGCTTTCAATGGAATTGAAATAGCCAATCTTGATCTTAGCAACACAGGAATAACAACTCTCCCTGACTCAATGGAATCCTGGCTGTCAACCAGCAATACTGTGTTAAACTTGGGTGGTAACGATAACTGGGACTGCAGCTGTTCGAAAGTCTGGGTAACTACCTATTTCTACAACCAGAATTCTTCCACAAGTCAAGGACCAACGTGTTCAGCTTCATCCTCTTTTCCTAACCAGAATCTGGTTAATGTAGCACATCAACTGATAGCAAGCTGTACAATAACGGCAGCCACGATAACTACACCAACGACACCGGCATCAACATCAACCACATCAACGACAGCGATACCGACTTCAACAACACCAACTGTCTCCCCCACACAGTGTATCAAACTTTACGACTGTCCTCAATGTGACGCGATAAAGGCCGTCTGCAGACTATGCCCAGATGATTTAAATATACCGCCAACAGTGACAGACCTGACGATCTTACCAGGCTGTCTGTCTCAGAAATTACGCGGAATAATCCAACCTAGAACTTTCAGCCGTTACACACAGCTCCAACATTTAACACTCGACAGCTCCGGTGTACAGGGATTTTTCCATTCGGTCTTCCTGAATAACACGGATTTACGAACACTATCTATGGCAAACAATCATCTCAAGAACCTTGGTACGCCCAATTCTTTCTCTGGTTTGACCAAACTGGAGCAGCTGAATCTTTCAAACAACAGTCTGATTCACGTTCCGCCGTCCTTCTTCAAAGACATGATTTCCATGAACACACTAAACTTAAGACAAAATGACATCACAAATCTGTCCAATGCAGATTTTGAGGGACTTGCCAGACTGGAATACCTACATCTGGAATCTAACCCTATAGCATCAATAGACAACAGCACGTTTCAACCACTGGCAAGTATCAAGTCTATATATCTCAACAAAATGAACCTCAGTAATATACCCAGCAAACTGTTTGCACACCTCGCAAATCTCGTGGATGTAGACGCCTCTGAAAACAGAATCAGTTTTATCTCAGCTGACAGTTTTCTAGGAGCATCCATTCAACATTTATATCTATCATCAAATCAACTACAAGATGTTCCGTCCCCAGCCATCGACAGTCTTGGACAGCTGAAGATCTTAGACCTCAGGGCGAATCAAATTCAACACTTAAAATCAACTGATTTTAGCGGTCTTGGCAGTTTAGAACATCTCTACTTGTCATTTAACCCTATCAAAACTATTGACCCAGGAACTTTTCATGATCTAACCAACTTAGCCTCAGTTGATCTCAGTGACATGCAACTATCATCTCTCCCTCCCCAAATATTCTCAAACCTGCCAGCTCTAAAAGAAGTGAATCTATCGGGCAACAAAATAACTTCATTACCAGATGACAGCTTACAAGGGACATCCCTAGAGAAACTGGACTTGTCCAACAACGAACTTAAAACAGCTCCGTCCATTGCTATCACCAACAGCGCTAGCCCGCCTAAAATTGTGGATCTAAGTATCAATATGATCAATAGAATATCAGCTCAAGACTTCAATAACGTGAACATTGACACCCTAGACCTCAGCGGGAATAAAATCAGCACAATTGAATCTGGCGCCTTTCAGGGCAGTGTGATCGGGGCATTAATCCTGGCCAACACTGGACTGACATCTCTTCCCAACTCTATGGAAGATTGGTTGACCAGTAGCCAGACCAGTCTAGATCTCAGTGCGAACAAAAACTGGACATGCAACTGTGATGACCAGTGGCTGGGGAACTACCTCATGACCAATCTCAACAGCAGGTCTCCAACGTGCGGAGCCTCTTCTGGATATGCTGGGGCCACACTGGCAGCTGCAATGTTTCAACTGAAGATTTACTGCTTACATCCAGCAACGACAACAACTGATGCAACAACCACATCTACTGCATCATTTACACCAACAACATACACAACATCGTCAACGTCAACAGCAGATGCAACAACAGCGACTACTTCTGCAACAGATTCCACGGCAAAAGATTCCACGGAAACAGTAGCAAAACTGGCAACAATTCTACGGCCATCACTCAATGCAACATCCACGACAACTGTAGTATTAACTGCAAATGCCACAGCAATACCAACATTACCTTCAATAACCACCACAAATTCATCAACAGCCAGGATAATCCCAACCACGCGAACAATCCCAACTACCAGCACACAAACAGCAACGCCAAACGCAACTCTTGACGTACAAACAGCAATGACCCCGATGCATATGACGCTGCCTTCCCAAACTACCTCGGCAACGACCACAACTCCACCCCCAAAGAACGACGAAAATGCTTTCGCTATTGAAATTCTGTTGAAACTCCAACTCCTAGTGAGCAATACTCAATCTGAAACTGTTGATTCAAAACGCACACCTTAGATAGACAACCCACACTGGATTTCAGCTCAGGACAGGTAATTAACAAGTCCTTATATAAACAATGCAATGAATAGCATTTACCATTAAGTATCTTTCATATCTGCAAATCTGTCCTTGGGTATACAATCGTATTCATAACTGTACATATAAATACTCTGAACAGCTGACAGCACAATTTACGTCAATCTTCCCAATATCACAGTTTCAAACGCAGAGGTTTACATCACAATGATGATGAACATTACAATGACAACATTGATATATCTATGTTTTCTTTCAAACAACCACTGTTAGCTAGTATGTACCATTGCTGCTGGTGAGTACATAAAACACGACAGTGCTCAATTATCTGTGGTGGTGTTCCTTCCATAAACTCTTCATGACATTCGTTTTCCATATCTCAATCTCGCTGTATATATATGTTACTTCACACTGACAGGAAACATTCAACAATTTACATATTGTGTGTTTCAAACACAAGAATGTGACTGACACAAAGATCTTAAGTGGGAATAACATATAAGAAGAACACACAGGGCCATTACCACATACCCTATAGACTTACAACGTAAAGAAGGGTCATTTACCTACCCTACTTACCTATAATACCCACAGTGGGAGAGGGGGTGGAATTTACTGTTCTCTTAAGTCGCTAATTGCATCTATGATGGTGCAGTAGTTAGCACGCCTGCTTACCCGGCCTGTGGTCATGTGTGCGACTCACAGAAGAGCGGGCCGTTTAATGCACCTGGTCTCCCTTATGGGCCCTTTCTAAAATGGGTACTAGGATAGGTTCTGAGAAGTACTAGCCCCTTGCAAATGACGACAGCCAATCGATGAAGCACAACTGTACTTCTACGCATGAAGTACACGCTAGTTACCCACCATTAATGAGTTGTCCATGATTCACTGGAACCTGGACGCATGAAACAAAAAAGTCCAATAATCCACCAGCCCTTTGAAAAATGCTGAGAGTAAAGGATTATTTTACACGTCTTAGAAGGGTAGTGCGTATATTTTGCCAGAGTAGCAATAGTAATGCCATATTACATAAACATTACTTTGCTATGAAATTAAGAAAACGCTCAGGCGAAAGTAATCACATAATTGGGTATAATGATATATTTGATCCCTCTTCCTCTACTTCTTCAGTCCGAATACCGGCCTACCGTCACATGACCTGGGAACAACATCAAACGAATGCTTCCTATCTTACATTTATTAACTGATGCATGCCACTCTGCAAGAAGCACACCTATCTTCACCCTGCCCAGCACACTCTGTCAGTCTTACAATCAGTACATGTCTGTGCTGTTTATCCTCCAGCCATCGGAAAGCCGCAGTGACTGCCTCCATCTCCATTCTCAGACTTGATGTTGTGGTGTCATATGCCAAATTCTCCGGTATTAAACACCACCTATTAACCTTCGCACAACGAACAGACTGGCACAGTGTAATAATAACACTGGGTCGTGAGTGCAGAGAATGGGCAGCGGGACGCACTGAGTTTGAAGTGCAACAGCTGATCCAGAGCAACACACATCAAGGTGACATAGTCATCTACACAGATGGGTCAGTGGTGAGAAACAGACGTAGTAGCTGGGGCTTTATTGCAAAGGCTAATGGGCGAGTCTTGAAAAAGGAGAGCCTGGCATATGAGACTACGACCTCCAGCATGAGAATGGAGGTGGAGGCAGTAACAGCGGCATTCCGGTGGCTAGAGGAGACTACTGCAACACACGTTGTATTCATTACGGATTCAAAGAATATGCTTAGCAAGGTGGAGAAAGGAATGTTTCGTGTGGAATGGCTCTCGTCGCTTCAGAGATCACGGATTGTGAGAAGTGTATGGATATTTTGCCCTGGCCATGCGGGTGTACGGGGGAATGAACAGGCTGATAGGCTGGCAGGAAATGCACCTTTTGGTGCTATCTTGCCTATGAACGAGGGGGAGGTGGTTGTGCACTTGTGGGACCAGGTAGAGAAGACGGAGGAACAGATTGAGAACCCTTATTTGGAAAGAATGAGATTGCGGGGGATCGGCAGGGGTTCTGGAAGAATCTCAAAACTGAGAGGAAAGACCAGGAGAACTTTTAATCAGACAGGGGTGGGAACGATTAGTAGTATGACTCTTCGCTGGCTGTTGAACGAGGGGACTGAGCACGTATGGGAATGTCCTGAGTGCAGTGATGTCGGTTCTTAACTCAACTCAACTCAACTCAATCTTCGCTGTAAAATCCCAGGCACTTCTTTTACATCTTAGCACAGAGCCATCAGTGTAGATGATTACATCACCCGATCGCAAATTGTCGTGTATCAATTACTGAACCTTCGATTCAGCGCCGCCTGCTGGATAATTCCTACACTCCCGATCCAGTGTGAATTATGATCTTACACAGGTCTGATAATTCTTCTGGCATTCTGACACATTCCTTTCTTCTCTCAATGTTTTCGAGCATGGATACTTCTCTCATTGTGTCCTCTGCCTTAGCCATCAATGTTTGCTTGCCTGCATGTGTTCGTTGGCTTGAGCTCCAATGCGAAGTCCTGTATGTCGGATGAAGGCATCCTGTTGTCCAACATCAGTGTGATGTCATACAGGACCTGAAGTTTGCGTAAGTATCCGTTGTCCCATGAGCCATCAATGATTCGCCACTTATCAGCCTGTGGTCATTATCTGTGTCCACGCAGGAGATGTTCATGGTGCGTGGCCATTAGGAGCTACGATTGAGCCTGCCGCACCTATAGTCTGTGCGCAACTGTTGGCAAAGCCAGAATGTAGCTCAAACATACTATGGGTGTGTACATTGTGCATCTCGGCATCACTCACATAGCTTAATTCTTTATGCGCTCTATGTTCGCTTGTTGACTCTGTCTTTGCTCCATGACCAATGCCGTCAGTCTTTAGTGCGCTTAAATCTCATAACAACATGATCCATGAATGACAGGTTTCTTTCGAAGGTGATTCCCAGGTAACGTAGACTACTATCTCTAAATGTTAATATTTATGTCATTTATTGTTAGATCTAGGACTTTAGCCTTATCTATCATAATGTCTAGAGGATACCATAACACATACGCCTTATCTGAGTTAATGACAAATACCAAATCTGTACACGAGTAAATAACCTTATTTACCGTCTCCTACATCTTTTGTATAATTTGCTTCCTGTCCATACGCAAGCACATCATCCGCAAATGTCAGTATTCTTCCCATTCTCAGTGCCTCAAAACTTGCAATCTTGCTTGTGAAAACATTGAATAGCGCCAGTGAGATTGCAGAGCCCTGTGGTAATCCCGGGGTAATAATGCACGCCTCTGAGGTACATGAACCTAGGTGGAGAGCAACCCTACGTTAGCTGCAATCCAATTCACAACCAAGGGTCTAACACACTTGTTTCATATGAGTGCATAAAAGATCATATCTGACTCTCTTAAATGCGACCTCAAGATCCAATGCTGCTGCCATGGTTTCCTATCTAATCTGGCCAGACATCAAAATCCGTTTCAGTAATCAGGCAAGAAATCACACAAACTGATAATCCCGACTATAAACTAGATTATATATGTACAACAAGATAACACTGAAGATATCGCAAATTTAATCATCCACCGACAAGGTATCTACTTGTCACCTTGACTGATCATCGGTTAATCTACAAAACCAAATATCCTTCAAAGCACAACACACACAGAAACATCATAAGGGTTGTTCTTCTATCAGACTGTGGCCTCCGATTGTAGTATCTATTTGATCCTCGCTTAAGTCTGCCTGTAATATTCTGAAATACGTCACGCTGAGTTTAGGGCATGGTGGATTACCACAGACATGAAAGAGACAGGTATTAAGCTCTGGGTGATGACCCCTGCCTGGTGATCAACTAACTTGTATCTGGTAATACAATACTCCTGGATGCAGTCTATAAAAATAAGGATCTACCAGCAGCAAATGCGATTCTTGTCAGAAAGCACGACAGTTTTATTTGGGCAGGAAGAGGACGTCAGAGATCATTCGACAGCCTCCATACAATTGGATCGTTAGCTTTAATATTATATACTGGATATCTTCATTCTGTGCAGCATGGCAGGGAGGTACACCATGACTATTGTCTATGTTATAGTGTTTATTGTATTGCATGCAGGCACAAGCCATACACTCACATCGGCGCAGCAGACGTGTAGCATTGCAGACTGTGCTGTGTGCAGCAGGACAACGTATGCATGTTCAGTGTGTCCATCTGATTACAGAATTCCCGACAATGTGACGGATCTGACCATTCTGCCTTTTACAGGTGTCTGTCCCTTCTTGTCAGCGCATAAACTTGTTGCAACCCATATCTCCAGGTTTAATCATCTAGAGACACTCGTTCTTGAAGGTATCAGCATCCAACAGTTAGTTGGGTCTGTGTTCTCACACAACACAAACTTGAAAAGACTATCGCTGGCAAACAATCAACTCCTGGGCATCGTAAGCTCTATATTTCAGCCATTATTACACCTCGAGGACCTCAACTTGTCAAGCAACAGCATATCTTCGCTAATAGACAACAACTTTGCAAGCCTGACATCGCTAACAACATTAAACATGGCAGAGAACAAATTAACTTCCTTGAATACATCCCAGTTTCAGGGACTCAGAAATCTGGAAACACTTATCCTTTCCTCCAATCCAATAACGACAACAGAAGCGGACTTTTTCAACTCACTAACTAGAGTGTCCACAATTCTCTTCAATAACATGTCACTCACAATCATACCAGCTGGACTGTTTCAAGGCCTCGCTGAACTGAAAACCCTAGACCTGGGAGATAATGACATCACCAAGATAACCAACCAAATGTTCAGTGGCGTTACTGCAGAGACTCTACATCTCGGAGGCAATCCACTAGCTCAGATTGAAGGCGGAGCTTTCACGGGGACAACAATAAACACTCTAGATTTAAGTAACCTGCAGGCTTCTACACTTCACATCTACACAGGGGCCTTCTCTGGCGGTAACATAACCAACCTCAAACTTCAAGGAAACGGCCACACACGACTCATAATAGACGATGATGCCTTTAACGGGAGTACAGTTAGCAATCTTGATCTTAGTGGGTCTAGTCTAACGCACCTACCGGACTCTATGAAAGGCTGGGTGACAGGTCATAAAGTTCACGTAGATTTGAGCGGAAACAACAACTGGGGGTGTACCTGTGACGACGTGTGGCTGGGAGAATATTTACTGACCCAGGTAACAAGTAAATCTCCCATATGTGGGATTTATTCCAGTTACTATGGTTCAAAACTGACAGTCGTTACGTCAAATATTAACAGCAGCTGTGTACACACAAACGGAGTCACAAACCAGCCAGCTATACAAACATCATCACCAAACGGAGTCACGAACCAGCCAACTATACAAACATCATCACCAAACGGAGTCACGAACCAGCCAGCTATACAAACGTCATCTCCAAACGGAGTCACAAACGAATCATCATCACATGAGGTGCCCGCTTGTCGAGCAAACACTACACAAACCAAAGATATCCAACCACAAACGTGTGTTACAACTACGACAACCACATGCACACTAAACCCCGGTTCATCGCAAGCACCGATCCACGTGATATCTATTACAACTACAACAACACTCACACCAACAACACTCAATAACCAGGCATGTGAATCAGCTGGAACTTCTTTCTGCGTTGCTGGTGTTGTTGCTACTACTACCACCATAATAACGACGACTACAGCCCCAGCTTCCTCTACCAACAGTAATAACGATATATAACATTATTTCTATAATTGCAAACACGCTACACTAAACTTGCGGTCAATCTAAATACACGGACACACAACGGACAACAACAACTGGTGGGGCAGACGAAGGAAGGTCATTATTTCACTATACCAACTTGGTTCATGATAAGGCAGACGTGGTCGGATGTCTTTGGCATCATGTGTATAGTGCAAAAGAACAGATAGATCTTCACGGCTTGGAGAGAATGATGCTGTAGGGAGTGACCAGCGGATCTGGCCGACACTCAAAACTCCGAGGTAAGACCAGACGGACACATAATGTGGCTGCCACTGGTACCATTAGTATTGGGACTCTTCGCTGGCTGTAACAGATAAGGACAGAGCACGAATGGGAGTATCTGTAGTGCTGTGATGTCGGTTCTTGACTCACTCAACTCAGCCCAATTATGTGATTACGTTCCCATGAGCGTTTTCAAAATCCCTTAGTAAATTCGTGTGTATGTAATATAATATTACTACTGCTAACCTTCTTCCCCCCCCCACTCCCCCGCATATCTTATTTACAGGACATCGCTGTCAACACCAGCATTTTCCGCTGTTGTTGATGTCTTGGCAAGATTACGCTCAATAGTATGCCATTGCTTTCTGAGCGACCGACTCACATACCCCTGTAAGTAACCAACGCGACGCGATCCGCTACCGAATCTCGCGCAGCTGTGCTCCCCTACGTGGATATACGGGATATACGTGGATATCCGGCAAGTACCAACTGTAATTCCAGTTTGTTTGATGTGTTTTTTTTGTGTTTTTTTTGCGGGGGGAGGGGGGGGGGGAGATTTGTGATTTCGTAAGGCAGGGTTTCCGTTCAGTAGTCTGCTAGTGACTCGACACCGCAAGGTACAAGAGGAACATGATGAGATGAGATGAGATGAGTCTGCTAGTGCTTTCTAAATGACCGACATGCATACCATTATTAAAACAAACAAACCAAGGCCACCTGCTTCCAAATGGCCTGCAGTTGATTTCGAACGCGCTATGGGGGATTGCGAATTGTAACCCCTTTGCCACAGATGTAGCAGCCCATACCAAACTCTCCCTTGTTTAAATTGTATCCAATCTATGTATCTTTGCAATAAAACAACAACCCGCCCTTGTCTAAACAGTATAACGATATTCCAGTATGATAATTTGGTCGCGTCTAGCACGAGCCGAGTGGTCAAGTGGTTACACTACCGCCTCACACGCCACAATGATCCGGAGTTCGATCCCGGGTCCGATCGGTGATTAGCACTACTAACGAGCACAAACGAGAGCGAACCTCGAATCTAGTGCTTCCAATCTGACATGAACAAGGCCTTAGGTTCGTACGGGAATACGATCAGCGTTGCCAGTAGTGGGTTGTGCTCTATCTTTAAACAGTATCCATTTTTCTTTGCAATAAAACAAAACCCGCCCTTTTTACCTCTGACCACAAAGCCATCACTGGGTATAATCACATCGTTCGGGGCGTCTGTTGGATATTTGTGGATACAGCGATTCTGTTCTGTACCCGTGTGTCATATCTGGGATCAGATGTCACAATGTAAACCAACACAAGCAGGGGAACACTAAGAACACAACAGAACAAAAACTGAGTAAAACCCCGTACACACACATCGCATAGCTCCTCATACCCCGCTTCTCACCGAGTCCAACTGCCACAGTGGAAGACAACGTTCCAGATGAAACTAATCAACCACTCCAACACACACACACACGCACGCACGCACGCACGCACGCACGCACGCACGCACGCGCGCACACACACACACACACACACACACACAAACGCACGCACAAGCACACATACACACACTAAAACCATTAGAAAGGGGACAATGAGCTGTTAAAACGGACACGTATAGTTTTGACAAAGCTTTCAATACATGCAACTATATTTATCCTAGATTTTTTAAAGATTGCCTCTTTTGTATTTGCTTGTGATTCGCCAGTTGTATATCGTGTGGTATTGTTTATTATTACGGCAGATAAAATTATTTTCAATGCATAATAAAAACTATGGTTCGGTGTCTGTTCATTTTGGTGACCGACCTTTTCGCTGTCCGACCATCGTCTTGATTCTAAATGGTCGAGCCATTCCATTCTGTTTCGTTGATTGATTGATTTTTAAATAGATGTGTCCATTGATTTTTAAATAGATGTGTGAGACATTTATCAATAAACAGAAATATATATATACAGTCACACAGTGTGTTCAATCCCTGAAATAGCAGTGATGTAATTGTGGGTTTGTATAACTGGGATTTATGTGATTGTGAGGTTTATGTGATTGTAGGGTTTATGTAATTGTAGGATTTATGTGATTGTGGGGTTTGTGTGAATAGAGGGTTTATGTAATTGTAGGATTTATGTGATTGTGGGGTTTCTGTGATTGGCGGGTTTATGTGATTGTATGGTTTATGTGATTGTGGTGTTATATGATTGTGGGGTTTATAAGAATGGAGGGTTTATGTGACTGTGGAGTGCATGTGACATGTGTGAATACACTCGGTTACGAAGACAGTGGTTCGGGTTCAATTTCCAGCTGTGAAAGGATTTTGTTTCTGTGTCTGTCCCGTGAAAGATCTATACAGCAGCTCCTACAGTGATACACCTGTATGACTCGGCGGAATAAATTGATGACTACCCCGATACAATCACACGCCTCAATTCCTTGACCGGGCTCTAAGACTGACCCATACAACCATTATCCAGATTCGCTGGGCTGGTCACTTGACTCGCATGTCAGATCATAGGCTTTCTAAACGAATTTTTACTGTGAGCTTTTTTTTTTTTTTTTTTTTTGCATATCCTTTACAGGACATCGCTGTCAACACCAGCATCTTTCAGCTGTATGTTGATTTCTTGGCAAGATTACGCTCAGTAGTTTGCCATTGCTTTCTGAGCGGCCGGCTCAGTTATCCCGCAAGTCACCAGCGGGGATCGAACCGCTCCCAGCTCTCGCCCCGCTACGAGACTTTGCGTGATAAACGGAATTACGGAGAAAGTGTTGTAACCCCTCGGCCAGAGCTGCGCTGTGGTAAATGCTCCCAAGGCGGCCAGAGAAAACGCTTTAAAGACGCTCTGAAGGTCTCCCTAAAAGCTTTTCGAATTCAACGCGACACTTGAGAGACTGATATCAAAGACCGAATTTCGTGGCGTACATCATTACGCAAGGGTGTAGTCACATACGAGGCAAACCGGACTGCAAGTGTTGTGGAGGGAGAAAAAAGGCTGGATAAATTTTTTTTTTAAACACAGCAGGAGACACTCCTCTTGGAACGTCAAGCAATCTTTGCCCACATTGTCAAAGAACATTTCGAGCCAAACTAGGCCTTACCAGCCATCTTAGAACTCACGGCTCCAAACTTTCAACCCCACTGGATGAAATGAATGTTCATCATTCTTGATAGACAAACACCACATAGTTCACCTCGGTATGAACCCCCTCTCCGGGTGTTTTTAGGTCTCCCGTGATTCCATATATGGGTTCTAGACAAGGTTGTGTCTAGTATGCTATCCCCAGGTTTTCTCAGTGAGTGCCTTCTGCAGACTTTTCTTCGAATCTTTGTTAATGTGAATTTGTTTAGTTCTCTCCATGAGCTCTACATTGGTGATTCAGATCCGTTTTATTCGTCTGCTTTCCTTCTTTGTGACACTGCTAGCTATACTTCCCCATATGCCATACTCTTCGCTTGCTGTTGAAGATGAGGACGGAGCAAGTATGGGAAAGCCCCGAGTGCCGTGATGTCGATTCCAGACTCAAATCAACTCAACACAGCTCAACTCAACACAGCTCAACTCAATTCAACAACTCACATACCGTATGGCATCTACCACAACATAACCACATAAAAGGCTGATCGTCAGCTCAATACACAAACAACCAACCAAACTACCCACACACCCACACACACACCCACACACACACATTCATTCACACACCTAAACTAGCCGCGAATATAGATAATCTATGTACACTGTGACCAACCAGTAGTGGCATGTGTACACAAGGTGTCTGCCGCCCCACAGTTTATCTCCACGTTATCATTAATCATTTCACAAGATACGATTATGACAAGCTGCATAAACGATCCTCTATCCCCTAGATATGAATATCAGCATGATAAGTTTGGACAACTATTCTGCGTTGGATTATGATAATACTCGTGTTTACAAATGTCACCAAAAACTTGTTAGATAACTATGCAGGAGAGCTAGGGGAGAGATAGAGTGGTAAAAAAAAAAGTTCAATAATACGGGTGTTTCTAACTTTTTATTTCTGGGGAATTGATTTTAGAGAACTTGTTGAGACCCGATCGCTGGTACAGTTCAAACTTCGAGCGTCACTAGCGACACAACAAACAAACAAAATTATCTGTTGTCCTGGAAGTGACAGAATGCGGTGATTAGTCTCTTGTCTGTTTGTGTGTTTTTGCGTGCTGTAGCCATGGCAGCCAGGGTCCGTGGGGTGAGAATGCTGACGTTTGCAGCAGATGACGTCTGTGGGGGTCTTCATCATGACGTCATCAAGGATAGTCTGATGGCGTCAGTATGGTGTTTGTGACAGCCACAACTGAAAAATGATAACCTGCCAGTTTTTGTTTTCTTGTGTGTGGGTGCATGCTCGCGCGCGCGCGCGTGTGTGTGTGTGAGAGAGAGAGAGAGAAAGAGAGAGGGGGAGGCAGAGAGAGAGAGAGTGGGGCAGAGAAAGAGAGAGAGGGGGAGAGAAAGAGAGAGAGAGAGAACGATAGCGAGAGAGAGAGGAGAGAGAGAGAGAGAGAGGAGAGAAAGAGAGAGAGAGAGAAAGAGAGCGAGAGAGAGAGAGAGAGAGAGAGAGAGAGAGAGAGAGAGAGAGAGAGAGAATTTAAAAACGAGCCTTTTACACGTCTTAACGTATACGGGGAATATGATGTTAGCCCCATATATTGTATAGACAAATCGGTACCCGAGGAGAGATGAAACCATTATCACGCCGACCGACTTTACTTCCATAGACATTTCCAAGTACCCATTACAGGCTGGGTTGAACTTGCAGCCCAGATCAATCTTAAAAACACGCCACGATTTAAAACCAAGTCCACCGGGTCGGCAGATAAGGGTGCTAGCCACTATGCTACCGAAGATCCAGAAGCCGTGCTGACAAATGTCAGGATTCAAACTCTAGCAGTAGCAGGATTCTATTATTCCCACCAGAAAGGCTTTGAAAATACTGAAATTCCACAAGATCTGAACATCAAAGACCATATCGAAGACAGCTGGCCCATAAACAGTGTTATGTCTCGGGAAATGAAATACTTTGACCATATTAGACATGACAGAGGTTTGTAAAGAACAGAGATGGAAGACATGGGTCCTGGAAGTAGAGACAGGGGCCGACCAGCACGAGGACGGACACAGGGTATTGCAGACACGTTGGACATGAGGGTGCATGAGGCGAGAGAAATAGCCAGACATCGAGAGGTTGTGTTCAGTGCCCCGTTAAGAGAGCGAGCTTCGGTGAAGGACTTTCAGACTGCTGCGGTAACTTTATAAGGATGTCGACTTGGAATGCAATGTGACTTTCCGGTGAACGAAATGGCAATTACAGCAACTGATTCTGTTTCACGTGAATCTTCGCTGCTCAGAATCGCACAAACTCAACTAAGTACAGACGACTAATTTGACCAATGATCGACACAATCTCAATACAATGCAGACAACTAGTTTAGCTCAGGATCGACACAAAACAAACTACAGTCGACTTATTTTACTAACGATCAAACACAATCTCGACACATTGCAAACACTAAGTTTGTCCCAAGAACGATACAAACTCAAAACGGTTCAAGCAACTAATTTGACTCCTAATTACGCATAATTTGGCCCGAAACAGATCATTCGGAAATGGAAATCCATTACTGTAAAAGCCAACCAAATATTCACAAGTCTTCAGAATGAAGGAGTTGGTATAATCTGGTTAATGAACACATACTCCACTGGGAGACAGAAGGCTCAAGATGTTGATTATCTACATCTGTCAGAAAGAAATAAGTCACGCCATGCAGACACCGGCCTAGTGATGTGGCCTGGGAATGTTAGGCCTTGACCTTATACTATGTGGGCCACTGAATGTCGGGATTTTATACTGACAAAGACCTTTTTAGATTTTAGTTAGTTGCATATCCTTTACGGACATAGCAGTCAACCCCAGCATTTTTTGCTGTTCTTGATTCCCGGGCAAGTTTACGTTCAGTAGTTTACCATTGCTTTCTGAACGACCGGCACCCATACCATTTCATAAAAAACCAACACAGCTGTGTTCCGAACGCGGTATGCTGAATTACGAACTGCGCCCGTAACTCCTTCGCCACGGAGCTTGGGGCACCTTTACAACGTGCTGCCTATTCATAGAGCAGACCCCCACACCCGCCAACGTCCCAAGACCGCCATAACTGCATGAGAATATGAAGTGTCAGTCTTACATACCGCAGCGGTTTCTGAGTTTAGAGAAGGGAACGAGACGTCTGCACACAGTTCCCGTGGAGGGGATATTTCCATACCTGGTCGGGAGGAGACGGTCTATACACCAACCTCCCTCTGATAAACGCAAAGCGCAATTCAGTGCTTACATTACCTGACTTTAATGATAGTCACAACCAACCAACCACACTATAGGTAATGACTTTTTTTTTTTTGTGTGTGCATATCCCTTACAGGACGTTGCAGTCAACATCAGCATTTTTCAGCTGTTGATGTACTAGGCAAGATTATGCTCAGTAGTTTGCCATTGCTTTCTGAGCGACCGGCTCACTTATCCCGTAAGTTACCAACGCTGGGAGAACCGCTTCCAATTCTCGTGTGCTGCGTTACACTACGTGGATAAACGGGATTATGGAGAAAGTCGTTTAACACCTCGGCCAGGGAGACCGGCTTGGCAATGACTAATGTAGTCTAAATTAAAGCCGCAAACTGATTAGAGAAATTAGACGTAGACAGTCACATTTTTGAGGCAAGTTATGAGAAGAAATAAACTAAAGAACCTGAGACAACTGGCAACATTGAGGGGAGAAAAAACAAAGGGGAGGCAGAAAAGTAAATACCTGGATGGCTTGACCACATGGCATGGTCGAGACAAGAACACTGAGCTGATCCACGACTCTGGTGATGGTGTAAGATAGATACAAATGACCGCCCATGCTCATCAGCATGGCACATGATGATGATGATGATGATGATGATGATGATGATGATGATGATGATGATGATGATGATGATGATGATGATGATGATGATGATGATGATGATGATGGGTCTAATAAGAGCTGTCCCTCGCCATCTCCCTTCCCAGACACACCCCCGGGAGGTTTCGAAACAAGGTCCACCCCAAAGCGGTATGCAGACCCACACACCCCACCACCATTTCTCACGGAAGGATCTCCGTATCCCGATTAGCCGTCCTGCTATTAACTAAACCAGAATAGCCACCCTCGCAGAAGATAGCAAGTACAATTCACCACCCCATTAGTCTCCACTCCCACTGTAGACTAGGTCTACTTACACCAACACAATATCTACATTCCTTTAACCTGGCGGATTCAATATCACCAACACCACACCCACTATCCCGCACGTACATTTCAAGGAGGTGTGCTGCCAGCCTACAGACCAGCCTAGCTACAATACTATTTAGAGATAGACCAACATATAGAGCCATTTGACAACGCCATACAGTGTGCATATACTTATATGTGGTAATCATACACGTGCCGATAACATCAATACCCAAACTTTGTGACAGGTCCAGAAATAGGACGAATATCATGACATCAGCATTATGTGGCTTGCCAAATAGCATCTACACTTTTAATAGTCACGGGTACTGTTTTTACTTGTTTAACAGTCACCTTTATATGTTTAACAATCAGATGTATCATTTCTATACGGTTACCAGGCATGTGTATCATTTCTATGAGTCTTGTGTATCACGTCTAAATGTTTAACAGTCATATATATCATTTATATGTGGTTACCAGGCATGTGTATCATTTCTATAAGTCTTGTGTATCACGTCTATACGTTTAACAGTCATATATATCATTTATATATGGTTACCAGGCATGTGTATAATTTCTATAAGTCTTGTGTATCACGTCTATATGTTTAACAGTCATATATATCATTTATATATGGTTACCAGGCATGTGTATCATTTCTATAAGTCTTGTGTATCACGTCTATATGTTTAACAGTCATATATATCATTTATATATGGTTACCAGGCATGTGTATCATTTCTATAAGTCTTGTGTATCACGTCTATATGTTTAACAGTCATGTTCATCACTTTTATGTCTAACAGTCACTGTATCATTTCAAAATATCTAACAGTCATATGTATCATTTCTATATATTTAACAGTGATGTGCATCATTTCTATATGGTTCCAGGTCATGAGTATCATTTCTATATGTTCAACAGTTTGGTATATCACTTTTATATGTTTAGCAGTCGTATGTATCACTTTATATGTTTAACAGTCTTGCATATCATTTGTAATGTTCAACCATCTTATCATAATTTGTGGAGAAACCCACGCCAGTCACCAAGGCACTTGACGATGATGATGATGATGATGATGATGATGATGATGATGATGTTCATGTTGTTGATGATGATGATGATGATGATCTGTTTCCCCAATCTGTATCTACATTGCTACCTAACTAGGTGTATGATTCCATCTATTGAAGTGAGGTTTCACCAAGAGAGACTGGTGTAAACATTTGCTTGCTGTATTTACATTACCTTTGTCTCTCCCTGATGAATTGTTAGAGCTAATTAATCTACAGCAACGTTCCCCGAACTATCAAGGCTAACTTCACAGCTCTCCATGGGACTCACAGAGTGTCTTCAAGTTATTTTCTTGCATCTATCTTGAATGAATGTTGTTATGGGAGCGAGGTTCTGCAAAGGACATGCTACTGTATGAATGAATCTTGAATTCAGCTACCCGAGTCAAGCTCGCCATAGAGTATTTTCTTTGAAAGCTGTTCATTTGACATGCAAACAATATGACCTTTCATTGTCCAGAATGAGAGACTCTGGAGTAAGAAGTGACACAGCCAGACATGAGAAGCACATCGGGAGAATGAGGGACCTCATCAGCCAACACTGATCTGTAACTATTAGCCTTCGGACGCTGATCATGTGGGAGGAGGGAGGAGAGGGGGAGGGAAGAAGAAGAAGAAGAAGAAGAAGAAGAAGAAGAAGAAGAAGAAGAAGAAGAAGAAGAAGAAGAAGAAGAAGAAGAAGAAGAAGAAGAAGAAGAAGAAGAAGAAGAAGAAGAAGGGGGGAATCTGGGCACCTACGGACTTTCCCAGAGTGCAAGGATGATGCCCCAACAGATAACTACCTAAATATCAATATGGCCTTAATTTAATGGCTAATGCAAGAGAAACACACATCACAGTGGACCTGCACAGACTGACATGCATGTACTCACCCCGGAAGCCTGGTCAGTCAACGTTTGGGTGAGCACTATACTGAACACAGCATGTGATCGGGAGCTCTCACTGTTCATGTTTGTGGCAGCCACAGTCCTGGACTTGTTTCCCTCGCTCATCAAGTTGTCAATGTCCTGGAACAGATCATGGCCAATGTGTCACAGCAACATCATTCATTAACATACAATTTAGTTGCACATCCTGTACAGAACGTCACAATCAACACCAGCATTTTTGGACTGTTTTGGTACAGTGGCAAAGTGGTTATGAACGTAATTTGTAATACTGCATGTCACGTTCGAAACACAGCTGCAAGCGATTTTGAAAGCAGACCACTGTGCTTTGGTTTTCATACAATGATATTGAATGCCGGTCACTCAGAAAGGAATGGCAAACTATTGAAAGTAATCTTGCCAAGAAATCACAAATATTAAAAAAAAATGTTGGCTTTGACAGCGACGTACTGTAAAGGATAAGCAACAAACTTTTTTTTTTTGTGTGATTTACTAAGGAACTTTTACCTTTGGTACATTGCCACAGTTTTGTGGACGACCAGCATCCATACCATTGAAATCAACGCAAGACATCTGCTGACGAATGACCATACCATTGAAATCGACACAAGACATCTGCTGACAAATCACCTGTAGCTGAGTATGTAGGGGAATTGTGAAACGAGTTCACTGCTTCTAAACCAAAGATGCCGGCAGCATAATCATATCAACCATAACTGAATGTTGCAACTAAGATCACCTTGTGTGAGGGATAAATAAATGTATTATCATCATCATACTCAAGTGCTCTGCAAAGTGGTGTAAGTATCCACGTATCTCTATAGATGTTGGTCCTTGGTGTTGTGTGAAATGCCTCCATGCAATTATCTTAAATCATCAAGCACCATTTCATTCAGTCTGCCTTCTCTATCCCTGATCCTTCAAACCATCTAGAGGTTCTTTAATGCCTCTCTTCTTAATATACGAGCAAAGATCACTGTTTGTCTCATTCTTTTAGTTGCGAGGTATACTACTGTCTTTAGTCTTTTCCAGGTAATCGTTGTTGGTTGCAGTGACTGTCCAAGGTATTTGCAACAGTCACCTCAGAAACTACATATCTGCTGTCTTCAAGCTCTTCCTACTTTTCTTATTAACGATCCATGATTCTCTTCCATAAACCAAGCAATATTAGTGGTATATGTCTTCATAATATCATCAAAATTGTGTGTCGTGCCAGGCAGCATAAGCGATCACATTCCGCAATTTTTTTTTTTCTTTCCTTCCTCTATGTTCTTGATATAACCAATGATTAATGTCTTGCAAGACACAAATGAAAATTATAAACTGATTAAAGAAATTAGATGTAGACAGTCACAATTTTTTGGACATATTAAGAGAAGAAATAAATTGGGAAACTTGGTGACAACTGGCAAGATTGATGGCAAAAGAACAAGGAGAAGGCAGAGCAGTAAATACCTGGATAGCTTGGCCACGTGGTATGGTTGAGACAAGAACACAGAGCTAATCCACAACTGTGCTAATCGAGAGAGATGGCCAAACGTGACCACCCACGCTTATTGACATGGCACATGATGGTGGTGATGAGTTTCTTTGCTACTCTGCTACACTCATCCATTATTGTGCTCTCTGTGACTAACACTCTTAATCTGCCTTCATGTGCTCTCCAGGTCTTCTCCTGACATAAATCATTGACTGTCGCATCAGGTGAGCAACAACGTAGCCTTGTTAATCTGCCTCCTGTTGTACTTGCTTATAGGACTCCAGAACCGGCCTTTGTTCTTCTTCATCTTCTTGCTGGTCCCCTTCTTTATTCATCGCTATTTTGTACTAAATTATATTGCATTGTATCTGTTTACAGAAGCACTGTGATATTTGCATATTGCTAACAAATGCAATGGTATATACACAAGCAACAATTCAGGGGAACTAACAATTAAAATGTCAAATCACAAAGTCCAGTATCTGTCTCTGCTACAGCAGTTATTGGGACTTAATGGCCACCACCCGGGAAGGTTAACCCGGTCAACAAATGCCCGCAGAAGTCGGATGTGTCGGCCTAACGGCGCAAGAACGCAGCTCTGCTGTAAACAGGCACAACACAATCACGTCCGATAAAATAACTCCGGATGAAAGCGTTAAGAAGAAGAAGAAGAAGAAGAAGAAGAAGAAGAAGAAGAAGAAGAAGAAGAAGAAGAAGAAGAATGGCCACCACAATGCGCTCACTGACAATGTAAAACTTGCTTTCATTGGTGGAGGATGTAAACTACCCTCTGTGGATGTGTATGATATCATTAAGACACTATGCCATCTTCTTCTGTGGGTGATGATATCATCAAGACACACTGCTATCGTCTTCTTTCATTCGCTTGAAATTTGTTTATATCTGCAATGTTGTCTTTCATGTGAATTTCACTGTCTTTTTTTAGTTAAGGCTGTTGTGGATGTAGATGTCCAGGTGAAACCATGATATTGTCTTCCCAACAATGAGTCTGTCAACTGGGTTATAACACTAGAATGGAGGAATGTCATGTCTTTATGCCAGTTTTCAGAATGAATAATCTGAAATGGTTTGACAAGGCATACAGGACATAACAACATTTTTGGTGATCACATACAGTACAGTATTGGTACTAATGTGATCAGTATTAAGTTAGCCACTTGTTACTTTCCCAGATTTATGGTGTCCACTTTACGACAGCATTATGAGAGCATTATGTAGAGCATTGCTTTGCTGATCCGACAGCCTCTTCAGCTTGTCTTTTTCCAGATGCATTTGTGTTACCTTTCATCTGGAGTAAACTAGGCAGGTCGAGATAAGGATCATGCTGCATGGGCAACACATGGTCTGTATAATTCAGCCCAGGCTTTATGCTACGAGAGGTCATTGTGCCCCCCACCCCCACCCCTTTTTTGGGGGGGAAGCACAATGTAACAAACTATTGTCTATCAAGACAGCCAGGTGCCAGTTCAGAGACTGTTGACAAGTATTTTCTCTGATTACCCTGCAACAAAAATTAAAATGAGGAGGCTGGCCAATTGTTAAAGGGAGGTGGGAAAACTGAAACAGCTTGACATACCTATCAACATTGAGAAGATCAGGAGGTTTATGGGAAGTAGTATATAACCATATGGATGCCACCAGAAAGATGATACAAATATCCAACATGACACAGCAATCGTCAGACTTCGTGCAAGACATGAATGGCTGAAATACCACTTGCTCA
>OY992895.1:43625363-43627863 GCA_963921405.1 Cepaea hortensis
ACAAACAAAATTCACCTACCCATTGGGGTCGAGAAGATCGTGGACCTTCTCATTATAGATCTCCATGTAGGAGACCTCGATCTTGCAGGACAGGCTGGCAGCGGTGACCAAGGCGATCTTCTCGAACAGGGCATCGCATAGTCTGGGGATGATGCCCTTCTGTTCCGGGGTGCCCATCATGGTGTAGGATTTACCCGAGCCTGTGGACGACAGGAGTGGGTCAGTGTGTGGATGGGTAGATGGGTGATGAGTGAGTGAGTGAGCGGGTGTGTGAGAGTGAGGGGGAGTGAGTGGGTGAGTGGGTGAGTGAGTGAGTGAGTGAGTGAGTGAGTGAGCGAGTGTGAGTGAGTGAGTGAGTGAGTATGTGAGTGAGTGAGTATGTGCGCGATTAATGTAGGTAGGAGGAAGTGAGAGAAAGGGAGAATGAGGGAAGAGTTGGGTGAGTGAATTGGTGCCTGAGACACAAGGTGTGTAATGAGAATGAATAGCATATAGAGAGGTAGGGTGAATAGGTGAGTGAGAAAGAGATCGTAAATCAAAGGGAAGGAGAGTAATGAGCACAAAACCCACTGTTCTATCACCCTCACAACAATTTCCACCCTATCACCCCACAACTGTTCCTGTTCTATCACCAACACAACAGTTTCAATTCTATCACCCACACAACAGTTTCCATCCTATCACCCCACAACTGTTCCTGTTCTATCACCAACACAACAGTTTCAATTCTATCACCCACACAACAGTTTCCATCCTATCACCCCACAACTGTTCCTGTTCTATCACCAACACAACAGTTTCAATTCTATCACCCACACAACTGTTCCTGTTCTATCACCCCACGACTGTTCCTGTTCTATCACCCACACAACAGTTTCCATCCTATCACCCACACAACTGTTCTTGTTCTATCACCCACACAACAGTTTCCATTCTATCACCCACACAACTGTTCCTGTTCTATCAACCACACAACAGTTTCCATTCTATCACTCACACAACAGTTTCAATTCTATCACCAACACAACAGTTTCCATTCTATCAACCACACAACAGTTTCCACTCTATCACCCACACAACTGTTCCTGTTCTATCACCAACACAACAGTTTCCATTCTATCACCCACACAACTGTTCCTGTTCTATCACCCCACAACTGTTCCTGTTCTATCACCCACACAACAGTTTCCATCCTATCACCCACACAACTGTTCTTGTTCTATCACCCACACAACTGTTCCTGTTCTATCACCCACACAACAGTTTCCATCCTATCACCCACACAACTGTTCTTGTTCTATCACCCACACAACAGTTTCCATTCTATCACCCACACAACTGTTCCTGTTCTATCAACCACACAACAGTTTCCATTCTATCACTCACACAACAGTTTCAATTCTATCACCAACACAACAGTTTCCATTCTATCAACCACACAACAGTTTCCACTCTATCACCCACACAACTGTTCCTGTTCTATCACCAACACAACAGTTTCCATTCTATCACCCACACAACTGTTCCTGTTCTATCACCCCACAACTGTTCCTGTTCTATCACCCACACAACAGTTTCCATCCTATCACCCACACAACTGTTCTTGTTCTATCACCCACACAACTGTTCCTGTTCTATCAACCACACAACAGTTTCCATTCTATCACTCACACAACAGTTTCAATTCTATCACCAACACAACAGTTTCCATTCTATCAACCACACAACAGTTTCCATTCTATCACCCACACAACTGTTCTTGTTCTATCACCCACACAGCAGTTCCCGTTCTATCAACCACCCACGAGTTCCCGTGCTATAAACCAAACAACAGTTCCCATGCTATCACCATATAACGGCTCCCATATTCATACACTATTTCACGATCAACCATCCACACAGCTATTCACGTTCCACGCAGACCAACTGTCCTACTGTCACACTTCCCCAACTTCGACCAACAACTGTCCTTCCATCACTACCAAAACCACACTAAAGAAAATCAACTGAACCACTTCTTCATATCTGCCCAATCCCCTGGCCACCCCGCACGCCCAGCTTTCTATGCTCATTCTGACCACCCATCCATTTCATTGGACAAACAGCAGGTTAAGTGACACCAGCAGATACACAACCTCGGGGCTCAACCCGCCAGACAGGAGGACACGCCGGGGCCAAGTTTACCTGTCTGCCCATAGGCAAATATGCAGCCATTATATCCCTCAAACGCCCTCTCCAGAACTTCTCTTCCCAGATTGTTGAACACGCGATCCTGGGCTGTGGAGAGCAAACAGAAAGGATTACAATCTCGGATTTTATATTTCCTAGCAAACATTTATGTATTCGACTCCGTGTAAGCAAATATTTCTGAGTAAATACTTGAATGTAGTTTTGTGACCAGGTCCTGCGCAACTTCTCAATGTGATGCCGTTTAAAATTGAAGATAATATCCAATTAGCGAGAAAATATGAAGATTGTTTCTGTTTTCCGGTTAGTCTGT
>OY992895.1:43630363-43665363 GCA_963921405.1 Cepaea hortensis
ATACCATGGACAGACAGAAAAACCAATGAAAAAGTCCTTCAAGAAACAAATGAAGATCGTAAACTGATTATAGTCATTAGACGTAGACAGTCAACATGTTTTGGGCATGTTAATGGCAAAGTACTGAGCGTAATCTTGCCTAGTACATCAACAGATGCTGAAAAATGCTGATGTTGACAGCAACGTCCTGTAAGGGATATGCAAAAAAAAATGAGAAGAAATTACTTGGAGAACTTGGCGAGAACTGGCAAGATCGAAGGCTAGAGGCCAAGGGGAAGACCGAGAAGTAAATACCTGGATGGCTTGGCCACGTGGCATGGTCGAGACAGGAACATGGATCTGATTCACGACTCTGGTGATCGAGTGAGATGGCAGAACATGACCGCCCACGCTTATCGGCATGGCACATGATGGATGGATGGATGGATTGTCCCTTTATTTCTCAACATAATTTCCACCAACATTGATGCAATTATCCCATCGTTTTATCAGTCCTCCCAAACCGGCTGCATAGAACTGCATGCTCTGTTTTCTAAACCACGTTTTCACTTCATATTCAACTTTGGCTTTGCATAGCTGGGTAGAAGACGTTATGAGGGCTAGTAAATAAGTAAGTCACACAGTTCTGTGGGATGGCAGGTAAATGAAAATAAAGCACGCAGTTCTATGCAGCCGGTTTGGGATGACTGATAAAACGATGGGATAAATGCATCTATGTTGGTGGAAATTATGTTGAGAAATAAAGGGACAATGTATGTATAAAAATAAACTATGTCAAGTTGTTATCATATTTAGTTATTTTTCTACAGCCATTTGTGACTTACTTATTAACTTACCCTCGTAGTAGTAGTAGTAGTAGTAGTAGTAGTAGTAGTAGTAGTAGTAGTAGTAGTAGTAGTAGTAGTAGTAGTAGTAGTAGTAGTAGTACAAAAACACATTTGTTTTAAACATTAGAGCTCGCCGTTCCCTCAGGGGCCCGAGTCGCCCCTTCATATCCCTACGTCTTCCCCCCCCCCCCCGTGTGTCATTCTGATGACCGCCTCTGCTATGTGACCCTGGCCAGATCAAGTGCTACACTTTGATCTTAGCCAGAGGGCAGAAAAGCGATGACAAACAACGCAGAGATGAAGAAAGAAAGGACATACACAAAACAAAACATGTCAGACTGGTTACATGGAGCAATGAGCTTAATGCAACCATTAGTTTCATAATGGAACATGAATAATTTAAACGCGCGACTAAACTCAAGCATTAGCCAAAAAAGAATTCATTTATTGTCTAAATCATATCACTCATGATAAAACAGATATCTGTAATATTCCACAAAACTTGGATTGAGACTTCTACTCAATGCCTCAAAAACAGAGATTCCATCTGAAAATCAATAAAATTATGTCCCTTGTCACTCACCGCCCCATTAACTCCCCTTGATCAGCTATGCATAGATGTTCCCGCTATCAATACATTTACAGGGCTAGTGAAAGGCGAACGTCAGAAAGTGTCCGCACGCAGATAAGGAAGTCGAAGGAAAATATTGACCCATTATCGACTGAATACCAAATTAGGGGGCTTTTTCAGACCAAGTCTAGACCGTAGGTGGTTGGGCTTGGAAACTTCTACAACAATTACTGGAGAACAAGAGGTTGGAGTAAAATCCACACACAGGTAAAGATAATCCCAGTGATATATAACTTAAAATATATGATAATGGAGACGGTACCGTGAAAAAGACAATGTCTGTCTCTGTAGGAGAGCAATTTATAACGATTTCACATAGACAAGTTCCCGGCTTTCTGAGGTAGGGAAAATAATTGCCATCCGAATAACAAATTTACAGGCTGTTTCAGCCGCGATGTAGAAATAAGGTTCTAGTTTTGGCAAATCATTGACCTTTTAAATGTGTACCAGGAAATGATCAATTATGATAACTGCCAGGTCACATGTTCACACCCATCTTCAGAAAATAAAATAGTTTGAACATTTGCTTGTGCCAAGGCAATTCTCACAGCGGAATGAACATTAAACATTGGGACTTATATTTGAACACAGATAATTGTAATCAAATGTTTCTGGTAATAAAACATGTACACACGCAAATAATAATAATAATAATAATAATAATAATAATAATAATAATAAGACTAGCACCGCCGCTGTTTTAATTGACAGCACGTTGCACGTAGTAAGTTACATTTGTTCACTTCGACGAATTGGGTATATTGTGTCATCGCTATATGGCTATAAACCAGTGATTCTCAACCGGTGGTGAATTCCCCCCCCCCCCCCAGGGGGGAATTTTAGGGTTTCCAGGGGGGGGGGGGGGAAATTAAGATTATTTGTAGATTGTGTTAATACAAAAACCGATTACTTGATATTGTTTTTCCCTTCATGCTTTACGGTTCTGTACGTATCACCCTTCTGAAATTCATTTTATAATGTAAGTAGATACGCAAATCACATTTTATGTAGATGTCTAGACTTGTTTTAATATGTGCTATTAAATTTAGCTTCAATTATTACGTATACTGTGTAGAGGCAGGGGAAATTTTTAGGGAGGAAATACAAAAAAAAAGGGGGGGGGGGGAATGACGTTCTAAAAATATGGTGAGAGGGAAATGAGGCCCTAAAAATATGGTGAAGGGGGGCACGGGACAAAAAAGGTTGAGAACCACTGCTATAGACCAATCGGCTTTGGGTGGAGTGCGTGTGTGATATAGTCAGTAACATGATGGCCTCCTATACATCATAACACATTTACTGGTAGTTTGAGGGTCTATGTTTTAATAAAGGTCAGCAAAAGAAGACATCATGCGACAGCCATTATCTTCCTAATGTTTATAACACAGACAGTAGAACCCCCAGGTGTACAGCTTCATTCTGGAGAATGGGGTCTCAGGAAACAGGTGTCACACTGGTCAATACATTTGAGCAACTCTTCCCGATGCAGCCTTCCCACGGACAGAGTGCTTAATCTTGCTTAAGTTCCGAAGACCGCCATGTCTATCTGTGGACGTGAAGCTTCAGTAACGGCCTGGCAGACCCCGCTAGTTTCTAAGCTAGAAGAGGGGACGAGAGAGAAGCCTCTACACCAGTGGTTCTCAATCTTTTTTGACCAATGCACCCCTTCACCATATGTTCACAATGTCATCCGCCCCCCTTTTTCGTATTTCCTCCCTATAAATCCCCGCGCCCCTACACAGTATACGTAAATATGGAAGCTAAATGTAATAACACACACTAGAACAAGTCTAGACGTCTATATAAAATGTGATTATGAACGGGTCATAGAAGGGCAGAATTCAATGTTTTTTCTATGTGAATGTAACATTGACAATTGATGAATGAAAGATGAGTGGTTGAAAGGGCCGAATGTGAGACAGGCGGCGTGCCCAATTTGTTACCATTTGAAAATAAACAATGTTCGTTCGATCGTTCGGTCTACTTACATTATAAAACGAATTTCAGAAGGACGAGAAGTACAGAACCCTAAAGTATGAGAGGGAAAAACAATATCAAGTAATCGGTTCTTGTATTAACGCGATCTTACATAATCTTAATTCTCTTTCTTCCCTTCCCCCATGGAAACCCTAAACTCCTCCCTCCCCGGGGGGGGGGGGGGGGATTGATTCCCCACCGGATGGGAACCACTGCTCTACACCAACCACAATCTGATAAAATCAAGCCACTTTAGAGCTCAGACGGAAAAAAAGTCAACGCACCAAACTTAAGAGCTGAAATTTACTTGTGCGCAGCCTTCCTAGAAACACAACATGTGTCTAACAACGGTTGATACCAATTCATTTTTCTCTTTACTTTCTAATTTGTGATTACAATGTCTAATTTCATGCTTTCCTTTAGATATGTTTGTGTTGTTCCTGGTGAAAACCACTAAGATCGATACATGAATGGGATTCTTTGTGTTTTGGTGCAACTTATTCTTTATCTTATTCTTACGCTGTTATTATTATCACTGTTATATTTACACTGATTTCCGTTTGCCGGATTTGCGTTCGTTGTAAGGTGTGTACACTGTGTCTGTGTTTACTATCTCTCACTTTTTCGCAGAAGTTACACATACCCTAAAAATCTTCATTACTTCACTCTAGCTGATTTTAAACCAGCCTGGAGCTCATTCTGATCCCTCTTTCAGCAGCGCGATGAATTAAACTCTGGTCTGTATTAAGCACGCTTTGGGAAGCTGCGGCCGAGGCGTTGTGGTGTCCGTCTCAAGCTCAGAAAGTATCGGGTTCGTTCTCGGTACAGGGCTGGACATTTTCCCCAAGACCCAATGGTATGACATTATATCACGCGTCCCCTTGATCTCTTGTGAAGGCGATTGGTTATCTAGCCTTCTCGGATAAGAGCAAAAAAGTAGGCCTTGTGTGCGAAATGTGCACGTTAAATTCCGTGGGCGGTTGGACATCGCAACTATTAGGCCGCAACCCGGGGCCCTGGCCACGATTTAAATCAACCTACCCACAGGTAAACAGAGCCCGTTACCGTGAATGGAATCTGTCTAGAGCAGTGGTTCTCAACCACTGGGGAATTACCCCCAAAGGAGGGGGGATTTAGGGTTTCCAAGAGAGAAAGAGAGAGAGAGAGAGAGAGAGAGAGAGAGAGAGAGAGAGAGAGAGAGAGAGAGAGGGGGGGAAATTAAGACCACAGATTGGCAGGCTTAAAATGGCTTCAGGAACAATATCCTGGTTTTCTATTGAGCGTTCTGATTGATAAAGCACAATTTTCTGGCATTCTTATGTCGTGTATTAAGTGACAATTCTTTGACGTTTTACTACACTATAAAATTAATCTATGCATGTAAAGGTTATGAACAAATATGAAAGAAAATTAGGATTCTCAGTATTATAGACATGTTATTTTGAATGCACCATTTGAGGCTGACAATTTTGGAATCAAACCTTGCACGGATGCGTGCCGAAGTCGGACACGTTGAGGTTTGAGGTGCATAACCAGGCGCGACACACTGCCCTCGAAAGAGGCACGAAGAAGGCAAGCAGGTGAGGCAGCACGCCACAAGTTGAAACACAGGTCCAGTGGCAGGAAACTGCTGTGGCTATGATAAGTGTTACCACATTTGTGATGCGTGCATGGAGGGCCAGGTGGAGCGTCTTCCCATCCTGTATCGATCCACTAGAGCTGGCAATGAACTCCATGTCCCGTAAAACAAATCACGTTGTGGATATGAGAAGTGTTTTCGATTCGATTCTATCCCGTTCAACCTCAAAGAGAAGTTGTATTAGGGTCCATCCATGTCTCAGATTAATAATTCCGTGACTGGGTCAGCCGTAACTAGCAGCTGCCCACGGTTTTACATTTACAAGCTTACTAACAGATTCAGTGCCACACAAAAAAGTAAGTTTGGACCAAACAAAATGGATGGATGGCGGAAAATGGGAAGTAGGAGTGTGACACATTTATGACTTAACAGTTGTTAGTATGGTAGAAGGCAAGTTGTATTATAACACAAAGACAACATTTCGCCGAATTATAAGACCATGGCAGATACGGAAAGCCACTTAAGACGATTAATCATCCAATGGCACTTAATCAGTTAATTTGAAGATGATTGTTGTCCAAAGGGGCTAATGATGATAAGAGGGGTGTTAGCACCATCACATTTATGTAGGCCTGAGTGCATGGATGGAGGTCAGTCTCTCCCTTCTGTATCGAACGACGGGAGCTGACAAGGAACCCATGTCCGACCGCGCTCATGCCACTAGTATCGTAAAGTAACGGCATTCGTGGCCAGCCAATCAGCGAGGAATCACCAACAATGCCGAGCCAATGAGCTGAATCATCAAGTCAGCCTGACCCACGACCTGTCATGGAGAGACTGGCGTGAACAAACATGGCGCAACACCTGCAAAACAACTGAACAAACCAGTAACACGCGGACTGAAAAGTCACGCATACTACCATTGTTTCTGAGTTTATTTTTAATTTTTCGTTTGTCCCAAAACAAAAACAAACAAAAGCTATTGTGTGCTGTGTGTGTTGTTTCCATGTTTCCCTATTAATTCTGACTAGAGCACCTGCCACGCGACAGAACCATCACTCATGTTGGCTTAACAATGTGCTCAAACAATTAGCTGATGTCTATTTCGTGATTGCGGTTTGTCTTAAATTTCCGGTCCGCTGACGGCGGGGTACACAGAAATCAATTAAGGGACCCATTGAGGCCACTGAGAAAGTAACATAAATAAACACAAATAGTATTATTTGGCGCCCACAGAAGGAGAAGAAGGAAGTAGAGACCAGAGGACGCACTAGACAACATAAAATTTGAAAGCTATAGTTACCGACCGGGATTCGAAACTGTAAACTCCAAATGAAGACATCGCCTCGCTGCAGGAACAAGTGTACTTCGACGCATGACTAACTACAAAGCTCTGCACGGATTGCTACTAAATGATGATGATGATGATGATGATGATGATGATGATGATGATGATGATGATGATGATGACGATGATGAAGACGGAGATGATGATGATGATGATGATGATGATGATGATGATGATGATGATGATGATGATGATTATGATGATGATTATGATGATGATGATGATGATGATGATGATGATGATGATGATGATGATGATGATGACGATGATGATGATGATGATGACGATGGCGATGATGACGACTAGGTGTTTTCTCTAACTCTTAAACTTCAGATGCCGGCAGGTAGCAGGATCAACCCCTACACCAGCCAGTTGGAATTCAACGTTGACTTCTCGTTCAGAAAGCAATAGGTAAAATTGCCGAGAAAATTCACCTGGGGTTGGGGGTTGATGGCAGCGTTCTGTAAAGAACATTCAACGTGTAATATGCTTTATTGCATGTAACAGATATATGTATGCCTCAGTATATGGGGAAGGATAATCTTGACTATAAAACCACATAGAAACTCGCTGTCTTTTTCTTAACACAGTCATAAAAGAAACAATTCGCCTGCCTGCTAAGACAATGGTACGGGTTAAATTCTTAGCATAGACATGATTTCTTCTCTTATTCCCCGAAATAGAGTAAGAGACAGAGAGAGGGAGAGAAACACAGAGACATACACACAGATACACACACATGGGCGCACACGCAGACACACACGGGCGAGCACACACACACGGGCGAGCACGCACGCACGCCTCCCCATGCGTCTCTGGGGATGTTCTATAGTCTGATAAAGAAGAGTACTAGACATTTTTTTTCCTTCAGAATTTGTTTTAGATTGTTTGAACAAAGAAAGACAGCGAGGAATGGAAACTGGATACCTCACCTCATATGCCGTGGCCTAGAATGTGTGAAGGTTTAACACCACACACCACAACGGCGACGTCTGCTATGGGACTTACAGTCATCGTTGGGGTTTCTGGAGATCGTGCTCCGCCATCTTTTCTGTCCGCAGATGCATTTAGATAGATAACCCGGGTTTAAGCAGTACACATCAACTGCCATGACCACCGATGTCGAATGGGAAACAAATGAGCACTAGTGATAAACACTCCCCCGCGGAGCAAGCACGACAGGGGGATCTGCTCGTCAGAAGATTCCCCCTGGTATTTCGTTTTTAATTCAACGCAAACAAAGAAATTACGGGAGTTACCGGGAAATCACGAGACGTCAGGGTGTTTCCATAGTGGATGTAGGAGTGTGTTGATATACTGTGCAACTTATGTATGGGGTTTGCTTTCGCAAGCAGAAGGCAAGCATGTGCTATTGTGTAACGTAATTATTGAAATAATTAATCATATAAATTGAATGTTTGTAGATCACTTCCGGCTGAGTGTGGTGGACTGCTAGATGAATCAATGGACGCAATAAATGTTTCTGGGCCCAAAGGGCCCTCCCTGTCGTCGGAGTGTATATCCATATCTTGTGCTACTCGTCTTATCTTGTGTATGTCCCATCTGTCTGCGCTCATCTTTGATGTATCTGGGGGACAATTTGCTAAGACAATGACATGCAGTTTTGGGTACATCTTGCTGCAAACACACTTGTCGACAGACCACGAAGTGAATCCCGATATCCCTATTATGAAAATCGACGATCCCATCAGATCTAGGTCAGTGCTAAAAATAGCAACGCGGTTTGTTTGTGGTGAATTAAAACTGAGATACCGCCCCCTTCATCGAATGTTTCGACCCTTTTACTTCTTTACATCCTCTAGGGGAGGGCCCGCCCAGGTCATAACTCTCCGGGAGTTTTTCCCTTGCCGCGCGAGACGTTCGGTCATTTGCCTTGTTCTTGCGTTGTTATACCCTGCGAGAATGTCTACTACCAAGCCATCCCGCCTTTCCTCGGAGAGGACAGCCTTGTGCACCCATTACTTCGTGTTCTCACACGCATCCTGACACGTTTGGCCGAGAGAAGCACTGAATATAACCGGGGAAGTCGAGGTAAGGAACGGTAGACAAACACAGATACAAGACCAGCATTTCGACAAAGCTCTTCATCATCGAACACAAATAAGGAACTTAGCTGAAACTGAAACGTTCGTTTTTATCTGTATGCGTGTGTGTTTCCATACGTCGAATTCCTAGTTATAGGTTGTGTTTATTTGCTTTTTAGTATCAACTAAGCAGTTCTCTCTCTCTCTCTCTCTCTCTCTCTCTCTCTCTCTCTCTCTCTCTCTCTCTCTGTGTGTGTATATATATATATATACTCACACACATCGCTCTCTCTCTCTCTCTCTCTCTCTCTCTCTCTCTCTCTCTCCTCTCTCTCTCTCTCTCTCTCCTTCATCCCCTGGCCCTGTTGTGTGCATTATGCCATGTCTTCTGCCGCAAGAGAACCAGCACTCCTAGGCTTGACACCCCCCCCCCCTCCCCAAATGTCATATCTTTGTGTCTTACAGGTCTTAGAACTCGAGATGATCGATGAACAAAACACAAACTCCGTAGCTCCAGCGACGACCCCCTGGAGTCTCCGAGAAAAATGCACTCGTGAACTGAAACACGTAGCCCGAAATTGAACCCACAACCTTCGGAGTGCGACGTTGACGGCTTCACTACTTCGTTATAGTCTCTCTCTCTCTCTCTCTCTCTCTCTCTCTCTCTCTCTCTCTCTCTCTCTCTCTCTCTCTCTCTCCTGGCCCTTTTTTTTTTACGTAATGCCATATCAGACTTTTCCCAGAAGAGGACCAGCACTCTTAGGCATGCGCCGCCCCTCCCCCTCCCTCATACTAATGCTATGTATCTGTGCCTTCATTCATCAGAACTGGTATACAATATCAAATGTTTATATCGTATGCTAATGTCCCGCGAACGACTGGGTGTACGCGTGTGCGTGTGCACACGAAGAGTTACACTGGTGTAGAGACAAGCCAGCCAACAACATCCTGGACTACATCCCCAACAGTGAAGATGTTGTATGTCTACACTCTAGAGGGGAACGGTGCGATTAAGCACGTGAGACAGGAGACTGTGTTGAAATGCACGCCTGCTGCGCCAGGATAGACAAATCGATGACCACGTGCAGCTACGAGTGATGAGCTCAGGGATCCAATCTGACGCGAGCAGGTCTGGTGTGCATACCATGTACAAGTTTGTCTGCGCCACGGAGTTTGAGCGCTGTGCTGACATTCTCCTTGCACGATCTATGGCAGGAGGGAGGAGATTACAGCACTCACGAAGATATTCGTGTGTAACGGAGGCGACCATGACCGCTACCAATAAAACACAAGTAGGGCTGGAGAGAAGTGACCAGTGATGTTCAAACTTGTCCGGGCTGCATCCTAGACCACATCATTACCGCGGCCGCACTTTCCACCTTTCCCGATATACGCACCTGCAAACACTCTCTTTGTCTGTGTATTACATCTGCAGGATCTGCACCGCTCTGTGCGGTATTGGTGCATCATTAGGCAGACTTCTTCGCGGCCATTTGGGGTCGTGTGTATAGTGCAGAAGAACATATAGATCGTCACGACCCGGAAAGGTTAACGCGGTCAACAAATGCCCGCAGAAGTCGGATGTGTCGGCCTAAAGGCGCAAGTAAAGCAGCTCTGCTGTAAACAGTCACAACGCAAGTACGTCTGGAAAAAAACCACTCCGGGTGAATGAAGAAGAAGAGAAGAAGAAAGAAGAAGAAGAAGAAGAAGAAGAAGAAGAAGAAGAAGAAGAAGAAGAAGAAGAAGAAGAAGAAGGAGGAAGGAAGGGAGGAGGAGGAAGGAGGAGGAGGAGGAGAAGAAGAAGAAGAAGAAGAAGAAGAAGAAGAAGAAGAAGAAGAAGAAGAAGAAGAAGAAGAAGAAGAAGAAGAAGAAGAAGGAAGAAGAAGAAGAAGAAGAAGAAGAGAAGGGAGAGGAGGAGGAGGAGGAGGAGGGAGGAGGAGGAGAGAGAAGAGAAGAAGAAGAAAGGAAGAAGAAGAAGAAGAAGAAAAGAAGAAAGAAAGAAGAAGAAGAAGAAGAAGAAGAAGAAGAAAGAAGAAGAAGAAGTTCATCACGACTTGGAGAGAATCACGCTGCAGGGAGTGATCCGATGCTCTTGTAGACACTCAGGACACCGAGGAAAGGTCAGACGGACATATAATCAGACTGCTACTGGTACCATTGCTATTGGGACTCTTCGCTGGCTGTTGAAATAGAGAACGGAGCACGTCTGGGAATGTCCTGAGTGCTGTGATGTCGGTTCTTGACTCCGCCCAACTCAGCTCTATATTATAGCTTGGACAAACAAAAATGGACGTCGGAAAATGGGGAATAGGGGTGGGCCACAGTTTTGACTTTAAGGTGGTAGCAGACATATTGTATTATGTATCAAATCAAAGGGGTTTGCTTAGGAAAACAAGCAGTATATAAGCCCATGGCAGAAACAATAAGGTCGATAAGACGATTAATCATCCCATGGCACTTGATCAATTAATGATGCTTTCAGTAATGATCGCTGGCGTCACGACGTTCAACGATTTCATGTAGCTATTTATCGCCTGCTCAGTGGCGAAGGTGTCACGGACGCAGTTCGTAATCCCACAAACCGCGTTCGCAACACAGCTGCGGGCGATTTAGCAGCAGACCGCCTTGCGTTGGTTTTTTATGAAATGGTATGGGTGCCGGTCGTTCAGAAAGCAATGGCAAACTACTGAACTTAAACTTGCCAAGAGATCACAACAGCAAAAAATGCTGGTGTTGACTGCAACGTCCTGTAAATGATACGCAACTAACTAACGTATAGCTTTTGTGATATGTTCGAGACACAAGAAAGATGAAAATGTCCGAACGGTAAACCGTACTTTTAACACCGGCATTTATGTACAGAAGACTACGACCTAGAGTGACAATGATTTCTCTATACGCGGTGTAAATGGAACAATCACGGAGCTCTTGTAATCATCTATTTATCTGTGACAGCAGCTACACGACAATCAATAGCTGAAACTGTCTCGAGGACATCAAATGTCAGTCCTGCCAGAATCGATGATACGCTGACAGAAGACAGGACGAAGGGAGTAGATCAACGGTAAGAGATAGATCGTTTTGCGGGTTACGATGAAGGGTGACTTTCACCGCACACGACGAGTGTTGGTGAATACCTTGGTCTATCGTAGGAACTAGTAACGACTGTCTGGAAGATGCTACACGTAAGCTCGCTTGAACTCAAGCGTAGTTCATACACACGTGCTGCCACTCCTGGTAGCATTAGGCTGGTTTTTGCGTGTGCATTAACTTTCCCTATTACCAGTGTCCCTTGCCATCAGACGAACCCAGTCCGACTTCTCAGATACTTGTAATTTACGTCTCCAAGTCAAGGACGAGAAGTCAGCATGTTAGTGCAAATGACCGGTGTAGGGGTTGAACCTTTTACCTCGGTACCAGCACACCTGATGTTTAAGAACGATCGCTTTTATCCATTCGGCCATGCTAATGAAAGAAGAGCAGTATACACAACTAACAGAAAGAGATAAACATTTTTTGATCATATAACAAGAAGAGAGACATTGGGAAACATCGTGAAGATTAGAAATATCAGTAGGAGAAATGCAGAGGCAGATGGAGAGGTATCGTGCTGGATGACGGTGGCATGGAGGATTATCATCAGCATGGGCCGATCAATATCACAAAGGACAGAGATCTGTGAAGAGACTTAATGCCGGTACACATCTACGGTCGGGTATATTTGTATGTAAGCAAGTATGAAGTAGAACATGACTGGCGCGCGCGCGTGCGTGTGCGTGAGGTATATCTACATATCAACAGACCAATAGATGATTCGATAATGAAAAATCTCTCTCTCTCTCTCTCTCTCTCTCTCTCTCTCTCTCTCTCTCTCTCTCTCTCTCTCTCTCTCTCTCTCTCTCTCATCGCTACGAACTGTGAGGGCAACAACGAGGAACACAGAAGTCAAACATTTGCCTTAATCACTATCCTCATGAAATCATCAGGATGTGTACACCAACAGACTCCCTACCAACCCCAACCCCGACCCCCACCGAAAACCCACTTCCTTTTCCCTTCCACTGCGTTGTTTCACTGAAATTATGTGTTTTATTGTTGCAAGTTCCGTACCTGACAGACCACATGTGGTTAATAGTGGAACACTTAATAGTGGAAGACTACAGAGTGGCTTCTGTTGCTCCACCACTGTTGTCACGGCCATGAAAATAACATCGTTATCTCTGCAATAGAGTGGCATCCCGCCGTGATTTGGAAGCCCGGAGTTTGGTTCTTCGTGTGGGACGCAGAATTGACCCATGTCTCGCTTATCCCGACAGATTGTGCGCGTGCGTGTCTCTCTGATCTCTCCTGTCCTCTCGGTGTGACCATGTCTCAGTCTGTATGACCGCGGTGAGGGAGGGGGAAGGGGGGGGGGGAGGAGGGTTGTGTGCGTGTGTGAGCTTACGTCATGTCTGTCTGCCTCTCTCTCTCTCTCTCTCTCTCTCTCTCTCTCTCTCTCTCTCTCTCTCTGTTTGTCTGTCTGTGTGTGTCTCTCGCTCTCTCTTTTTTCTGTCTGTCTGTCTATGTACGGGCATCTCTTTCCATCCATTCACATACCCGGTGCAATGATGTCGATCGTCTGTAGACAGACAAACACACAGAAAAAGAAAGAGCCACACAAACACACACACACACACACACACACACACACACACACATACAGAGGGGTAGAGACGCACAGACACAGAGGCAGGCAGGCAGACAGACAGACAGACAGACAAGAAAGAGCGAGACATAGAGAAGGAGTTAGAGAGAGAGAGAGAGAGAGAGAGAGAGAGAGAGAGAGAGAGAGAGAGAGAGACAGACAGACAGACAGACAGACAGACAGAGACAGAGAGACAGAGAGAGCAGACAGATCACGTCACACACATCTGCCAAATCTTCTAACAAGTCTGGCGTGTTTTCGTCAGGTAAGAAGACACAGGAGGTCCGCGGGGCCGCAAGTATTAATGCGCGTGAGCTTAAACTTCCCTGCCGCTGACGCTCAGTCGGGCTTACTTTGACTTCTCGTTCAGAAAGCAATGGCAAACTACTAAACGAAATATTGCCCAGTAAATCAACCTGGGGTTGGGGATTGATGGACGTCCTGCAAAGGACGAATCACAGTTGAATTTACAATGAGATGAGAAGACAGAGCACCTGTTTGGCAAAGGCTATCTTAATGGCACTGCCAACCTACCAGTTATATCCCCAATCTACTTCATCACATCACACGGGATTCCTCCCGGCGACGCTCCAAATGGAGAAAACTCCAGCAGGCAATCAATCATTACTAGTCAAGTGTCAGCTCTGGTCGACTTTCGGTATTCGCCAACGGGACGTTGTATGTATTCGCCAACAGGACGTGTCCCTGTCTCATAAATTCGCCAGCCCGCTGATGTACAGCGCGGCCGAACAAATTTGCAGCCCCAGACGTGGGCATGAATATTTAACGGCCCTTCGGACAGTGACAGACAAGATGAGGCACACACGGAAACAGGGCAAGGGCATCAGCTTTCGAGTTGAGCACTTGGTATAATTCACGCTATGCACATCTAGGGTGAGAGAGAGAGAGAGAGAGAGAGAGAGGCAGAGAGAGAGAGAGAGAGAGGGGAGGGTGAGAGAGATGGGGAGGGGAGATATAGAGAGAACAGGTAGAAAGTTAGGGGAGATGGGAGAAGTGAGGGGGAGAGGGGGAAAAAAGCAAGGGGAGGAAAAAAGGGAAGAGAGAGTGTGGGGAGAGACAGAGAGAGAGGGGGGACAGAATGTGAAAGACAGATAGAAGGGAAGAACAAGAGGAGGTGAGAACGAAAGAAGGAGAGAGAAACCGAGGGAGGGAGGGAGGCAGAAAGAGGAGTAGAGAGAAGGAGAAAAAGAAAGAGACAGAGTGAGAAAGAAAAAGAGAGAGAGACAGAGAGAGAGAGAGAAAAAGAGAGAGACAGGGATAGGGGGAGAGGGAGTGAGAGAGATGCGGATAGTGTTAGTGACAGACAGACAGACAGACAGACAGACAGACAGACAGACAGACAGACAGACAGACAGACAGACAGGAGAACAAACATAGATCGTGAGAGCGAGAGAGGGATAGAGGCCGATAAAGGGAGAGAGAGATCGAGAGAGCGAGGCAGGGAGAGAGGTAGAGACGGAGAAAAAGAGAGACAGAAAGGAAGAACGAGAGAGAGAGAAGGAGAGAGAGAGAGAGAGAGAGAGAGAGAATGGGGGGGGGGGGGGGTGGCAGACTTGACATGATCGAGATTCAGGTCCAGGAACAAAGCAACATGTTGCTGTAAAAACCATCTTGCTCGGTGTCAGCGCCGGAGAGAAAGAACGATGTTTCTACTGTGTGTGCGCTATCACTAGTCACTATCTTTCTTCCCTGAATTTCCATATCGCGCCACGCACGCACGCACGCACACACACACCTCAAGACGTGCAAGCCACTTCCCATACAAGAACAGTGCCGGTAACCAACGCGAAACAGTAGTTTATGACTGATTATCTCCCCCTGATTGTAGTAGACCGGAAGACAGATGCTGGCTGACTTCCTTCCGTTAGGACAGTGGTTCTCAACCTTTTTTGGCCCACGCACCCCTTTTACCACATGTTCAGAATGTCATCCCCCCTTCGTGATTTGCGGGTCTACTTACGTTATAAAATGAATTTCAGAAGGGCGAGAAGTACAGAACTGTAAAGTATGGAGGGAAAAACAATATCAAGTATTCGGTTCTTGTATTAACGCGATCTTGAAATAATCTTAATTCTCCACCATGTCGTAGTAATCCTTTATTACTTTAGTGTCGTCCCTGGAGTGAGGGGAATCAACACCCACAATTTTATTAACCCAATATTATTGTCCTAGAGAAACCACCAGAATCCGTCCACAAAACTCCTTCAGTCTGTAGACACCTCTTTCTTACTCTCACTCACCCCTGGATCATGCCCCTCTCATTCTTCCCCAACACAACATACTCAACAACTCTAACTTTAACAAATAAATACAACAATTAATTTATTAAAACAAAGAGAATGTGTGTGAGAGGTGTGTGTGTGTGTAATGTGCAGACTGTGTGTCGAATATGCTAATGTGTATGTAGAATCAGACCAGTGAATCAGGAGCAAAGTCTTTTACATCACTGTGCTGAGCAGCACCATGTATTCCGGACAGTGAACCTCAACCAGAAGATGTTTCTCCGTCCACGTGACGACTTTCTCCAATAACGCTCGAACAAACAGGATGCTGGTCATCAGTTAGACACTGTTCGATCTTGGTCTTCACTCTAACAAACACGGTAAAGTTACTCTGTTTAATAATGTTTGTTGAACAGAGAATCTTTCAATTAACTGAAATGTCACTTGGGAAAATCTACTGTTCACAAGTCTCTGATTATAAGATTTTCCCCCTCTTTAACAAACAACCTATTAATGTTTGTAGGTAGGTAGGTATATATATATATATATATATATATATATATATATATATATATATATATATATATATATATATATATATGTGTGTGTGTGTGTGTGTGTGTGTGTGTGTGTGTGTGTGTGTGTGTGTCCTTGGTATATGAGTTATGAATCTTCGGTGATGAAGCTTATCACTCAGTAAACACAACACTTATGTTCATCAAGTCCGGCTCAGCAGAAGCCAGGTTTCTGCAGACCAACTAGGTTCTGAGCCCCGTGTAAAGGCCTCTCAGTAACCTCTGTCTTCATTCCGTGAGCCATCATTGTATAAAACTTTGAAACTGCTTCTTCGTAATAAATCATCGTACACTCAAGTGGAACCTGTTGAGTAGAGAACATCATGGTGAGAGCAACTCAATCCTGACCGTAATTAGGTGAGTGTAGGCCAATAGCAGCACTCAGATCTATAACAGAGATCCGATCTCTGTCATACGGCCAAATAGCTCATCACGTTGGTCTTAGACATGGCAACACCAGGAAAGAAAAAAGGAACGGGTAGAAACCCAGCAGATGCCCTACTGGAAGATCCTACCTTTTCACATTCCCCTCCTCCCTCCCAACCATCCTCAATCTCTCTAATTATTATCCCCCTACATTGTCCTCAACTCCCTGAGTAAAATGATATATCACACAAGCTAGTTAAAGCCATACAATAGGACACTAGTGCCGACGCTCCTATAATACTTTCTAGCACCCCACTTATAGAACATTCTATCACTGTACCTATAATACATTGTATCACCACACCTATAATACATTATATCACCGCACAGTACTGTACTCTATTCCTAATCATACTCTAAGTTAGATATGATTAATAGACTACCATATGCCTATTCCGGTTGATGATTGAGACTATGCGTCCACAGACTGGATCTATGTCCACCGATAATTATTAACACGTTGACACTATAGTCTCTTTTAATTACCACAACTCGGAAAACTGCGCCGATCTTTAACACTTCAGAATTTTTGGTCGACTCCTCGAACTTTGTTTACCGCAACTGGTTTTATATCGGGGCTTGAGTGACGTCACCAAATTGTCTAGACGCAGAGGCGTGGAGAAGTTGTTTTTCTCTTTATTTTTCCCAACTCAATGTGAACATCTGGCTGGTGTCCCCTTTCATCTGGGAAATTGTCTCCTGTCTGTGATCTAGAAACTTTCTCCACATCACAAGACTCCATCCGACGTCTGGCCAGACATTCCGTCTATCACTTCAAAGGCTGACTCCCGCCTTGTAGACGGATGGCGCCATTGTTCGTCTCGAGCAACACCTTGTTAACAAAATGCCGACCGGGGTTAGACATTTTGACGCGACTTATTTTGTTCCTCAGTCTATACAACATCAAAGGGTTTCCTGTTTTGCAGACGAATGTCGGGTCTTGTTTGTCATCGATCGAAACTATCAAGTTTTTCCGCGGTTGTTTTGTGTTTGTTTTTTTGAAGGGGGGGGGGGGGGGGTTGTTCCCCCCACCAGTTGAGAACCACTGTGCTAGGAAATACATGAGGTGTGTGTGTGTGTGTGTCGCGATCACGTTTGTATGTATCCTTTGTGCTCCACAGACAGACAGACAGACAGACAGACAGACAGACGGGATGAGATGAAAACAAAAAAAAATTCCGAACAAGCGGTCAGCTGTGATATATTCCCTGGTCCACCCAGTGGCAGACAATTCCCCCTATCTGCTTAATCTCCATCCAGTTGTCAATGCCAACGGGCACGATTGCTGGCTGAAGATGTTTGCTTCGCCCTTCTCCTTCATTAGCGAGCAATCAGGAAAGGTCAGAGACTAGGGGGCGAGAAACCGCTGGTTCTATCAAACTCTTAATTTTTTTTCGTTTCTATTATTTCGTCTACAAAGTCATAAACTACTCGGACTGCTATCATTGTATCGCACCTTTTTGGAATAGTCGGATGTGAATAAAAGAGCAGACATTTAAGTAAGCACTATTAACTGCTATAATTGTTGCGAATCTTCTAGGAAAAGTTAGATGCTATTGTAAGAGTAGACATTAAGTAGCACTTTTAACTTCTATAATTGTTATATCTCTTCAAGGAAAAAATGTGATGTGAATGTAAGAATTTATAGTTAGGTACTACAATTAAATTATATAATTGCTATGACAATAACGACTATGTTATGACTAATAGGAAAAGTCAGATGAGAGTCAGTTGAGCAGACATTTAAGTAGCACTATTGTTGGTCATCCGTAAAGAAAAGTCAGATGTGAGTGTAAGAATTGATAGAATCGCATTATTTCTTCCTACAATTTGTGTGAATCTTCTAGGAAAGGTTAGGCCCGCCGTAACCACATAACTAAGTTGAAAGGAACGTCTGTCATATTATGAGACAGCTAATCGACACTTCTATCAAATTATGAGATAACTAATTGACACTTCTGTCACATTAGAGTGAGCTAACTGACAATTATGTCACAATAAAAGAGAGATAATCGACACTTCTGTCACATTATGATAGAGTTAAACGACACTTATATCAGATTATAAGACAACTAATCGACACTTCTGTCACAATAAATGAGAGCTATTCGACACTTCTGTCACATTGCTGTATCTCTTGTACATCCTTCTTGGGTTTCCAACCATTGAAGAGAGAATACAAGGTTGCAGGGCACGCGCCTACCTCAGAATTAACGCAAACACACAACATCCACTGCATAGTGAAATTAGGAAGGTGAAGGGCAGCAGGTTAAAAAGAGGACGGTCATGGATGGGTCAAGCCGAAGACATTCTTCAACAGGTGTGTTCACTTGAGGACTTAGAACCTGGCGAGGAGTGGGTGCAAGTGCCAACAGACTTCTGCACACCCTTTTCAGTTTGCATCCAACTTGACAGAAAATGCAGACAAGAAAATCCGGCTGCTGTTGAGGCTGAAGTACAAGCGTTGATTTTCGAGAATTCGCTAGACGGTGACGCGGTCATCTACACAGATGGGTCGGTCGTCCGACATGTGAGAAGCTCATGGGCCTTTACAGCTCGGGCCGGAGGGAGAATTGTGAAGGAGGACTCTGGTGCTTTTACTGAAACCACAAGTAGCCTGCCTGACCATGGAAGTCATGGCAGTAAGTAAAGCAATAACATGGCTCGAGACACAGACATTCACTAGGGCTTGTTTCCTTAGCGACTCAATGAACATGATCAAGAGGATAGAGGAGGGGTCGATCCGAAGAGAATGGTTGCTGCCTCTGGAGCCGTCTCAACTGGCAAAGATTAGTTTCATCTTCGTGCCAGGGCATGCGGGAGTACAAGGAAATGAGCGGGCTGACAAGCTCGCAGGTGAGGCTACTGTGGAGGGCGGACGCGCCATGGACCAGGCCGACATTCTGAATGCTCTACGAGAAGTAAGACGTTTGCGAGAACCAAGTGATGACTGTGAATCTACAAAAATGGCCAGACTGCGAGAGCAGCAAATTAAAAGAGGTGTGGCCAAACAAGAACACTACGCAGGAAGCCAAAGAAGATTTATAAACCAACACAGAACTGGCGTCGTTAGCCGCTACACGTTGCGGGATTTGCTGAGGAGGGGATCCGAGCACTTACGGACTGAATGGTTCGATGTGCAATGAGGATGATCTGTCGACTAACTAACTAACTAACTAACTTCTGTCACATTATAAGATAGCTAATAGACATTTCTGTCACAATAATAGAGAGCCAATCGACACACTTCTGTTACATTATGAAGGAGCTAATCAACACTTCTGTCGCATTATGAGAGAGATAATCGAAATTTGTTCATTTAACATAGTCTATGCCCGTCTGACTCTCGTAGGTAACGTGATGACGGTGAGAATCAGCAGTGGTTCGAATCGCGTCGATAACTTACGGGGTATGTGAGCCGGCCGCTCAGAAAGCAATGGCAAACTACTGAGCGTAATCTTGCCAAGAAATCAACAATCAGCTGAAAGATGCTGATGTTGACAGCGATGTCCCGTAAAGGATATGAAAAAAATACCTGTCTGGGAGGTGTATCCAAAATATCACCCCATCTCTCTCTCTCTCTCTCTCTCTCTCTCTCTCTCTCTCTCTCTCTCTCTCTCTCACACACACACACACACACACACACACACACAATCGAGAGAGAGAGAGATAGAGAGAGAGAGAGAGAGAGAGAGAGAGAGAGAGAGAGAGAGAGAGAAACAACGTGTCCACGCATATTATGGTCGACGGTCCATACTATCGTGACCAAACAGCCGTGCGATAGGCAGTGAGGTCAATATCAAGCCGACCACCTGACCTCCGAGGAAACAGTCAGTCACCCATCTAATGAGGCTGGGTCGACCCGCAATCAAATACCACCCCCATGGGGATCTGAACGCCAGACCAACTGAACAATCTCTATAAACAACCTGAACGCATTCAGAATTGTGGTGATTGAGAGAAGAAGCCGGCGGCGACAAGCTGGTTCGCCATGGCACAACTGTTTTTCACATAATCTGACTATACATGTAGAATCTGATCTTTTTATATAATGATTTTGCCATCTTTAGTTTTCAGACAGCCTGCTTATGTACTTGTTATTTTATTAGTAAGCTCCTGAATTCTTTTGTGCACTGATTTGGTATTTTGATTGTTGTTGTTTTTCAATTTCTATGCAATTTTTCTCAAGCCATGCTTCTTTTGCTTCCTTACATAATATTCTGACTTGTCTGTGAATTTCTCCATATTTGGCAGGATTGTTTTTGTTGAGTCTTATGTGTCCATTAGTTGTAAAATTTCTTCAGTCATCCATTTCTTACGATCCACCTTCTTTAATTTTGGAATAGTTGTTTCTGCAGCCAAACTGATTGAATTCTTCAACATTTCCCATTTATCATCCACATGTTGAAATAGGATCTCTAAATCAGACAATATGTCAAATCTGTCCCGTATTTCTATGTTGAATTTCTTTTGTATTTCCTTGTCATTTCTCAATGTACATAGATCATATTTAGTGTTTCCTATTATATACTTGACTTTCTTTAACTTTACTCTCAATGTACCTGTAAGTAATCTGTGGTCACTATAACAACCAGCCCAGGGAACTGTTTTTGCAATTGTTAACGCATTTCGAAACCTTCTGTTAATCAGAATATAATCAATCTAATCCTGCTATCAGGACCCCTCCATGTCCATAATCTTCTAGGGTGTTGTTTAAACCAGGTGTTCTACAATCATTTCCTGCTCTTCTGCCCATTCTACAAGTGTGTATCCTCTTTCGTTTCTCTCTCCCAAACCATGATTTCCTATTGTGTATACATCACCTCCATTTCCTACTTTTGCATTAACGTCACCTAATGTGATGTTTATTTCTGAATTTTTACATTTCCTTAAAGCAGACTCTTACAGCAGCCACATGTTCAGCATAATATGAAAAGAGTTTACTAGCAGAAAGCGAGCAAGAGTTACAAAACCTTGTGGAACAAGTAAACAGTCAAAGTGCAGAATGTGGCTTAGAAACTAAATCCAAAAAACGAAAACTATGATAATTAGCAGTGGAAAAGAAAGGTCATCAATGAACATCACAGTAAACGGGGAGATACTATAACAAGTAACAAGTTTCTCCTATCTTGGACATGTAATAACAGATGATGGCAGAAGTGAAAAAGAAATCAAAAAGAGAATACGAATGGCCAAACATGCTTTCAAAGTCGTGAAATCAGTATTAACATCAAGAGAGATTAACAACGCATTAAAAATGAGAAATGTCAAATGCTATGTATATTCAGCACTACTGTATGGCGCAGAAGCCTGGACATTGAACAAGCAACTAGAAAGTCGCATAGAGGCCCTGGAGATGTGGATATGCAGACGAATATGTCGTATTTCATGGAAACAAAAACAACCAAATACAGAGGTTCCAGAAAACCTGGGAATGAAAAGAGAGTTGATGAAAGAAATTAAAATGAGGCAAGTAAACGATTTCGGCCATGTTAAAAGACACTCGTATAAAAACCATACTGGAGGGCAAAGTTGAAGGCAAGCCAGCAAGAGGTAGACAATGATACAAGTGGGAAGATAACACCGAGAGATTGACGAACAACAATCTGACAGAATGTTCAGTCAGGGACAGACACAGACAGTGTTGGAGATTCATTGTAGCCAACTTTCATTGTGGAAACGGCACCTGATTGATTGATTGATGAAAAAGATTGATTGATGAAAAAGGTTGATTTAGCGAAGCACCGAAGAGAGTTGGGTGCGCCTGTATGGAAGAAAACGCAAGGTGTCGTTTTATTTTATTTTCCATCACACCGCTCGAAGACACTATTTTTTTTTTCTTCTTTTTAAATAGATTCCCCACAGAAAACATCTCCATGCGTGTGTTCATGACCCGGGTCAACAGACACGGGGACCGGCCCCGAGGGAGGTCGTTGGGTCAGATCTAATTAAGTAACAACTTCATAACGGTCAGATGTTGTTCTGTGTGGCTGATGGCGATTACAAGAGAATATTAAGTCAAACGATGTCGCGGGAATGCCGGCCGTTGATGGGGTTGTTTCTGGGTAGCCACGGAATAGAACGATGGTGCCAAAAATGCGGATGAAGGATGATCCAGCCAGCGAACCTTATTTTTAAAATGGTTATGCTAATTGGGCATTTAGGTTCATCTTCCATTTTTCTTCTTTTTTCTTTTCTTCCTCCGCGTTCCTTTTTTTCGAAAGGGATTGAGCCACACTCAGTCATACACATCAGAGGTCAATGTATTCGATATCGGTATGCATTTATGTCAGATTTGCTTCCTCTAGACAGATTTCATCCAAAGTAACGGGCTCTATCTTCCCGCAGGTAGATTTGTATTTCCTATAAATTTTTATGTTTGTCTTTCCTATAAATGTTATGCTTGTTTTTCCTAAAAAATTTTATGTTTGACTTTCCTATAAATGTTATGTTTGTCTTTCCTATAAATTTCACGTTTGTCTTTCCTATAAATTTCACGTTTGTCTTTCCTATAAATTTCACGTTTGTCTTTCCTATAAATTTCACGTTTGTCTTTCCTATAAATTTCACGTTTGTCTTTCCTATAAATTTCACGTTTGTCTTTCCTATAAATTTCACGTTTGTCTTTCCTATGCCATGGCAGCGGTATTACGCCCTACTCTGTCAGATTTCCAACTGCCTGCATAGAATTGTTAACGTGCACGACTCGACACAGGCCTCCAGGTTTTCGCCCTTATCCGAGAAGGCGAAGTTCCCGATCTCACTGCCCAAGACATCAGAGGACACTGTAATATCATTAGATAGCAAGGGTTCTTGGCCAGCTGTGGCTCTGTACATCCGTCTTCGACAAGTATTGTTTCGTGTTTTCTCATCCTAACCTTTGACTATCCCAGTCCATCAACAAGGCAGCTGGTTTGTGTCTCTCATGGTCTGGTTTCTATCCCTTGACCCGCCGGACATGGGAGATCCTATCTTAGCTGTGCTACCGTCAGCGTAGCTCTGGGAATCGGTGAAACACGCAAGCTCTCTACCACTTCATGGTGGAGACACAACAGAGTGTGCAGGAATCGAACCTGCCCCCTTCTTAATCTGAAGAGGACACCATAACGTCACAGCAACGGTTTCATACTCCTAGTCTTCAATTCCATCCTTCCTACCGCTCACCTCTCAAATAGCAATTCGTAAGCAAGAAAACACAGTTCCCTCCATACTTTATGGTTCTGTGCTTCTCGCCCTTCTGAAATTCGTTTTGTAACATAAGTAGGCCCGCAAATCATGTTTTATGTAGAATTCTAGACTTGTTCTAGTATGTGTTATTAAATTTAGCTTCTATTTTTACGCATATTGTGTATGGGCATGGGTGGGATTTATAGGGAGGAAGGTCCAGAAACAAAAGCAAACTAGCAGATGTAAACAAGACACAGATAGCAAGTGTCAATAAAAAGTGATATAACGAAGCTAGTTAATTAGTTAGTCGCGGTTCCAACTTCACGACAACGGGTCGTCCCGATTATGCTCCGCTCCTGTGCCAGTGAATAGCACGCGAAATGCTCCTGACAGCCTTTTTGTGAAAAGTGGAATATACTGGGCTATAACGAAGACAAGAGAGAAACACACCCTGGTGTAACCAGGAGGCTTCATTATGAAATCGAACGTTGTATATACTGCTCAAACACAGACATAAGGATACGTTAAACAGACACCTCGTGAGTGTTTTAACGGGACCAAAGAGGGAAGCAACAAATAGTCACACGGTAACGTAACCCACCAAGCATGTGGTATGAGGGGACTGAGGGTGGTCACCGCGAGACAGACTACCTCCTCCTGTGGAAAACATTAGCTGCAACATCCAACCAGTTGCCAACACGTCTTAAAAGGTCATGGTGTGAAATGGTTGAGCGAGTAAGCTCCATTGGGTAATAAGAGGAGGAGGAGGAGGAGGAGGAGGAGGAGGAGAGGAGGAGAAGAAGAAGAAGAAGAAGAAGAAGAAGAAGAAGAAGAAGAAGAAGAAGAAGAAGAAGAAGAAGAAGAAGAAGAAGAAGAAGAAGAAGAAGAAGAAGAAGAAGAAAAGGGGGAAGCGGGAATAGGGGAAGGAGGAGGTTGATGGGGGAGGGGTAGGAGAAGGAGAGGCGAGAGACAATATATGATAAGAAAAGAAATAAAACCAATGACAGAAAGATGAGAGATTGAGAGAGAGAGAGAGAGAGAGAGAGAGAGGGGGAGAGAGAGAGAGAGAGAGAGAGAGAGAGAGAGAGAGGGAGAGAGAGAGAGAGAGAGAGAGAGAGAGAGAGAGAGAGAGAGAGAGAGAGAGAGGGTTAATTTAGAAACTGTAATAACTAGTGAGACAGACATAAAACACCAAAGAAATTTAGCAAAGACAAAACAGATCCAATCCGAACATTTCGGGGAAGGCTAAGTCGCAAAGACAACTTATCACAAACATAAGAAAGAGGCGACCATCACATTTTTATTTTTTTTTTGGCCACGTTATGAGAAGACAAAACCTGGAACATGTTGTGACAACCGGAAAGATTTGTGCAAAGAAAGATAGAGGAGACAGCGAGAGAAAACTCTTGACAGTCTCATAGTCATGGCATGGGATGGAGCCAACGTGTAATCTGATCCCTGCCGTCGGAGATCGCGATGTGTAGAGAAGCATGATGGCCCACGCCAGCCGGCAAGGCACATGATGATGATGATGATGATGATGATGATGATGATGATGATGATGATGATGATGATGATGATGATGATGATGATGATGATGATGATGAAACAGACAGACAGGCGATTTCTCAAAGTGATAGACGGACGGAGAGAAACAAACAAAACAATACACATAAAACAGAGAACTCACAAGCAAACTTTGGGTCATCCTCCCGCATTGACCAAAAGCAATGGTCAAAGGCAAAGGTCTGAAAATACAAAACAAACCAGAAACCTTGTTACTCGATGGTTCTTTGTTAAACAAACCCTAGCTAGTCCTAGCCATCATTAGGTCGCTACGTGTTCCAACTAACATTTGATATCTGTGTGGTTTCGTCGGATTTTGCTGTGTTTGTAATTACATTCTGCGTTGCTATTTCTTTCCTTACGACTGGTTGTTTTACAAACCCATTCATACGAGAGTAAGTTAATAAGTAAGTCACAATGGCTGTAAAAAAATATTTTAAAAAAACTAAATATGATAACTTGAAACTAGTTTATTTTTATACATACCTTTTGTCCCTTTATTTCTCAACATAATTACCACCAACACTGATGCACTTATCACATCGTGTTATCAGTCCTCCCAAATTGGCTGCATAGAACTGCGTGATCTTTTTTTTAAAACCACGTTTTCACTTCACATTCAACTTCGGCGTCATTCGCGAAATGTCTCCCACCAAGGTGGGTTTTCATTGTTTGTGCTGACAAATGTTTATCGCGTAAAGCGATGCATAGCTGGGTAGAAAACGTTACGAGGGCGAGTCAATAAGTAAGTCACACAGTTATGTGGGATGGCAGGTAAATGAAAACAAAGCACGCAGTTCTATGCAGCCGGTTTGGAGAACGATAAAAACGATGGGATAAGTGTATCAATGTTGGTGGAAATTATGTTGAGAAATAAAGGGACAATGTATGTATAAAAATAAACTGTGTCAGGTTATCACATTTAGTTATTTTTCTGCAGCCATTTGTGACTTACTTATTAACTTTTATTTTTTTTGCACATCCTTTACAGGACATCGCTGTCAACCACCAGCATCTTTCAGCTGTATGTTGATTTCTTGGCAAGATTACGCTCAGTAGTTTGCCATTGCTTTCTGAGCGGCCGTCTCACATACCCCGTAAGTTACCGATGCGATTCGAACCACTGCTGATTCTCACCGTCACCACGTTACCGACGAGAGTATACGAGATTATGGAGAAAAGTCATACCCTCTAAGCCACGAAGCCGGCACTTATCAACTTACCCTTGTATATTTGATAATTTCGAAGTACTCGTTATAGTGCGTCCCTCTCTCTCTCTCTCTCTCTCTCTCTCTCTCTCTCTCTCTCTCTCTCTCTCTCTCTCTCTCTCTCTCTCTCTCTCTCTCTCCACATGTATCATCATCATCATCATCATGACTATTTTATGTTCGTTTCCGCTTCTTCTTTTCATTTCTTTTAAACCGCATTCTTCTACATCTACATTTTTTTCCCACCTCTTTCTTGCTCCTCCTCCTTTCTCTTCCTCCTCTTCTGTTTCCAAAAAGTAAAATGTAAACTTACAACTGTAATTCCCCATCTCTGTAAAAGTCGGTTTTACACGTCACTTCACAACCTGCCGTTACTTCCTTTCTCCGCGTACACCTTCCTCGCCTCGAGTAGTTTAGTATCTCTATCACTACACACCGATACCTCCATAGGGGTAACAGTCTCCTCACACTCGAGACCCTCACTACAGTGCATGAACTCCGTAGCGTTGGCCAGGTTCCACAGGTGCTCACACCAGAATCATGCCTGCTGTAATTATTCTCCTCTCACACCTACTTCTTTCTTCTCCACCTCCTCCACTGCTTCATTTTCATAGTCCACAGTGTGGTATTTTACCTCCACTGGCCCCAGCCATCGTATTTAAGTGTCACTGTTATTTTTCCCCCGGCCTTAAACATAGTTTCTTTTCATGGAATGAAAATTTTGAAATTTTCTCTAGGTGTCACTTGTTTCCATGAAATTAAAATTGTGAAAATATTTCTTCTTCTTCTTCTTCTTCTTCTTCTTCTTCTTCTTCTTCTTCTTCTTCTTCTTCTTGCGTTCATCCGGATTTCTTTTTAGACGTAACTGCGATGTGCCAAATTTATATGCACCCTTCTCGGTAAAATATTTGTTCTAGATGTAGTTGCTGGGCCTTTCACTTTGTGTGTGAAAAGAAATCAATTAAGATATTTGTTCTAGATGTAGTTGCAGTACCTGTCACCTGTTTTCGAGGAATGAAATTGTGAAGATATTTGTTCTAGATATAGCTGATGGGCATATTACTTACTTTCGTGGAATGAAATTGTGAAAATATATGTTCTAGATGTAGTTATTGGACATAGTACTTTCCTTCGTGTTGGATATTTTTGTGTATTGGGCATAACATAATACAGCCAACCAGTAATGTATCCTATAAGAATCTACGGCACGAGTGCCAAGTGTGACACGTGGAATCATTATCAATGGCACTCTGAATGAATTGAAATACAGTATATGAACTGGCAGAAAATTTGATTTTACATTAAATATACAAACATAATTCTTATAAAGCCATTCATGTTTATAAGTCCACTCAAAACGAAAGTTGTTAAGTCATTGCAGTTAAGGACGTCCCATCTGATGCAAACTGACCTTGAGGAAGTTGTATTTCCATCTCATCGTTACCCTCTCTTCCCGCCAATCCACATTCAACTCTATCTATACAGTTCGTTAAACGTAGCGCAAAAGTTGATGTTATTAATTAATATTTAAAAAAATGTTTCGCATATCCTTTACAGGACATCGCTGTCAATATCAGCATCTTTCAGCTGATTGATTTCTTGGCAAGATTACGCTCAGTAGTGTGCCATTGCTTTCTGAGCGGCCGGCTCACATACCCCGTAAGTTACCAACGCGATTCGAACCACTGCTGATTCTCACCGTCGTCACGTTACTTACGAGAGTATACGAGATTACGGAGAAAAGTCGCTAACCTCTAGGCCAGGAAGCCGGCTATTAATTAATATAGTACCGTTTCTTTGGTTCAAACAGGACAAGCATTCTCTTTACAAGACGTTTGAAGTGAGTATGGTTTAGCCCATGGTGGACTTAGGCTGGCACGCTGAGTGACTTCGTAACAATACTTCAGCACAACACTACAGGAAGGTTGTCGACCCCTGTGCTATACCCAACATCGCGGTGTATCTTGTGTGTTTATTTGGCCTATGCTTTGGTGATATAAGTTTCTGAAACATGTGGTGCTATTAGAGTGTCTAGATATCAATGCTGTCCACATTCCACAGTTGTGGATTTTGGTATGTAACGGAACCATCATCATCATCATCAAGTGCCGTGCCGGCTGGCGTAGGCGTTCATGGCTCTCCATAGATCTCGGTCTTTGGTTTTCTGGATCAACTCTGCTGCTGATATTCCTCCATGCCACCGTCTCAATCCATCCAGCATCACTTCTCTTGGTCTACCTCTGCCTCTCTTCCCCTCGATCTTTCCAGTTGTTACGATGTTCTCCAATGCCTCTCTTCTCATCACATGACCGAGGAAAGCTGTTTGTCTCTGTCTTATTGTTGTATATAATGTTTTAGTTTCATTTAATCATCGTTATCATTCATAACGGAACCAGGCCAGTCTAATCCAATTTTTGAGAAGAGATATTTCGGCCCCGTTCAAACGTCGTGTTTTCGGTCAGTTATAATTGCGGCCCTAATGGTGTATCTACCTCAGCTTGCGTGGATAGGGCTGTGATTTATCTTCCTGTGGTCAATGCTTTATGTCTGTTAGTGATTTTCAACCTTGATGGCTTTTCACATGTCTGGTCAGAGTCGCACACTTGTAAGGCCTGGTTGTAGCTGTGTTCCGGCCCCGCCTCATGGTGTTTTTTTTTTTTTTTCAGGGAGTGTTTTATCAGTTGTCGTCCTTCCTGGGGTTCCATCCACCTGTCTTCGAATCTTCTTAGTCTTCTCTGGTATCGTGTGTCACAGATAGCTTGATCTTGGTGGAGAGTAATGTCTTCCCCTGGCCACCATCCACTCTTGGTCACTGTCGTTTTAGCTTCCTTCCTCCTCTACTTCCTCTTCTGTTGCTTCCTCTTCCTGTCTGGAACTTGATGTCTTCTGTTTCTGATGTTTCATTCTTTGTCTGGAGCTTTTCTATCTTTTCTCTTTCTTCTTGGATCTTTGTCACAGTCTCCTCCAGCCATTCGGGCGACATCCTTTTCAATTTTCTGCTGCAATTTCTATTTTCGTAGGCAGTGAAGACACTTTTCTTTTATACTCTACCAACACAACATCGGGAGTCTCGGTGGTGTAAATCAAATCAAATCAACTTTATTTTAAAAGGGTCACAAATTGGGCACGCAGGCCCGTCTTACATTCGGCCCTTCCAATCACTCATCTTTCGTTCATCCATGGTGCATATACCATTACATAGAAAGAAAACAAACATTGTCGAATGAATGTTGTAAACATAAACAATGCAAATTACCATGTTATGAGACACATCTCCCACCCCTCCACACATCACCCCACCCACACAAAAATACAGGCTCGCACGTAAGGAAGGAGAGAGAGAGAGAGAGGAGATGAGAGAGAGGAGAGAGAGAGAGATCCACACATCACCCCACCCACACATCACCCCACACACACACACCCACACACACACACACACCCACACACACCCAGGGACACATAATACCCCACTAACCGACCCATCCTGCTCCCACAATCCCCCACCCACACATACTGCCCTCACCCGTTCCCCCAACCCACACACACTCACCACCCAAACAAACATACCCCACCAACCCACACATCCCGCACCCACCCACATACACATCCTGTAGTGAATAGAAGCTCGCCTGCCGGTCTGGTGGTCGTGGATTTGACCCCCACCAGGGTGGCTCGGATTTCATACCTGGCCTCTATACTCTCAGGTCGATCCAGCCTGAGATGGGGTACCAAGAAATGTCGTGATGGCAGGGGGGGGGGGGGGGGGTGGGTGTTAATAAACATGTGGAAGCGGTAATCGCGAACACATTACCAACCTAGAGCAAACTGTTCAATGGCATTGTGTGCCTAATGAGTCGTTAGGCGTGTGAAAGAGTCTTTTACTTTACGTTTACTGATATAACATCTGTGTGTAGATCTTCGACATCTGCTTGTAGGTATCCAACATCTGCTTGTAGATATCCAACATCTGCTTGTAGATATCCAACATCTCTCTCCTCTCTCTCTCTTCTCCTCTCTCTCTTCTCTCTCTCTCTCTCTCTCTCTCTCTCTCTCGTCTCACTCTCTCTCTCTCTCTCTCTCTCCTTCTTACGTGCGAGCCTGTATTTTTTTTTTTCTGAACATTAATATTAAAAGCTGTCAGGTTCTTATGTGTTTTCCCAAACAGTTTTCTCCGTTTATTATTTCCCATTTCAATATTCCAGCATCAGGTTTTTTTTTTTAAACCCTCGCGCTGTTTTCAATATCAATTTACTTTCAGCCAGCCATCGTGTCTCCATCCATTGCATTTTCTCTTCTCGTTGCCACCGGTGCGTTAAACTTTAGCTATTGAAATCTTAGCATCATCATCAGCATCATTATGAGCATCATCATTATTATCACAAAGTGTCATACCAACTCTTTCTACAGCTCTTGTTCCATAACAGTATGTATCAATTTATGTGATGGCGTCTGTGCCATGGTGCGAGATTGTCACGAATCTTCTCTCCTTGCCTATCCCTGTCTTTATTCGTGTACACTTTCAATCCACAGAGAATCCTTCAACTCTGCATCGGTCATGCCAGTAAGCGGTGCCAATTAAATACAAAGTACTGGGTCTCATCAATGAAAGGAAGCTAACTTTTATTATTATTTCAAGCTCTCATTAAAACAAATAGGGGAAGAAAAACAACAAGTTTACCGTTTGCTAAAATTAATAATGCACTTGATGAAATTAAGAAAGATCGTCTGTACTTACATCTCACATAAAGTCAAATATTGACTATTACTTCACACTCCTGGGATGGTCTTTTAATGCAACCATTAAGCGACTTTACTCACTCCAGAAACTGGCCGCAGGTTTAATGTATTGTAATCATGAAACACGAAGTTCTAACCTAAACGACTTAAGCTATTGCGCCAACGTCAACCTTTCGATAAGGTAAAACTAATTCACAAATCATATTTCAAGCTGCTACAAATTACCTTTGGCTGTTGTTTAAATATAATACAAGACGTAGCAAACAACTAAACGTATTATATATCCTTAAGCTTAAGATAGACTTACAAAACACACTTAGCGTACAGACTCAAAGGTGAAACAATCTTCTAAGGCAAACTCAAGGCACACTTAGCGTAAAACTCAAAGGTGAAACAATCTTCTAGGCAACTCAAGGTTGATATCAACCAATTCACATACAATAGCAAGCTATTTTAACATCATCGCAATGGTTTAAAGCGTAACGCTCAAAGGTAAAACAATCTTCTATGACAACTTAAGGTTGATACCAATCTCAATCAATGAATCACGTGCTGTCTCCACAATGAAGGTTGGCTGGAATGGATCTCCAACACTGTCTCTCTCCCTGACTGTACATTCCTGTTAGATTCATGTTCGTCCATCTTGTGATGTTATCTTCCCACTTGTATCGTTGCCTACCTCTTGCTCGCTTGCCCTCAACATTGCCCTCCGGTATGGTCTTTTAACATGGCCGAAATATTTCACTTGCCTTTTTTTTTTTTTTCTTCATCACCTCTTTTCATTCCCAGTTTGTCTAGAACCACTAGGAAATCTGTTCCTAGTACAAGTTACTAATACGTCTGATTTCCTTTCCGTCTACTCCTACATCTTGAAGGCATGTAATAAGTCGTGCATGTTGTACTTTATCAAACGCTTTCTTGTAGTCTATACAACAAACATATATATTTTTCTGAACTTCTATATATTTTTCATATTAATATCCTCAAACAGATTTATTGCTTCTCTGGAGCCGCTATTTTGCCAAACCCAAATTGTTCTTCAGCTACTTCCCCATCTATATTATTTTGATTCTTTCTTGTATGACCTTGAGCGGTATCTTGAGTTATATAACTCATTAAGCTAATAGTTCTGCAACAATCCTTACAATCAAAAGCTCTTGGCTTCTTGGGTAGTATGATGAAAATTAATGTTTTCAAATTCTTGGGGATGTACGAAATATAGCATTACATAATTATGTGATAGTACCAATGCCAAAGCTGGATAAGGATTTTATCATGTCTGTTATCTTGCCAGGACCTGCAACCTTTCCTTCTTTCATCGCTTTAATAGCCCTTCACTACTTCAACCTTTAATATGTTTGGTCCATCTTAAGTATTATACAATGTTGGGTTATTGAACCTGCTGTCCCAGAATGAATCCTCAATCTATTAACACACAAAAGCAAATTATTTGAACACCATTTCAATGTCCGTCGGACTATTTGTCCGTTTGTCTGTCTGTCTTAGCATGCTAGCTCAGGGGCGAAACAATCTTCTATGGCAACACAAGGTTGCCATCAAACCTCTTTAGGTCTTTACATACAATAGCAAGCTCTTTGACCTCTCTCTCTCTCTCTCTCTCTCTCTCTCTCTCTCTCTCTCTCTCTCTCTCTCTCTCTCTCTCTCCTGTGTGTGTGAGTGCGTGGAGGTATGTGTGGGTGGGTGGGGGTGTGGGTGGCTGAGGATGTGTTGGGTGGTTGTGGGGTGTGAGGGTGGATGGGGGATGTGTCTCATAACATTGCAATGTGCACTGTTTATGTTTACAACTTTCATTTGACAATGCCCCCCCCCCCCCATGTGAATGTACCATGCGTAATAAGCATTGTTTATGCTTACAAAATCAATTTGACAATGTTTTTTTTTTCCCCCTATGTAAATATAACATGCACATTTGATGAATGAAAGATGAGTCATCGAAAGGGCCGAATGTAAGACGGGTAAAGTTCGTTCGTTCGTTCGTTCAGTCTTCCTATACAAGTGCATATGTGTGCATTCCTTCTTACAAAATAATAAGTATTATCCTATCTTATCCTACTGTATATTTTGCTCACTCTAACTACACTTATATTAATAATAATAGTATTAAGTAATCGTACTATTTATTCATTGTCATTCAATGTAAGAAAGGGAGTAACGAAATGTTAGATAGAATCTGATTTGCTGTGGGGCAGTGACTCGTTGAATGTGAATGAAAAATTAGAAAGAGCTTAAAAACTGTTCTTCAGACAAATGTTACGAATGCCTTGGACTGCATAGAGTAGTTTTTTTTTTTTTTTTTTTTTTGAAGGGGGGGGGGAGAGAGAGAGAGAGAGAGAGAGAGAGAGAGAGAGAGAGAGAGAGAGAGAGAGAGAGAGAGAGAGAGTGGCAAACTGAGAGAAATGATCCTGGATTAATAGAGACGATGCATGGAAGAATATCATAAACAGAGTTGATTCAGAACATCAGAGAACGAGATCTGTGGAGAGACATGACCGCCTACGCCAGTTGGCAAGGCACATCCTGATGATGAAGTGTTATGCAGTAATAAGTTTTGGCACATTTTCTATGCGCTTATGATGCGCAAAATATTGTCGCTTTTTTTTATTTTGTTGATTAAAATAACCCCAATAAGTGATGTATGAATGTATTAATAATGTATGTAAGGAATAAGACAAAAAAGGGCACAATGTGAGATGGGCTTGCATGCCAAATTCTTAACCCTTTTAAAATGAAATTCGCGCGCCCATTCAATCAATCTTTCCCATTTTTTAGATTGTATCTTCGCGTAATGGAGCCCAAAAACAATTTGGCAGTTTCTTGCTGGTGTTTGTCATCAGTTATCTTGGCGCCATAGTCTTAGCCAAAACATTGTTATGTTGTTGTTGTTGTTGTTTTTGTTGTTGTTGTCATCCACTTATTCCATTTGCCAACATGGCAAAGCGTAATTGAAGTTCCAGCGCCTGTGACTAGCGCCTTTCTTTCAATTTCCTCCATGATTGGTGAGCAGTATTGTCTAGGACAGGTGGTTCCTCAACCTTTTTAGGCCCATTGCCCCCTTTCATCATATGTTCAGAAAGTCATTCCTTCCCCTCCCCATACACCCCCCCCCTCGTATTTCCTCCCGATAAATCCCACCCATGCCCCTACACAATATGCGTAAAAATAGAAGCTAAATTTAATAACACATACTAGAACAAGTCTAGACGTCTACATAAAACATGATTTGCGGGCCTACTTATTTACATGGTAGCACCATCTGTATATAATGATTTATGTTTCCAATAATTTGTCTTTATCATATGTTCATGGTAGTAACATCTGTGAATAAAGATTTATGTTTCAATAATTTGTCTTTATCATATGTTCATGGTAGTAACATGTGTATAAAGATTTATGTTTCAATCATTTGTCTTTATCATATGTTCATGGCTGCAACATCTGTGCATAATAATGTATGTTTCCTATAATTTGTCTTTATCATATGTTAATGGTATGAAACATCTGTGTAAAATAATTTACGTTTCCAATAATTTGCATAGACAATAATTACCTTTGGTGACTTTCTGCCAGCTCCATTATGTCTGAAAATAAACGGAAGAAAAGAAGCATATATTAAAACACTGCATTTGCCAAGGTATACACACTCACAAGATCATATAACATATAACAACGGACATATGAGAGTTAGCGGGAGTTACAGGACATTGTGGGGCAAGTATATGAGGAGGGCGAGAGAGAAAGAGAACTGGTGGGGGAGGGGGAAGAGAAGGGGGAGGGGAGAGAGAGAGAGAGAGAGAGAGAGAGAGAGAGAGAGAGAGAGAGAGAGTGACAGACTAAGATAAAGAAAAAGGCAGACAGACAAACGTATATGGGATAGAGAGGGGGGGGGGGGGGGAGACAGACACACATATATGGGAGAGAGAGAGGGTGATATTTAAAGAGAAATACAAGGAGCAGACAGACAGACAG